>CM037922.1:2442500-2752500 GCA_021346845.1 Apeltes quadracus | reverse complement strand
GATGTCGGTGATGTCGCTGTGCGTCGGCCAGATCCCGTCGCAGCTCGAGCCCAGGACGCACGTCCAGCTGGACCACTCCACCCGCTGCAGCTACCGCACGCAGCAACGCAATGCACGCAGTTACGCGACGGCCCGGCAGACGTGTTCAGGAAAAGCTTGAAGATTGTGCTGAAGATCTCAACACACACACACACACACACATACACACACACACACACCTCAGAGTTTCTGATGGTTTGTCTTCTTCCTCTCGGGGCTTCAAAGAAAAGTTGCTCCTTTGCTCCTGTGTTCACCTGCAGCAGTTTACCTGAAAAACACACACACACACACGATTAAGTAAATAAATAATATTTTGTTGTGATTATTGAATTAAATGCAACCAGGCTGCAGCCTAAAAGGTGCATTCTCTCTAATGGCCACCAGGTGTCATGTAACGCTCACAGGTGAAGAGGCGCAGCGGCGTTACCTCGAGCGTCCCAGTCGATGTGCGTGATGTAACTGGACGCCCCTTTGCAGATCCCCACTCGCTTGCTGCTCAGCACGTTGTAGATGTCCACAAAGCTGTCATGTGACGCCACCGCCAGGAACCTACCTGAGTCTGAGAACGAGGGTGAGGATGAGTGTACAAACCCCCCCAAAACCCGCCACGGGTTGAAAAATGACAGAAACCATCAACTACAGAGACATTCGTCTCCTGGCACTTTGAGTTCTTTCTACTTGACTCTGCTGTTTCCATAGAGACGCAGGACTTAAATGCCGCACTGAAAAACAAGGCCAAAGTGATTGAGGTACTTGTGCGTGGTGTGTGCGTGTGTGTGTGTGTGTGTGTGTGCGTGCCTGGGGAAAATCGGATGTCAGAGATGGCGTCGCGGCGATGGTGGAAGCTCAGGAGATCCTCCAGCGTGTCGGCGTTCACCACCAGCACGCCGCCATCGCTCAGGCCGACGGCCAGGGCCTTCCCGTCGGGCGAGAAGGAGCAGCACCGACCGCCTGCAAGTCACGTGATCACATCAGGAAGTCAAGCTGGTTCCAAGACCCTCAAGTGCCCCGAAATGAAATTATTAAAAGGCCTTGACATGCGGTTCTTTCCGGACGTCCGTGAGGAAACTAATGTGTGATTTCTTTGATCCTCCTCTTGTCTCTTTCACCTCTCTTCAGCTTGCGGACGGCCACCATGCGGTGATTGGCCGACGTCTCCCACAGCCGCAGCGTCTTGTCGTCGCTGACGGTGGCGCAGACGGGGAGGAGGGGGTGAGGGGCCAGACCCCAGACCTCTCCCTCCATGTGACCCTGCACACACACACACACACACACACACACACACAATGCACTACCTGCAGACACTGCTCCGCTCCATCAACACCCTAAACCGTATCTGTAAGATTTCAATTTTTTATTTCGTTTGTAGTTAATGATTAACACAGAAAGATGAAAGAATTGAGGAGCGGTGAAAATCCCTGTGCACAATGCCGATCGATCTGCAGCAGACGGCTCTGCTCACCATGGCAACGGGTGCCGTGCCAGACTGCCAGACTTTTAAAAATACCTGAGATTCCTCTCTGCCTCTCACACGCGAGCATCCAATGGAATCCTATTTATTGAATATACTTATTCAAATAGAAGCACACGGATGTCCCAGTCTTCGTGGATCATGAGCATCAAGCAGATGGCGTTTGCCGTGTTGTCGTGGAAATGTGTGTGTAAATTAGATCCTAAAGACTTCAACAATCGCGATGGCTCGAGAAACGGAGACTGCGAGCTTGTTATTTCTCCTGAGGACGGTCGTACGGCGAGATCAAAAAGACGGGGATAAACATTGAACCGCCATCAACCCGTCATCTTTTTTACTTCCACTGTGTAAACCATAAACTTCACTTTCCTTCATCAGAGACCTGTTCTGTTAGCTGTTCATGTATAGGGCCAAATATTCAGAATGAATGGAGTACTTTTTAAATCCGCAGTCCCATTTAAAAAAAAAACTAAATATCCCTTGGAAGGAGACAGTGGAGAATCAGCTAACTGCTAACAGCATCAGTGCATCAGCGCTGTTGCCATGACGACCCGGCGTGAAACACGCTTAATAACCGAGGGCGGACTGTTGACAACTGCACACGGCACCTGCACCAGCAGGGTCATGGGCCCGGTCTTGTCGATCTCCAGAACTTCTCCGTTTTTTGTTCCGACCAGGATGTGACCGTGTCCCAGAGTGATGGCCCTGATGGACGGGTTGTCCTCCAGCAGCAGCCCTGCGCACGCACGCACGCACACACACACACACACACACACGCACACACACACACACACACACCCACACACACACAATCCAGTAATTACGCTTTCAGCCCCACGTTAACCACCTGGTGGCAGTGTTGGATCAAACAGATTACGCAGAAAGAGTTCCTGCGTGAGGCCGGCGTGCTGTCAGAGTGACGCTGGCGCTCGTCCTCTGGGGGGGTCGTGTGCACCTTTGGAGCCCGGGGACAGCGCCGCTCTCTTGATGGCGTACGTCTTCAGGCAGCGGTCGAACATGTCGTCCCACAGCTCCACCACGCCGTCCTTCCCTCCGGTCACGAAGCCCTGACGACAAATTATTATTATTATTATTATTATTATTATTATTATTATATTTACTATACTACTATATATAGTAGTATATATAGATATACTATATCTCCTTATAGCTGATCTGCACGTCCTGTTCGTCTCCTTTCCGATCGTCCTTCCGTCTTCTACATACGCTCATTCGTTTAACCGTTGAAATCACATCACGGTCCTTGTTGGTATACAAGGAAAAGCAATTGTGGAGAATACAGATCTTTAGCTGAGACAAAGCAGAAATATCTTGACTCTATCGCATCCCTTGATTCACTCAGGGACGTCACGTCCTTCCTTCCCTCCCTCCCCCCCTCCTTCCCTCCTTCCTCAGTCAGATCTGCCATCCTTCAGTCTTATCATCCTCCTGACAGGTTTTTTTCTCAGCATGAGAAAATGTTTGATGTTTCCTCTGAAGAATCTCACAAAGTAAACGTTACGTCGGATGGAATCTATTTTAAGGCCGTTTGTTTTTACTTTGAGTCATGAAGAGTCATAAAGCATTCATTGGCATCCAGATCTGTGATGTTGATGGTTTCATTGGTTAAAAAGGTCATGACCGGAGTTTCCAATTTATAACCCCATCTGAAAATGATGATACAATTTGGACACGGCGATCGGAATAAAAGCAGGATCAAATATAAATATAAATAGCTATATAATGTAGCTTGCAATGCAAACGACGAAACAGTGGGAATAAAGCTGAAATTCCTAATAATGTCACAGAATACACCGCACGCACACCTGTTATCTTGTAATAACTTTTGTTGTAATTATGAGATGGTAAATTCTAATTAATGATGAGTACGTCATAATCACAGGATGAAAAAGTCATAATTAGAGCTCAGAGGAGAAATACTGCGTCTTCCTTTGAACATTTTCCCTTTTGTAGCTCTTTTTCAAAGGATCAGCAGCTATTATGCTTTTATTTACTGGTTTCATTTAATTTACTACTTCCAGGTTTCAGGTTGTGTAGAAGCATCTCTCTAATAACACACACACACACACACACACACGTGTCCTCCTCACCTTGTCGAGGGAGAACATGGCGAACACGGGTCCGTCGTGGGCTTTGACGGTCTTCAGCAGCAGCGCTTCCTTCCAGATGTAAACGTCTCCGGTGGCGGCGCCGGAGAACACCAGCGCATCGCTGCGGCCGTAGCACACCGACATCATGGTCTCCGGCCGGCCGACGCCCCTGAACGCACCGCGCCGGAAGGTCAGACCGCCGCCTGCGAGGCAGAGAGAGAAGTCGTGATGTGGTGATCCATCAACACGAATGTACATTGATATAGATATTACTGCCTTATGACTCCAGGAAGATGTAAGAATTTTGCTTCATCTGCCGCAAACTAATTGTCAGACTTTGGATTCATTTCAGGCTTTGATCGTCTCTTTCGGGACACAACGTTTGTTGCAACAGCCGAAGGTCAGCAGGGGCAAATAGAACGGTAATTCATTCACAGCGATCGTATTAGGAACTTAAAACAACGCGATAGGAAACAACATAAAAGAACAGTTTACTTTCAAACGTCCACATTCTCAAAAAGCAAAACATACAAATCAATAAAATGACTTTGCGCACAAAGACGAATGAGCGTCTTCACCTGCTTGTTGCCAGAACTGGATGTGTTTGATACCCACAGTGACCAGCTTGTCCATAACTATGGGATTACACTTCACCACAAATATCTTCTCCTTGTGACCCCTGCAGAAAGTACACAAGTCAATGACACAGCATGCACATTTTTGTGAGTTAATTAATTTCCTTTTTAAATAGTTGTATAAATTTAGAAAAATATTGGAAGCAAAATAAAAAAATTAAGAATGTCACGTCAACTTTTTTTTTTTTAAATGTTGTCATATAGCATACAGCAGTGGTTCTCAAATGTTTTACACCAAGTACCACCTCAGAAAATACTTGGCTCTCCAAGTACCACCATAATGACAAACACTATACAGCAGCGTAGCAGGCCTAAGTATCAAAAACAAGGCAGAGGTTTTATTCCTAAAGAAGTATATTTGATATTGTCAGCCATCGTAACATTTTTCAATTTCAACAGTAAGACTGCGCCTAAATATAGGAGGAAAAAAATATTTTTTTTTTTTTTACATTTATATTTATTTCAATGATTCTTTGGCGTACCACTAGAGGGAGCCCCGCGTACCACACTTTGAAAATCACTGGCATACAGCATATGGTTTAAATATGGCAAAGGACTGTTTTTACCTGGCAGTAGCAAGCTTCTCTCCTCTCTTCCAGTCCCAGACAACAATTGAATGTCCGTCGTCGACTCCCACCGACACCAGACTCTTTCCATCAGCTGCATCAAATCACACAAAGGAAATACATGAGGATGGTTTTCAAACACCGAAAACCTAAAAAGGAGCAACATGAGCCATCTCCTGTTAATGTCACGTGGTGCTCTTTGTTAACGCCGGTATCACTGTAGGACTCAAGAGCAGCTGAGGCTGAAAAGTGACGATTGGAGGATCAAACACTCACACGTTACCTGAGAAGTCCAGGGCGCACACTCCTCTCTGGTGGAACCCCCTCAGCAAAGAGAGACACTTCAGAGTCTGGATGTCCCACACATGGACGGCCGGGTCCCTCCCCACCTGCGCGCGCACACACACACACACACACACACACACACACACACACACACACCTCACAGGCTCAAGGATACACAATTTAAAGGGTTTTCCGAATCCTCCATACACACACCTTGTGCTTGTGTGCGTGTGTGTGTGCGTGCGGCAGCGTACCTGTCCGCTCGCGGCGTAGTCCTTCAGCGGGTGGACGCTGAGGCTCAGGATGTCGTCGTCGTGGCCGAGGTAGAAGCGCTGGCTGTGCAGCTGCCGGTTGTAGACCACGCCCACCGCCGCCACGTGGTACAGCACCTCACCCCCCTGAGTGTAGAACAGGTTGTTCCTGCAGTCGTAACCACGGTACCTGCACAGAGAGACACACACACACACACACACACACACAGCCTTGATGTTTCCAACCAACAAGCCAACGATCTCTGTGATCAGTAATTCATCAGTCGGACTGACATCCTGGGCTTTGAATGCATCGATCTTCAACGCGTGCGTGTGCAGAGGTCATCAGGGTCATCAGTAATTGATCGCTGTGTGAAGCTCTCACTTTCATTAAAACCTGAGGCAAAGGGGGAAAGTCTTCTTACTCTGTTACCTACTCACGAGAAAGCAAAGAAAAATGTATTTGTACCATTAAAGAGAATTTATAACATGTGTTTAGAAAGTTCATTTAATTAGTGGATTAGTATTTGTTGTGCACATGAGCAGACACTATCCTTAGACACTAGTTTGCCGTTCAAGTCCAAAGCTTTGTAAGCTGGTGAAAGTCTTTTGAGGGGAAAATACCCGTGAACAAACTGCAGCCGGAGGCCTTGGTCCGGCCCTCTCTGCCTCTTCAGAGATCCGACCTGCTGTTTCTTCTCTCTGCTCTGCTGCTGCAACTGAGGCAAGTCCTCCTTATACACCTGCAAACACACACACACACGTTTCACATGTGTGCCGAGCTGTGTCAGCAGAGAACACGCCGGCTCATTTTCCATGCAGATTATTCTGTTGAGGTTGAGCTGGCTGGTTTCAGCCGTCTGAGAGTTTCACAGCGAGAGACTTTGCTCCCGGGAGGTTTGAGGACTGGCAGCTTTTCCACTTTCATGCTGCTTTTCCATTTACAAAAACTGCATATTTCAGGAGCTCTGTGGTTGATGAGCACGGTGGCAACATCGCTGCGTCTGGAATTTAGAAAACGGTTCCTGTTTTTACCTCCTCGGTGGCGGATGTGAGCAAAACATCTCGCCATTTAATTTGATAATAATCTAAAAGTGAAAAGGATCAAATATTTCCGTCGTCTTGGAAGGACGCGATTTTAAAACCTCGCGGCTGAGGGAACGTCAGGGGAACGCCACTTTTCAAAAGGACTCAAAGTGGGGACCACAACAGTCGAATAGTTGTTGAGATATTTCCCTTTGGACCAGAAAAAAAAGCAAAGGAGGAAACTAGAGAGAAGGATGAAGGGAAGTAAAAAGATGTTGGTAGTCCGGGGATAAGTGATTACTATAAAAAAAAATTAAAAAAATAACCCGTTTTCCTGCTTTACCAACATAGCACACTTTGAGCTCTATCTCCAAACAGCACAATGTTGCATCACCGGCGGCGCCCGGGACACGGTAGTTGCGGGGGACTTGTGCCAGGCGGCCGCTGGCTTTGGAGATAAGGCGTGTTTTGGGGTCGCCATGGCAACTGATCACAGCCCCGCCGCACTGAGCCTGAATGAGAATGAGGAGCCGATGCGGCGCAGCTCTCTCCGACGACAAAAACATTTCCACACGTGCAAAAAGCTGCTCCGGCTGCTGCTGCCTTGCTCAAGGTCGCACCTGTCTGTCGTAGTTGATCTGCGTCTCCTGCTCAATGTCGGAGTCGAGCTCCGGGACGTCCGACACGTCGCTGTCCGACTCCTCGCTGTTGGAGTCCCCGTGATGACCGTCTGCAGAGGGGACGGACAGACGGACAAAGGTTCACGTTAAGACCCAAACTGTCCGTTGCAGATTTTAGTGACGTAGCTACGTAACTACTTGTGATAATCACTCGACTCCTCCCCGTTTTCCCACCTTGCGTGTTGGCATCCAGGCCTCCGTTCAGGACCGACTCCGGCAGAAACCTCCACTGGAAGAGGGCGTGGTCGGCCCCCCCTGTGGTCAGCACCCACTGCAGGTCATGTGACCAGCGGACGTTGGTCACGTGGGCAGAGTGGCCGGTGTACTTCTTGAATTTGGCTCCTTTTGGAGAACGGAGACGTTTAAAAAACACAAAACGGCCAGACGGAAGCACGAAGGACACGAAAGGAAAAGGAAAGGCGGAGACCTTTTCTCAGGCAGGGGAAGCGGAAGAGCTTCACGAGGCCGAGGTCGTCCCCGGTAACGAGCACGGCAGCGGCGGGGTTGGCGTCCACCGCGTTGACCTCGGCCAGGCCGCAGTATTTGGGCCAGATGCCGCTGACCTCGGGGCCCAGGACGCAGCTCCAGGACGCCCACCGCTGACCCTTCACCTCCTCCTTGCTGACGATCGGCTTCCCCACTGCGGGAGGACGGAAAGACAGCAGCCGGTGTCTCACTCTCCTGTCATGACAACATCGATACTAATCGTTTGTATCAGACATAAGCGTCTGGTGCAGATTTTAATCTCCCTCGCTGGAGTCGCGTTGCAGAGAGTTCCTCGTGCAGAATCGTGTGTTTGGAGACAATTAAAAGTCTGGCACATCGGCACCGCCCACACAGTCTGCCGCAGTCTTGAGCACGTGTGCGTTTTCAGTGCACGCTTGTCGTTACACACTCTGCAGCAGCGCTCATTTTCAGCTCTGCCACTAAACATCACTAAACCTTCCTGTGAATTAAATACCTTTTTTGGGGGGTATTTTCTATATTTATTGGAGAAAGAGGTGTTGCAGGAATGAGCTGGGATTCAAAGACTCTAGTTCATTTTGACGCACGTAACTTGCCATATTCCATATAAATATCTTAAAACCTAAGATAATAAGGGCATAACATATAACAGAGAGAGCATTTTCTAGGAACCAAAACTTTATTCCCACTCTATTGAGCAGGGCCGGCCCAAGGCATAAGCGAAGTAAGCGGCTGCTTGGGGCCATGGGGCCCCAAGCAGCCGCTTAGTTTGCTTATGCTGCAAGCAGCCCTAGTTTTGTATTATAACCTCACTGTATTTGTTTATAATTTTCTCTATAACTGTATAGCGTGACATTTGTGCCAATAATCTTCTAGCACAGGTGACTGTGAGCGGTGGGAGGGGGGCCCCCAAGATAAAATTCTGCTTAGGGCCCCCAAGAGGCTCGGGCCGGCACTGCTATTGAGTAAAAACCTTTGACCCATCCAGGGGCGGGGATATTCTTCCTTGTAGCTTGGGAAAGACTCTATTCTTTAACTTTGGCTTCAACGCTGTGACATCATCGGGCACCGCCGGGCGCCGTACAACACGCGGAGAACGGCGCACACTGTCGCCCTGTAATAAGGCCTGGCGGTCGGCGCGGCGACTCACTGGGCATCCGGTAGAAGAGCCGTTCCCCGGATCCGTCGTTGGTCTGCAGGATCCTGCTGTCCAGAGACCAGTCCAGGTGAGTGATGAAACTGGCCGATTGACCGCATTCCCCCACCTGCGGTCAGACGGAGCCAACAATCAACCCCTCAAACGGCCCCCCGGGGGTCACGACGCCCGTGTGGCCGGCGGCCCGGCGCCCACCTTCTTGTATCTCTGGGCGACGGCGTAGACGTCCACGAGTCCGTCGTTGGAGCCGACGGCGAGGTACGCCGCGTCCGGAGAGAACTTCATCTCGTGGATCACCTCCTTCCTGTCCTTGATGTGAACGACCTCCGTCATGTCTCTGAGGCCGGCGTGGGGGAAACGCCGTTTTAACGCCGCGCTGATTTTTAATTCAGTGCGTGCCAGTGCGTGTGTGTTTGTGCGTGCGTTACCTGACTTTCAGCACTGTGAAGGATCCGTCCTTCATGCCCAGAGCCAGCTGGTATCCGTCCACGCTGAACGCCACGCTGCGCACCGCCTCCTCCATGTTGCAGCGCGCGATGAGCGCGTGATCCGCCAAACTCCACAGCCTGGTGCGCACAAAACGGCAGTTTGATCCCTCACATGAACACAACTCAAGGCTTCGGAATACTTCAAAGACATCCTTTTACTGATTTGTCTCGTTTTACTTTTGCGATGTTCAAACTCACAGCTTGTTTGAGTTTAACTAGCCCATGAAACGCCTGCTGGAACCCTGCGATGACCCAAATTACAATAAAGATTTAATGATTTGATGGAGATTAAATGAATCGCCCAAACTAACAGAAAAGAGCCGCACCTCCAAATCGGTCCGATTAAACTGAGCTTAAACCGCCTAGTTTATATTCCATACAAATCTCACATAAATCCAACAAGCATGTCGACATGTTTCTCTCAGCCTTCGCTGCTGTTTGACGGCCATCTGCAGCTGACTGTGCGTGTGCGCGCGTCTGTGTGTGTGTGTGTGTCTGTGTGCACAATGGTCATGAATATTCTCAGCAAACAGTCGACCAGCTGCCGGAGACGAGCAGAAACCGTCGACGCCACAGTTCGGCTGAAACCCGAAGCGGAGGCTGACCGGACGGAGCGGTCGTCGCTGCCGGTGACGGCCAGAGGCTTCTTGGGGTGGACGTCCAGCGCCCAGAGTTCCCCCTCGCTGTGTCCCTGCATGATCAGCAGCGGCTTGTCCCGGTCCCTCACCATCACCTGCGCGAGAGCACCGAGGTGTTCAAACGCTGACTCTCCAGTAAAGGTGGATTTTTGCTTAAATAGTGGTTTCGAATGAGATCTTCGATTTTGACACAAAAAATGGACACAATATGTGGTTTTGGTATCAATTCTACTGCATAAACAGTTTCTACAAGTACAAATGAAATGATTATTCCATTAATCAACTGTACATTTTAGTATTGCATGCATTATTATATCTTTTTGTATTAGTTATAACATGTTTCCAATAATAAAATGCAATATTACTCTGAAATAAGTGATTCTGTACTTATTTGGTTGTACCTTTTCTTCACTATACTCTCCTCAAGCCAACGTTTGGCTCGCCAAAATAAAAGCATCCAAACCGTTGGGCTGCTTTTTTGTTTCCTTTCATCTGTCCTCTCTCTCACCTCGAAGATCTCGCTGTCTTGTGTCCCAGCCAGGATTCGGTCGGCTCGCCAGCAGACGCTGCGAATGGAGAGTCCTGGAGGAGGAGCAGGAGGAGCAGGAGGAGCAGGAGGAGCAGGAGGAGCAGAAGGAGGAATAACAGTAAAAAGCACAACAAGTGTAACGAAAGGACATTTAGCGAGATGAAGGTTAGGAGTCTCGTAGAACCGCTCGTTAGCGACTTTCTTTTTAAAGCTTTTAAAGGCTTCAAAATCAATGACAACAATATTTACCTCTACGATCTACTATTGAGAGCCTAAAAACATCTAAAGCTTATGTTAAAATACATCAGAGAATGAGTTCAACATTACTTCTAATACAAAACAATAAGTGACATTATTAAAAGGGAAAATCACCAACTACAGCTAATTGATTAATGGATCATTCATTTCAGGGTTGTGTAATTAATAACGAAACCTCATCGTTTTGGACCTTTGTTCCTCCACTCTGCTCCTTGGAGCGACACTTTTCCTTTTCAATTTCAATTATTCAAAATGAAATAGTAGTGGGTGGAGGGGTTTGTATCTTTTGCCGAAGCAGGAGGAAGTCCCCCACTTGTCATTTGGTTCCCTGTTCTTTCCTCCGGCCTGCAGATTCAGCAGCCAACGCGACCTGATGCCACACGAGGCCACGAGGTCGTTTAAAGAGGAGACTCGAAGAGGAGTGTAGGAAGCGTTTCTGATGTGTCGCCTCAGACGTGGGAACAGATCCCTGCTGAGCCACCCGGGGGAGAGAAATGTGAGAAAATAATGATCCAGCGTTGCTGTCATTACATTTTAAGGGGATTCTCAGCCTCCACTTTGATTTCTTATCATCTCCTGGGTGGAATTATTTTATTTTTTTCATTTTTTCCTTTCACAGCGAATTCGCTGTGTTTGAAAAGGTACTCGACAATGGAGATTCGGATCTAATTCTGATGGTTTAAACAAAACCTCTTGAATCACGATTAACTGAAAGACATCAAATTGGCTTATCAGACTTTTACACTGAAACACAACGAACCCTCCAGAGACACGAAAACCCTGAAAAGTAACTTCCATCAAAGCCCTTTGAGAGGTGAAGGAGTTAAACCTCCACCTTCTTCTGCCTGTTCCAACTTCCAATCTTTTACCTCTGGTATTTTATTTCAGACTTTCTCAGGAGGAGGGGATATAAAAAGGAGACATGGGGGCTTAATGGTGCTCTCCCGCAGCCCTTCAGCAAAGAACAGCGTCTGCACTCGGTGGATTAAGTGGCCCCCCTCCTGCCGAAGACAAAACCTCCACACACCCGCTCTCCTGAAAACTTCTCTTCAAAAGACACCAAATCAGGTCGTTTCCGTTTCCAGCTGAAGACGGAACTTGACAAGTGAACTTCTTTTTAGAAAAGTCTTCGAAGGGAAAAGAGAAGGTGACAGATTCACTCCTCCTCCTCCTCCTCCTCCTCGTTTCCATAGATGGAGACTGAGACTCACAACTAAAGAGGCTTCGATTACAAAGCAACGTTTCCTCCTCCGCCTTTAGAAATGGAGACCAAGTGATGTTTAGCATCACCGGTCGGGTGTTCCCGTCCCCCCAGAGGTGTGGTGCGTTTGGTGTTCACACCTTTGTATCCCTGCTCGGCCTCTCGCAGGTCGATCTTGGTGATCGGCTTGAAGTCGGCGTCCCACAGTCGGATGCAGCCGTCTCTGCCTCCTGTGGCGAAACCCTCCTCGCAGGAGTACATGCTGAAGATACCCGCCTGCGCGCACACACACACACACGCACGCACCCACACACACACACACACACACACACACACACACACACACACACACACATTGGACATTTATGGTTAACATGCTTCTATTTCTGCAGCAAAGCGCTCCAGAACAATAATATAAAGAACTGTATTTATGAACCGAAGTTCACACTTGAACTCATCTAACATTGGTGAAGTAGAATAACAAATGATATGATAACATAGTAATCGATTATTGTGTTTATTGTTGTTTCTTTTTGACAAATACATCCCAATTGGGAGGATTTCCTGGAATGTTAATTGGACAAAAAACAAGAAATTGTAACAGCATTCTGCAGTATTATTAAACACTGAATATATCAAACAATGAATCCATTAATTAATCAACTTATGATTCATTGGGCCAGTAATTTAACTATTCTCTATATTATTATATTTTAAGGAGAATAAATCGATGCACCACGTAATAGTAAAAGCAGTGCTTGTATCTATACATATAAAAACGGTTCTTATTCTGACTGGAGGTCGAAGGTCGCTCACCCCGTGTGCGGCCTGCACCGTGCGCATCAGGTTGAGGAGCTTCCAGACGTAAATGTCCCCGTTGAGCGCTCCAGAGTACGTCAGGTCGTCTTTGGCCGACGCCACACACAGGATGGTCTGCAGGTCGCCCGTCTTCCCAAAGATGCCCCTCTTCGGAGTGAGAGCGTTTCCACAGAGAGACCAGAACTACCGAGAGAGACGGAGGGGGACACGTGAGACCCTTACAGATGTGAGTCAACACTGTGAGTGTGTGTGTGTGTTACCTTAATGTGTTTGACTCCACAGCTCACCAGACGGTTCTGTTGAAATGGATCCCAGCTGACGTCAAAGATCTGGAGGATGGAGGAGACGTAAGCGCACAAAGAGGCCACGTAACAAAACACACACAAACACACACGCACACACACACACACACACGCACCCGGTCTGAGTGTCCGGTGGCCGTGGCCAGGATTCTCCCTCTCTTCCAATCCCAGATACACATTGTGTTCTTGGCATCCAGGCCGATAGAAGCCAACCGCTGCAGAGGAGGGAGGCAGTTAGTGCTTCACATCAGAACACATGAACACAACGTAAAAGTTACCTTCAAAGCCCACAGAAGTTTAAAAATAAAAATGCCCGCGTCCTAACTTTACTCTAAAAATTTGTTGAGGCGTTAGAGTTTATCAACTGAGACCCTTGTAACCCTTTTTTTTTTAATTTAACCGTGGAGTAAAATATTTACATCATCCATATTGTATAACACATATACATAGACATAACGTTTCCAATATCTTAAATCTGCATTCATCCTTAACTTAATTAGTTGAATTAAACAACTTAAAGAACTTAACACAATTTAAGATGGTCAAAGCTTGGTTTGTTGGCACAATTCAAATTCCTACTTTTAATGCTGATAAAGGAGGTTTCTCAGTCCTAACCATGTTTCTGTTACACTGCAAATTAATGATTAACAAAAAACCTAGATTCATACATTTCACGTAATTTAGACACATATTTCCAATTGTTTTTATGTCAAACTCGTACCAAATCACATCTTTAGCAGCTGAGTCTCAGCCCTTAATTACATTTCATTTGAAGGGCGGCAGCATAAAATAAAGCATTCCTGACTTAACAATAAATCAGCCGCAACAAAGCCCGAGCGCTCGATCCATTATTCGGACGGGTTTACGATCATTGTATTGATTCAGGTTCTACTCTGATTTACTCACAGCTGTTAAGTCATCGCGACCGAAGTTCCGGCCAGAACCCCCCCCAAAAAAACTGCCGACACATCAGCCCGGATCGTTTCATCGCTTCACCACCCAGCAAAATTTTGTTTTCGTTTATTTTTTAACGGTCTTTCAGCAGAAAGAAAAACGCCCGTCGAGACCTTACGCGACCTGTGAAAGTTTCATTTTAAGTGAGACGTGAAAACCTTTCACAGGCAGGCTGACATCTTTCTGCTCTCATCTTCCAACACTGACGCAAAGGTCACTTTTCCCGCGGCTCATTCTGCTGCGTGCAGTGAGTCGACGCCGGGTGTTTCCTTTTTTCGGCCTTCTCCATCCACCTCGACAGGGCCGGCCCAAGGCATAAGCGAACTTAGCGGCTGCTTGGGGCAGGGGGCCCCAAGCAGCCGCTAAGTTCGCTTATGCTGCAAGCAGCCCTAGTTTTGTATAATATAATAATCTTCTAGCACAGGTGACTGTGCGTGGTGGGAGGGGGGCCCCCAAATAAAATTCTGCTTAGGGCCCCCAAGAGGCTCGGGCCGGCACTGCACCTCGACCTCGGCGTCTCTACGCCAAACGTGACCTTCGCCCCCCGCGTTCCCGCCCGTAACTGCTTCGCTTGCTAAGAGTCTGGTTTGAATGTGTTACGATGTGACACTTTCACCAGAGGAGATTTACAGTCGCGGGCGTTTAGCTGACGGAGCAACAGTGACGCAGGTTTAATACAGATGATGTGATGAGGTCGACGCATCGCGAGCGCACATCACATCCGCGCACGAGTCGTTTTGAATATGGCTGCAAAGAAGGGAAAAAAACAAGCTGTGTTCTTATTTTTTATTTTCGCAGGTTGACCTGACGTGGGAGGAAATAAAGAGATGGAGAGAAACCCCTGGAAGACCGAGCTCTCCCGATGACATTGAACGCGTCGCGCATGATGGAGCCACGCGCAATAAATCAACCAGTAGGTGATTGTGGGATGGAAACATTTGGACAAGGCCTGTAAACACACGACTCCACCAAACAGCAGAGACATTATGTATCAAAATACTACAAATAGCAGTAGATTTTTGGGAAAAGGTCAAATAAAATGTCTCGAGGGTCACAGGAAGCAGTTTGTACTGGAAGTCCTCCTCAATGTTTACGTCTTGTCGGCCGTTGACTTTCCACGTTGCTGAATCAAAGTGATGAAAAAGCTTCATCGCCACCATCAACACTTTCATGTCAATCACTTCTTCTTTTCCTTTCCTCACCCTATTGGCTCATGCCTGTGTGCGTAGGTGTTTGTGTGTGTGTGTGTGTGTGTGTGCGTGTGTGTAATGTCCTATGCTTCTGTGACCTTTAGGTTGATAAATGACTGTCCTTTAATGACAAAATCCATCTGTCGGACGCACACACACACACACATTCCTTTTGTTCAGTGAGTGTGTATAGAATGTGCGCACATCAAGTGTGTCTCTTCCAACGTGTGTGTATGTGTGCGTTTGTGTGTGTGTGTGCGCGTATATCACCTGTCCGTCGGCGCTGAATGCGAGGCAGGCGATGCCGTGTGTGTGTCCGTCCCGGAGCAGCGAGACGGTCTGTGCGGTGAAGGAGTCCCACACACACACGTAGGGATCCTTCCCCACCTGACCCGTGGCCACCAGGGAGCGCTCCGGGTGCAACGCCAGGCTAGGGGGGGGGGGGGGGGGGGGGAGAAAAGACAAAACCAAAATTAAAAAACAAGTTCACATGGCAACTCTCTGAAATCAACTTATTTATAAACCTGTCTTTGTCTTTCTCTTCTGCTGGAGGGTGACACTGAGACTTCTATAAATACGCTCACTGCTTAATGGCATCATTATCAACACACACACAGACACACACACACACACACACACACACACACACGCATCAGGGATCAATACACCATGAACAGAGCGAGTAGACTGTGTGCGTGTGATCAATGCTGTGACCTCGACATCTTGCTCATCCCTTCGTATCAGTTAGCACCAGCTCTGACGTTAACCGATGTGAATGTTGCTCTGGTGTTAAAAAGACGCGCACAGACACGCACGTGTCCGCAGCAGCGTGTGAAACACACGAAAGGAAAACAACAGTCACAAGAAGGTAACAGAAATAGAACAGGTGTGTCAGCCACAAAGGCCCATTGATCTCAGGGATGCTGTCTGCTCCGCACGCGCACTTCAACATCGCTCCTGCCTCCTCAACCTGCCTGCCAATGAGTGCGCTAGCTGCCCCCCGGGTTGCCATGACAACCACATTGCCAAGGGCACGGGGCGCTGAGGATTGAGCGCGGCGACTGTGGAGTCAAGGTCAAACGTCACGAAACAAAACACACACAGACACACCTGAACTCTCCTCTCGGCTGCCTTTCTATCGTCGTTTATCTCCATTTATATGAAAACGTCTCATCATTTATCTCCATTTATCATCAGTTATATCAAGATGTACCAGCCTTTCTATAAATCAACATTTATCTCACGCTATTGTTTCCGTTTTTTCAGCAGCTGTTATGAACTTTTATTCCGAAAAGATAAATATGTGTGTCTCATCTCATCACGATCTCATCTTCAACCGCTTTCTCTTTTCTCATCTCTCCTCTTTCGCTTAACTTTTCTGCTAAATCTCTCAATTGTCCCTTTGGCTGTCTTTTTATGACCTTGGGACAAACTGCCATCTGTTTGGTTGCAACGCCAGCCAGGTGTCTCTCCCCCCCTGCCTCCCCCCTGCCCCCTCATGCTCCCCCCCTGCCGTCTCCCATCTCCCATCTCCCTCTCACACACAACGGAGTTCCTCTTGGCTATTTATAGAAGCTGCACAGACTTCACAAGCTGCTATTAATAGCAACGTTTACTGTGTGTGTGTGTGTGTGTGTGTGTGTGTGTGTGTGAGTGCCAGCTCAGTTTGGGATTTATAAATGATTCACCTGGAGAGAGAGAGAGAGAGAAGCAGACTTTATCACATTAAAGTGTACCCAAATTGACTTTTCACCTAAAAGTGAGGCTTACATATTCCTCCAAAATCAAATTAACTTTGCCCAAACCGCAGCACGATGACGGGCGTTTGTGTAAATAATAATGACAAGCGGCCTGAATACAAAGTGTAGAAAGCGAGCGGCAGCGTCCGTTTCCTGCTCATCAAAGCTCAGAGAAACGGCTGCAGCCGCCAGCGAGACGGGACGGCAAGCGGGAACAGTCATCACAGGAACTAATTGGTAAAGGACACGCACACGCACACGCACACGCACACACACTCACACTCACACACACACACACTCTCTAATTGTGCCAATTAAACTAGAATGAGCACATGCATCCTCCGATTAGTATTGTAAATGCCACATGAATAATACATTAACTAGTGTGTGTGTGTGTGTGTGTGTGTGTGTGTGTGTGTGTGTGTGGTCTTATTTCCTTCATGTTTGAGCTAAAAAATGATTGTCTCTTTTTTCTTCCTTTGCAATGAACTTCCCTCCCAGGCACCTTTGAGGTGACCTTTGACCTCAAAGTTTTCGACTTGATCTCAAGTCGAAAACTCATTTTCATTTTGTATTTTTTGCCTCCAGGATGTTTTCTGGGCGACGCGGCACGATATAATTCAGCATAACTTCATTTATTAGTACTAATATACCATTTTTTATGAGCTGTATTTCGTCGACGAGCTAAATGAAAGTATGAGCAGATATAAAAGTGTCTTTAAGGGAAACGTGTAATCCGCTCTGAAGGGAACCGTCACGTTTCTGTGTTGCCGCGGGGAAGCGCTCGATCAAAGCTGCAGCGAGGATGAAGCCACCGTGGACGTGTTGCCTTTAGCGGTGGCCAATGACAGTTGCTGCCGAGGGAGAATAGACTCAGAAGTGGAAGCCTGATAAAAGGCCTCAGAGGAAAGAACATTTCCCTGAAATTAACTTCTGTTCTTTTAAAAAAGGTTCAGTCTGAAAAAGTTCAGTCTCTCACTCCTCACAACAAGAAGTTTAAATTCAGTTTCCAGACCGTTCAGATTTGCTCTGACGAGTGGCACGACCCCCCTCAGGGGTTTACGTGTGCGTGCCTTAGAGTAAATGTGTGTGTGTGTGTGTGTGTGTGTAGATGAGTGTGCGCTTCGGTGTGTTTGAGCACCAGCAGGTCGTGGGAGCGTCGGTGGCTTCCGGGCAGATTGGCAGTCGTTTGTTCATCATCATCATCTTAATGAAGACCACTGAGCCGTGAGTCCGCTCATCGCACGCTGCCGTCGTTAACAAACCCCGTCAAACAAAAGAAATGAGCGAGTGTCTGAATGAAAAAGGCTCCTGGGATGCATTTCCTGCGCCTCCTTCCCAGCTCATATTAAACACTCGGCTCAAAGAGAAGGAGTGACTTCACTTGCAGCTCAACACGCTCCCCGAGCTGCTCGCATCGGTTGCAGTGTGTCGACGTTCAGGTTTAACGCTCATCCGCTGCACGAAGGCCGAAGTGAACAGGACGTGAATTTGTAAAAACTATTCACGTTTCAAAAACCAGGTTCACAAAGAGATTCACGGCTACGTTGGGGTGAATAACACATTAGAACGAATGATTACAGCGCTCAGTTAAGCGCGCCGTTTAATCAGGTAAGGCTACTTAAAGTACAAAAAGTTTTTCGCTGTGCAGTAAAATGTGCAAGATGCATTTTACGGCTGAGTATGTTAATGGAGTTAAAATTAGCACATCCATTATGTCCTGTAAGCTCCTTTAATCTACATCAATGCATCACATTATATCCTATTATATAAGATCTCATGTTCGCCCTGTGAGAACCGCATGTCTCTAAAATGAAACAGCCAGGTTTCAGCTGATTCATGAGGCTTTAAAATCAGTTTAAAAAAACCCCAAAAAACAACATTTAACTATGAGATGTACAGCAGGCTAGAACAACACAGCGACATAACATAAACATATTCAATCTAAGTACAAGAACCTCCAGTTTGGAGCAAGTGAAGCGCATCGACTTGGCTTCTAACGTTAACATACGGAAACACTTCTGGTCAAACACTTACATGCAAGAGTGCTGAGCCCACTTCGATCAGACAAACATTTAAAACTTCGACCAGCGGAGGAGATTTATCCTGAACTCAAGTTATTGGTCACAGAACTCCTCCTCCTCCTCGGAAACGCACCGAGCAGCAGACAGACAGGCTCTGTGAAACAGAGGGAAGTGGCATCACAGCTGAACAAAACTAAAACCGTTTGTGGCGTCGAACACGAGTGACCCCCGGCGGGAGCAGAGGCCTCCGGGCGGCTCAAGCCGGAGCGGCTCGCCACACTGATTCCAGATCAGCTCCGCATCTCATCCCGCCGTCCCCGCCCACCTCCCTTCACACGCCGTCCCTCGGCCTCTGAGCCGGTCGGCATAGCGTCTCCCCCTGGTGGGAGGGAGATGGGCTACGATCCGCTTCAGAGGAGTGCCCGCCCTCAGGGACACACACACACACACACACACACACACACACATACGCACACACGCACACACACACACGCACACACACACACAGAGCCCTGGGTGTCCCTGCTGGCTCCTCATAGCTCCGCTGTTCTGGCTGATGATGATGAGTCTGTTCCGTGTTAGTGGAAGCATGACGTTCAACACGCCTTCGACCATCATCATCTACATCTTGAATCACACCGCAGGGGCCTGTGAACCTTTGACTCACAGTGATTTTATGTTGAAGTAATATTTCACTTGACTGAAACTCCTATTTAAAGGGAGCTCGCTCATGTTTTGATTGTACTGTGACCAACTTAGTGTCATGTGATTTGTAAAATAGTGGAACGTAATGAATAGAGGCTATTTGAAATGTGTGTTAACTGTCTTTGTGTACGTGTGTGTGTGTGTGTGTTTCCATTGCATTGTGTCTCTCAGGTAATTTGTACGTCAACACAGAAGCCAACAACCAGCTGTGCACCTGGAAACGTTCACACAGCTGCTTTAAAACGCTTCTGAAGATATTTTTAAAACAGGAAGTAAAGTAACACTAAGAAGCGGACAAATGATTGTTTGTAATGAAACTGTTGAACACAGTGGAGCATTTAGCAGCTATGGAGACAGATGTTTCCTTCGGCAGATGGTGCAGACTAAGTCTGAAGTGAAAAACTCATCAGCTAACACAAACACACAGACCGCTGGTGAACTGTAATGCTTCATATAGCATGATTACGTTCAAATCAGCTTTTGCACGTTCAATTGCTGCAGTAAAAATATGTTTAATTGTGTTTAATGAGAGCCTGTTCTGACCTTCTGTACAGTCGAATCGCTCTGATTCGTTGTGGAAAGTAACTACATACATTTAATCAAGCAGTGCAAGTATAATTTTGATTTTCTGCTACTTTATTCTTCTACGACACAACAGTGTCTTTTAAACTTACTCCACTTATTTGACCGCTTTAGTAATTTTGCATATTTTACATCATGAATACCAAATCAAATCAACAAATAACCTCATTAACATGGCCTAAATGTTTACCAGCTGTACCATTCAAGTGATGAAGACGTTCCAAATTCCTGCATAATATGAGCTGCACCTCTTCTTCCTCTCCTTCAGCCATTTGACGGCTGGTTAGACTCATCCAGTCGAGCAGAAACACCATCAGAACTACACAGCAAACATAATGATGTCCTTTGGTTCAGCTCCTCCTGTGTGTGTGTGTGTGTGTGTGTGTGTGCGTGTGCGTGTGTGTGTGGGTGGGTGTGTGTGTGTGCCTGTTTTCAGTTGGTCGGTCAGGTCTGCCTGCAGGCGACCAACAGGAAGTGGGACAGGAGAGGAAAGAAGCAGGATAAGAGGACGACACAAAGATAGAGAGAGAGGAAGGGGGTGGATAGAGGGGGAAAGAGAGAGAGGGGGGGGGGGCACCAACACAGATCCTTCAGTCACAGTTCATCCCCATCTTTTGTCATAAATGTGACACTGAGACCCAAACGACACTCAGATGTCGTTGTTAACAGAATGACTTGTGGGTTTGAATGACAAAGGAGACGTTTTGATGTGTGAGAGGAGGAGAAGTCGACCACTAAACCCACTAATCGGTGCTGGGAATCACGCGTACGTGTAACACACCCCACAGGGCTGCACATGTTAACATGGTTTCCTTGCAATCCCCTGTGCACACCGTGACCTTATTTATTACAGATTTTTTAGTGCAGTTTCCCAGCTGCTTTCTTTTTGTTCTCCAGCGGCTGCAGAGATTCTGCAGCTAACTTAGAACTCGGGCGGCGGTGCCAACCCACAGCTTGGCTTATCTGTTACGTAACGTCCCTACTACTAAAGTTCCTATAGTTAAAACACAAAACACTAACAGACACTGAGAGAGGTCAAACTATGAACCGAATGAAGAAACAAACAGCAGGCAGCTCATCCGGAGGCTGGACCAGCTAACTGGTCCCACTGGTACATGCACACATCTGGCCAATCAGCGACGCCCCCGGGCCGGCTCTCCAGGACTCCCCCTGCTCATCTCCTCCTGCTCATCTCTCCCTGCTCATCTCTCCCTGCTCATCTCCTCCTGCTCATCTCTCCCTGCTCATCTCTCCCTGCTCATCTCCCCCTGTTCATCTCCTCCAGGTCATCTCCTCCTGGTCATCTCCTCCTGCTCATCTCTCCCTGCTCATCTCTCCCTGCTCATCTCTCCCTGCTCATCTCCCCCTGTTCATCTCCTCCTGCTCATCTCTCCCTGCTCATCTCCCCCTGTTCATCTCCTCCAGGTCATCTCCTCCTGGTCATCTCCTCCTGCTCATCTCCCCCTGTTCATCTCCTCCTGGTCATCTCCTCCAGGTCATCTCCCCCTGTTCATCTCCTCCTGCTCATCTCTCCCTGCTCATCTCTCCCTGCTCATCTCCCCCTGCTCATCTCCTCCTGCTCATCTCCCCCTGTTCATCTCCTCCAGGTCATCTCCTCCTGGTCATCTCCTCCTGCTCATCTCCTCCTGCTCATCTCCCCCTGTTCATCTCCTCCTGGTCATCGCCTCCTGCTCATCTCCTCCTGCTCATCTCCCTCTGTTCATCTCCTCCTGGTCATCTCCTCCTGCTCATCTCCCCCTGTTCATCTCCTCCTGGTCATCTCCTCCTGCTCATCTCCTCCTGCTCATCTCCCCCTGTTCATCTCCTCCAGGTCATCTCCTCCTGGTCATCTCCTCCTGCTCATCTCCCCCTGTTCATCTCCTCCTGGTCATCTCCTCCAGGTCATCTCCTCCTGGTCATCTCCTCCTGCTCATCTCCTCCTGCTCATCTCCCCCTGTTCATCTCCTCCTGGTCATCTCCTCCTGCTCATCTCCTCCTGCTCATCTCCCCCTGTTCATCTCCTCCTCCTGTGCATGCAGTGCGATCACTGCAGCGCTTCACGTGAAGGCAAAGCCACAATTTTTTTTTTTTTTTCACAACTCAATTCAAGAATAAAACAGTAAAAGGTTTTTGACGAGAAACAAATGAGTGAAAGCTTGAAGCGCGTACGTCGGTGTGAACCCGAGTGAGCCGAACAGATCTCCACTCTGGAGCTCTTTGCGGCGATAGTAATCGCTGCTATTCATGCGGCAGCCCAATGGCACAAAAGGCTGATCCCCCCTCAGCCCCCCCACCGCCTCGGCCATGAAAGAAAGTCCCACTCACTCTGCCATCCAGGAAACTCCACATGGATTTAGTGCTTCAACATGGAGCCTGCAATCACTGCAGCGATCCATCAGGCAGGCAGACAGAGAGACGGGACTGAGTGCAGATATGATTCAGAGCTTTTTAACACAAACTGCGGAGAAGAAAGGACAACTTAACATCCAGTTTAAATATATCATATTTCTAACCCTTAATACTCTCAATGCTTCCAGCAGTCAGGCGCACGTTACCAACGAGTGACCCCGTCACCTCTGCATGTTGAGGTAGAACCGAGGTAGAGGAAAGAAAACGGGGCTGACATGAACAAATAGATAACGTCGTGAAAATGAACATCATCAAAGGAATGTGAAGAGTCTACAGTCAAATCCACGAGCTCGCCCGCATTGAGAGGTGATATCGAGCCACTGCAGCCTCCCCTCTGCCCTCACGATGGTACGAAGACGTAGAGCTTCTCACGCCGGAGGTTCGGGCTCCTTGTCTGCTTTGGTGGTTTACTGGATCACGTCAGTCAGCCAGTAAACTTGACTCCAGGACCCCATGTCGACATGCAATAGAGTAATTGCGTCGCATTTTGTTAGACGGAGGCCCCTAAATGCTATTTAAAAGTTGTTTACTCTCTGCAGTATTTGACCTCCAACCATCTCGTCGCTCGTCAAAAAATTGCTGATCCGGGACGGAGCACAGCGTTGGCTAAGTGACTAAAATGCAAATGTAATTACTACCTCGGTCTGCAGACTTCCTCCCATCAGCCCCGGTTTGCGGGAGGAGGCGCAGCCGCAGTGCAGCAAACCGGGGTCGAAACTAATAGTTTGCGTTTCCGTGATTACAAGCGAAAGTCGTGAAACCATGCGGCCGGTTCCATTTAACCAGCTCTTCATCTGCTTCTGGTTTTTGCCGGTTCACACGTGTTCACACCTGCAAAGGAGAGATGAGGATCCCCAAAGACGGTTTAACGGAGACTTCGTAGTAACGCCTCCTCTGCGTTTAGCGTCGTTTATAGTAACGGCTGCCGTCAGCTGGGATCATTTGGCACAAACGCAAACCTGCCACTCCTACCAGAGAGCAGGGCCCGGCCGAGGCGGCACCCAGCTTTTCAATTAGTGTGACAGGCGCACACACCACAAACACACACACACACACACACACACACAAACACACACACTGCACGCACACAGAGACGCACACACACGCAGAGCCGACCGATGCGAATAAACTGTCCAAACATCTGATGACTCACAGCTCATTTAGTGTCGATGACTACGCCAGGCGTGTTAGTGTGTGTGTGTGTGTGTTAGTGTGCGTGTGTGCGTGTGTGTGTGTGTGCGTGTGTGTCCACACACATTGGGATGAATGAGTGACCTGGCTGATTCATCTTCCTCCTCCACTTGCTCTAATTTCCTCTCATCAACGGAGAAAATCCCTTCTGCTGCGACTCCCGAATCTTGCGCTCAACATGTAAAAGCAAAACATTGCACGAATGCCGCATAACAGAACCAGAACCAGTCCGGTTTGCAAATGGACGTTGTTTTGTGTGTTAGCAAATGAAAGAAAGAGAAACAGCTCAATGAGAATAGAAGAAATCACCGCGAGCTCGCTGGTAAAATAACCTGCAGATTAAGCATCAAAATAAGTGAAGATCACCTTTGAGGTTAAGCAACGATAGATTGTCACTAAATACAAAATCAAAAGGGTATTCGGGGAAAAAAAACTTTTTTGTTGTGGTTTTACTTTCTGAGCGAGACAGATATTGTGATGAAAAACCTAAACTACAGATTGAGAGGGGATAAAAGGCTGCCGAGATGATGGCGATTATTCTTTTTAAGTTCAACCCACAGACTTCATTAAAGATGGACGACGTGAAGGCTCGACAAGAGTGAAGCCAAAACATCACATCTCACACTCGTGTGAGCGCGCGTCTCCGTAGCTAATGAACCCCGCCGCGCCATGCTAGTGGACGGGACATGAGCCACACAAAAACAAGTTAAACGCCAAATACATTTTTCCAAACGCTTGTTTCTGTCTTTTTTTCTGCTAGATTTGGTCTTAAGTAGTTACTCGATGCAACGACAAAACACATGTACGTTGATGAAGAGAGCGGGGTTAGCTTGCCAAGCCTTTAGCCTAGGTGGCTAACCAATCTGATTCAGTTGGTTTGGTCGAAATCTCAAGCCGGCGGCTCCTGTATTCACTGTGTTCTCGTTTCACTTTTGAAAGTGGGGCAAAATGGAGAGACTTTGTCCATCTTCAATGTAAAATAATCTGTTTAACAGTACAAGAAACACAACAGTTTGTCCGGAAATAGACTTTTCATTATATAATTACCAGATAATCCCAGATAAAATGTTTTGGGTGTGAGGATGTGAACAAATGTTGAATTGTCTCTTGCAGATTCACAGACCGTGTTCTGGTCTTTTGTTTGGACACATTACTGATTTTTGTAATTTTAACTTCTCGGTGTGAAGTTTGTGCTCATATATTTAGAGAAAACAACAACAGATTTAATCGTATTTCTGTGTTTAGATATTGCACCGACTCGCACCAAATGTGTAATTAAATTTCCTAAGATGAGAACGACGTTCATCATCTGAAACTGCATTTAGTTCCTCTAACAAGATCACAGCTGTGAAGCTGTGCATTGTGGGTATTAGATTGAGAAGCATCATGAACATGTTCAACAGTTATCATGATATGTGTTATTGTACACAGACTGCGGCGTGTCGTCGGTAAAACTCAGCACTTCAGGTCACGTGGGAAAATACCCAAATCTGTCAACAAAGATGGGAGTACAACGTAAAAGATTCATATTTAAAATGTGTCTTCAGCTCAAACCTTTCTATTTTTATCACAGCTTGGTTTAAAAGTTGCGTCACAAGTTGGGTAATTATTTAGTCTTCTGAGGTAGCAGCATGCATTTCTATAAAGGCCCATGTTCACGTATGAACATGTGAAATAATAGTAATTTATTCTGCATCGCCAATGGATGAACTGAAACAAGCAGCTGGTCTGAATGGGAACATCTTGAATATGAATATTTCTTTGTTACATAAATCGAGTCACCGGAAGACCTTAAAAAAAACACAAGTAAATCATTACTAAATGTCAAAATCTTTAAAAGCCTTTTCTTTGGCAGAATGTTTCTGTATAAAATGTAGCTTCTGTCAAACAGACCTGCGTAGGAGGAATAAACCACGGCCACGGTTTCTAAAAAATGTCTCAACACAAAAGACAGAGAGACAAAACGTCCAGATGAGTAAGAGAACTTAGAGAGTCGCCCTGAGACAGAATCTAACGGTACTCACAGCAGGAGGGTGAAAATGTCTCGACTTCCACAGATTTCATTCAGAAGAGTTTTTCCCTCCAGGCTTTGCGAGCCTGCTTAAAGCCCCACAAAGCCGACAACAAACCACACACATTCATATTCGGGATCCCCTGGAAAATGAACAACCACAAGCCAAATTCTATCACATGGGAACTTCTAGTCCTGCTGGGTTTTAATGGGCTTTTCAACGCCATTCACACTGACATTGAAAAATCCAGGTGTGGCACTCTCACCTGATGATGTCATCGTTGTGTCCCAGGTAAAACCTCTGGCTGTGCTCTCTGGTGTTGTAAACCACGCCGACGCCGGCCACGAAGTACACCACCTCCTTCCCGGCGGTATAGTACAGGTTATTCCGGCACTGGTGGCCCCGGTACCCGTAGACCCAGTCCAGTCTGAGCCGGCAGCCCGGGGCGCTCCGGTCCGACATCCTCGCTCATCTGACGGGACACCGAATCCGCCGCCGGTTCACTCCTGCCTGTTCCGGTTTAAGATCCTCCAGACCACATCAACACATTTATTATCGGTTAACTGATATTCATCGACAGGAAATATTTTTCTTTGATTCCTCATCTTGCTTGTCCCTTTGCACAGATACGTTACACAGAGATGTTTTGCTAATGGACACATTATCACAATCAATCAGATATAAGTCTGAGTCTGAATAACCAATAGGGCTGTAATAGATCTGAATTATTTCATATAGTGAAACTTTAGTTTTAATAGTATGTCTGTGATGGTAAATAGTGAGTTGAAAGTTGTAAAATAAAGACATTTTATTTGTAATATTTTAGAATTATATTCAATAACTCAACTAATTTTCCATCTATGATATAATCTGTGTATGTCCATAGCTCTGTAACCTGAAGCACATTAATATATATATTTTTTAATTAAATGTCTCAGAGAATTCGCAGGCTCAGAGCGCTTTACTTTCAATCAGCCATCATCATCGTCATCACGGCCATCTTCATCCTCGGGTCTGCTGCTGAATGATTGGTCCCGCAGAGAGTTTCTGGCGCGTCTCCTGTGGTTTCAGTGCAATTGCCTTTAATACGTTTGAATAGACTTGGAGTGTTGTTATGGCACTGTAAATGATAAACGACGTAATGCGGCCGAATGAGAAGGACTTTGTTGTGTTAAAACGGCTTCACTCTCATATCGACCAGAGAAGCGCACTCAGTAGTCTCCGTATGAAGATGCTCCGCCGCGCACAGGATTATCCTGCACTTGGAAATTAACGGAGAGGCGGAAATAGAGGAAATATCTTAACGGGTTTGAGGAGTTCTGTCCATAAAAAAAAGAAGAGAAAAAAAACTACACAACTGGTGGAGGATTGTGCTCCTGGAAAATATAATCCCTGCTCACACTAATCCTTGACCTCGGTAGCAGCAACGGTTACTACCGCGCGGTGTTTTTTACTCCGGTGTCCCCCGTTTGTTCCCAGCATCCCTTCGCGGATTTACGCGCAGCGCGCACGGGGCGGCGGGTCTGTGGAGGAAAACGTGCACGAGCTCACAAACCCATTCACAAATCTGGGCGCGAGTTAAAAAAAAACCCCACCAGAATCAGGAGGACAGGGTGTGGATGCTCATAATCTCACAGTTTACAGAAGAAGCAGATTATTTCCACTGGCAAATGGTCGGGCCGATCCGGAGGGAGAAGAGGAGAAGGGAGAGGCTGAACCGGGGGGGTTTAATCACCGCAGGTGAGCCAACTTCAGCGGGCAGAGACGGGGAGAAGCCCCGGGTTCACGCCGCAGCATCCCGGCCGGATGACCGGAGAGGAAAGTCCTGATTCCCGGCAGGAGGAGAGCATCCTCCCGAGGCAGCCGGATCCTTCCACCCACGGACAGGCAGACTGAGACAGACAGACAGACACGGGCAGGCAGACGGACTCAGCCGATCGGTGAACCGGCCTCCAGACGCCCGGCGGAGACCCTACCAGACCGCCGACTCTCATCTCAGTGATATTTTCTCGTTTTCGGAGTGAAATCCAGAAGCATCAAGTTAATACCGCGCAATCTATTACATCGCGTTTCCGTTCTCTAATACAAATTAAAAGGAGTCTAAATCCGGGGCATCGGATGCTGCGAATAAATGTATGCACATTTTAATCGAAGCCGTACACCTGTCCTGTTGCTGACGGTACTTTTATTTTGGTAAATAAACATTGTTTCAGTTTTTGAACACTCAACGTCAAAAAACGTTTGAAACTACAACAGCCCGCCGTTCCTAGTGTAGATTTTATTTGGAAGGTTAAATCTGGAAGCTTCCGGTCTTACGGTGGGAACTTGTCACGCACTTGTCGCAGCTCGGATTTGGGAGGTAACCATGACGCACGGATAGAAAACACCCGGCTCCCCTGGGGCAGTCGCACAGCATGCTGGGACTTTTTTATGCTTGTGTTTTTTCAGTCCTTTAGGTTCATTATAAGAGAGGATTAAAAACTTCAAGTACCAGCAGGACGCTGGCGCTGTCCGCGGTGCTGAACGGGGGGAACTGTAGACGAGCAAGTGCATTCTAGTTATATAAAACATTTAATTATAAGTAAACGTAACGTTAAAACACAAACAGCGACATGACAACACACAGAAAAAAAGAATACATACAATAAAAATCAATAAAAAAAATCTCTACAATTTTTTTCTAGCTTTTGTTATCAGAAATATGAGGTGGACCCAGTGACGTTGTTATATTAATGTGTGCAGCTATGGGCTGCACACATTAATATGCTGAATTATAAACAGAGATCTGACTCCAACTCATATTTTCTAGGAGAAACTACGCCTGTCTCCTCTTTTCTGACACGCCAAACAAACAGCAACATAATTTAACTCCCAGTCCAAACTGTGGTTACTATTTGCAGTGGCCCTCTGCTCTGCAACGCTTGTGGCTGAAGAGGGAAATAAATGGTGCAGAAGATGAGCGGAGATGAGTTTCCATTAAAGCGGGCCGCCTGTGGGCTCAGTCAGACTCATTTGTTTTTAATAACTGTACCCAACCGAGCTGCAAACCTCCAAGACTCGCCGAGGGTGTAATAACAGCAACACAATAAGATCCAGAACTTTATTATCTACTCTATGGATATTGAGTTGGGAGGGGGGAAGGGGTTTGCCCTCTCCCTGGCTCTGCTGTAAAATTTGATAGTTATTGAAAACGAGTTGATGTTGATCATTGAAAGGGTTATGATGCTGTAGTTATAGTTATGCGCGCATGGGGGAAGCATTAACTTAATGGTTTAAAGCTGCACATACATGCAGTGTGCTGGTCACTCAAAGCTGGGATCGTTTGGTCCTGTTGCGCCATCTTGAGGCCAAAGCACAAAAACCAAACACCGAACTGTTAATTGATCAAAGTTATTTAAGGCTCCACTTAAAGTTGTTCCAACAAACCAGAACCTACGTCTGATCATTATTTCAGAAGAAGTTGATGGTTTGCTGATGAAGACGAGTGCTCTTCGTCGGCTCGTTTGCACCTGATGACCTGAGCTGCTGCCTGGAGTCACAGGTGTCGCTCTCCCCGTGCGGGTGTTATGACCTCATGGTGCCAGGTGACATCGTCATTGTAGACCACAATTGGTCTACAATGACGATGTAATTTCACAAGTCATTTCAGAAAGAGAACACACGTCATTAATAAAAGGAGTTGCATTTTAGTATTGTTTTATTGTTGCCGTTTTTTGTGCTCAAAAACACAATTAAACAAAACCTTTTAACACATTAGAAATGGCTGTTCTGTAAAAGAAAATAAAGGGAAAAGAAAATGGTAAATGTAGTATCCAGACTATAACATCCACAAATTGAAGATATTTATCCATTTAAGTTTTAATAAGTATGCATGGTTACCTAAGCTACTTGTATAGGTAAATCACATCTGTGCCTTATGACAATTTTGAAGGAGACACTTTATCGTATTTTTCTGGTGCAGATGGGCTTCTATTGGAGGCCGAAGCCAACAGGAGCTAACTGGAGGTAGCTACATTGACGGACAGATGAGGAGGCGGGGCTTTCTTCGGCTAGAAGCTTTATTGATAATTGTTTACATCTCACAATGCATTCCACAAACACGGCTCCCAGCTGGAAGCTTTATCGTCACAATTGAAGTATGAAGTTTATCATTCACAATTATACTTGCATAACAAAGAAATGCTCGAAGGTTTCCCAAAGTCACATCAAGTTGCAACTTTATTAGGATATTTGCTCCACAGACAGTGTGATTTTTTTTTTTCTTTGAATCCCATTACATTTTTCTTCACTTTTTAAATATTTGAGCTGATGATGAATGTAAACGTGTTTCTTCCAGAGATTTCTCATTACTAGACAGCTGCAAATGACATGGAAATAACAATGAAATTAAATGCGTTGTACTTGTCTGTCAAACGTTTTCTAGATGTTTCTAGCCAAGAGTTACTCAGAAGCGATGATGTTTTTAATGGTAGCACCCCAACCACCCCACCCCCGCCCCCCAAAAAAAGACGTTCACAAAGTCGTCACACTGAGGCAAAACCGAGCAGCAGGTCGCAGGGGAAACAAGCTCCAAGCCTTATGGACACTACGGTGTTTCTGTTAAAACAGCTAAATCACAAAATACTTCTAACTCTGTAATAATAGCAAAAAAAAAACAAAAAAATACATGAGGTGCCGCGAGTTTCTTGATAAACAGCAGACAAAGGAAAAATAAAACAAAACTCCCTCCAAACCTCCAAAAAGGATGGAAGTAAAACACCCAACCACGACAGATGTGACTTCCCACAATGCACTGGGTGAGGAGAGAAAGGGTAAACGCAAGATAAAAAATGCAAGTCTGCAAGTTTCAGCAACTCGCAGAAATGCATTTAAAACTCAACCTGAAATAAAAGGCGAGTCATGGAGCCGACCGTCAGCTGATCTCAGACCTGCTTCAACTTGTCCAGGAAACAAATAAAAAAGGAATTCTGAGGTGGAAAAAAAAAGTTTTATTGTTTTGACAAATAAAGTTAGACGGGCTGCATCCACGCCAGACCCGTCCTTCCTCCTTCCTTCATATCTGACCCACCCTCACCCTCCCACATACACCCCCAGCTTCTCCTCCAACCATCTTTCCACTCAGGTCTTCCTGAATCCAAACTCCCACTAGTCGTTACTTCACTCTGCTTTGCGTTTCATGCCGGGGACCTTCGCCTGGACCCTGCAGGACGAAAGGAAGTTAAGAAAAAGACAGAAATTGATCAGAAAAGAATATATACCTTTGAATTTAAAATTATATTTAATGATATATATGTAATGACTCACTAAAGTCAAATAAAGCCTGGGATAAAGATCAAGAATACTTTATTACCAACTACTGTTTAACTCAGTCCTTTCTGTGTTCGTTCCGAGTTCAGAAACACAACTTACTTTCCAACAACGTCTTTGACCTGGTTGTTGACCAGAGCCACGTAGTGGTCGATCTGAGCCTGAAAACACACATAAAAAGAGTCATGATCACATTCAAGTTCTTCATTCAGAATCACAGTAAACAGATTACCATCGACTACAGTCACAGAAATGCACCACTGCTCAAGCAGAAACAGTTTTAATGACATGATGCAACAGATTAAAAGTAACGTAAAAATGCATTTTTACTAGAAAAGCTAGTTGACTGGTTAATTTGAATCCATTTACCTGGTGTTTCTCATAGATGATCGGGCAGCTGAATACTCCGATCAGAACTGAAGGAGAAGAAAAAATTTGATTTAAAAAAAACAAACTCCGACAGACAGCGAATCTCTCGTCTGTCGGACACGAGAGGACGGGGTGCAAAGCGGTGGAATTCTCGGTTTTCCCACCAGGAGGAGCCAAAGACAGACTTGTTTTTAAGGCTACGTGTAAAGCGGCATGTCGACATGTGACTTGATTCTCACCCGAGGATAAGAATAGTGAGTCCGTTGAACAAGGAGCCGACGTAAGTCAGGATCCACATCAAGCCCGCAAACTGCACAGAGGAAAAGATCAAATCAAAACCGCGTACATTTATTCAACTGCTGTATTTGTTATTTCCGGTTACTCGTTTTATCTGGAGAAAATATTTTATTTTCTACATTTATTTTGCAAGAGCATTTCATATAAAATACAATATGCATCAAACTACCATTTTTGTTTTGATTTTATAATAGTTGTAACCAGTATTTCTACTGCGTTACTGATGATCAGAGTACACTTCAATGATGAGCGAAACCAAATGCTATAAAATCAATACCGTTTAAAGTGCAACCTCTCAAGATCCAGTTAATGAAGTTTTTCTCATCAATCAAAATCACATACATATCTATATATTCAGTCAGCCTTTAAATAAACAGACCCTTTATCAATGAGCCAAAAATATCCAACGATGAACACAGATATTTCAGCGGCCGTGTGGTTTTCATTTATGGACTGTTTGCATTTGATTAAAATGATCCATCGTGCCACACATTTTAAATGCTGGATATTACAACAGTTTTGCTTGATCAATGGTTTTAAAAAGAATAAATTCATGATCAAAACTTGTTGGCAGAGGAGAAATCAATGACTCAATGGTCAAAGATACGTCACCTCGTCTAAAGATCCTTACAAGTACATTGTTACACTTTATTATAGTAAAACATTGTGATAAATGTAATTAAATGAATTACTCAACCATTAAAAGGGATGTTTGTTTTAATCGATAACACCTCAATATTATTCACTGCTTGGATATCTGAGGGCTAAAACAGGATCAGGATGCAGAAACAGATTTAAACCGAAGCTGTGTTAACGCCAATGCTTTCAGTGCTGAAATGTAATGCGACAGTTTATCAGCTCGTGTTAATGAGCATGGAAATGTTCCGCCTGCCAGCCTGAAGACACAACGTGGTAAAAGCAGTTTGAGCTCTGACGGGATGCTTGTGAAGGAAGATCGTGACATTTCAAAGACCCGCTGGCAACTAATGAGAGGCAGAGGAATAACAAAGAATATCCCATAATGCATCCACGCAGACTGCAATCTCTTAGACATTAAAAAGCAATCCTCAGGCTCACACTTCCTCCTGATGGGATTAAAGGAATCAGACTGGTCCTTTCTACCCTTTAAGGGAAGCGTTTCTCTCAGATCTGTATTTGGACTGCAGGTCGGGGGGAGCGGAGAGGTGACGACAGGCCTTCTGACAGCTGCAGAGCTCTGAGAACTCATCGGTTACCAACACGCAGCTACAGGCTGCAGACCAACATGGATGAGCATTCAAAGAGGACAGAAGGTCTTAAAACATGTAAATTAAAGCCCAAATGTTGTGGAAGAGAAGCTGAACACTACGGAGACCAAACAAAGTCTGACGAAGGAAGGAACGAGAGCTTTACTTCAATAAAAAGGAGCAACCGCATAGTATAGAAAAACAACTGTTACTGCAATTCAAACTGTGTGCTGCTGCATCACATCACCTATAATATCCAATCATCATACGTTAGTTCAAATTTATTATGCATGTTCCTCCTGCTCGTTTCCAACCCGACTCACCTTGATGGAGTCGATCAGGTCCTCGACCAGGAACAGGCGCCTCAATTCACAGACTGTCTTGTTGATTTTGGCCAGAGCCAAGTCGCTGTACTTGTGGACCACGTCCTCGGACAGCGCCACCTCCTGGTCCAGGTACTGCCTGAGAGGAGCAGGTTAAAGACAGAGCCGAGACTATGAGACCTTCCTCTCACTGAGGCTTAAACCACGTAGAATGTACGTAAGAAATAATTTGGTCATGTAGCATCATAATATCACGTTAGTATGAGATTAGAACCAATGAACCAAAACACCAAGACGTAGAACCAGCAGGACCATTAAAGAGTCGTAATAGAGAAGTCATTGTGCTGTAACATTTCTGTGCGTTTCATGCAGAAAATAAAAAACAAAAGCTAGTTTTAAAAAACCGTTACGATACCAGATAAAGCGCACGTAATCTGGGACAGACACGCATCATAACCTCAGCTGACTGAGCGCAGCGCCTGCAGCCCTGACTGATTATTGGGATTAATCAGGTCATTGATTTCGGTGATGAGAGGGGCCGACTTCCATCCACACTGAAACTGGACTTCTAATGCTCGACTTGCTATGCTTTGCTCTTTATCTCTAAATGGTTTGATTTATTTAATGCCATGTTAAATATTCGCTGCTCTGCTGTCAACAATGTTGGTCTACAAACCAGCATGTTTGCTGAAGGTCAGTTGGGGCAGTGTATAATATAGTAGGACCTGATATATCAGCGTATCATCAGTAATATCAGTTCCAGTGAACCAACGAGTCGACTGTAGCGGCCCCAAAAGAAAGACAAGCTGACCGAGTCAGATTGCATTGATGTGGTTAAATAATTGATTTCCTGGACCACAAAGCCAAAATTTAAATCCAACATTAAACCATTATTTCCACGGTCATGCAACACCATTGCATTGACAAAACAAAGGTCGAAATAATTTGGTATTTCTCTTTTCGTCATACTGTTTCTATCACAGTAGACAAAGAAAGAACGCAAATATCACATCCGATAGCGACACGTTGCCGCTCTACTCACTTGAACGGGTGCCCCTCGTCGGACTTCTGGATGGCCTGCAGGATGCCTTTGTATATCCTGAAGCAGATGGTGACCGAGAGGAGAGCCAGGCCGATGTAGGAGCAGACGCTCACGATGCTGCACACCGTCAGGGAGAGGAGCAGCAGCAGGGCGGCGCCGAACACCACACCGGTTTTCTTCACATCACGCCAGTAGAGGAGATCAACAACTGCAGGAGGAAGAGGAGCGAAGGTTAGTGACAAGCTACGTCCCCGAAAAAGGCCTTGAGGGAGGGCTAAAGCACCGGTTTTTATTTTGGTATTATATTTTTCTACTGTGCTGCAATCACAGGTTTAAAACGCGTACATTATGGAAAGATTCTCTATATGTTCATTTCAAAGAATAAATGGCCCCTTGATCGTTGACATGCCCAATAACTAGCTAATTGTGTGAATTCCTCAAAAATGGCATCAATTAGGCTAAAAAACCCAAAATGTCCAATCGATTTCACCGCCTGAGTTACAAAAGGTTTGATTCAGATTTGTGGATAGAAATTGAAACTCCCCAGAATCACTTGAATTATGTCGTTCTGCAAGAAAAACCCTTCCATGTTTGGCAGCATGAAGAACGTTTAAAGCGTCCAACAGCCTTAAGCAGAACAGAATGAGACTTGATCAGAGCAAATGGGTGCGTTCCTCACAGAGCCTTCTGTACACCACTTCTACAGAAAATCAGCCGTGAGGCTGTTTGCCATTTTCCTCACTGCTTCTCAATAAAAGCATCCCGCTGGCCAGGTTCACAGACCCGGCTTCAAACACATGTGACATGCACCAGTTAAGAAAACGTATTTCCATGGAGGATTCTCGCCAGTCACACGACATCGCAACGCCGGACCGCCCCGGGAGACAGCTGAGCTCATGACCTGGGTCTCGCACGGAGCACGCTTATATTTCACCAGGGAATTCCAGGCAGGTCAGGGGACAATTTTAGCATTGAAGGAGTCCTGGGTTTCCTGCCGACACATGCTGTACTTTGTGACTTTGAATGACGAGGTCAAAACGCACGCTGGATTCTGGCGGCTCAACGTTTCTGCCTCGCTCATTGGAAAGTAAAGGCTTGAGAGCCTCTAAAAACGCAAGTCAACTCAGGTGGCTGGCCAGCTAAGTTTCAGCTTACTTTCCACCAACCCTGGGTTTTCGGTACCATGAAAGTGGCTCGGCTTCAATCGGTATTCGTTGCCATGGTAACACGCCAAACATTCACAAACATATTGCTGAAAATCTACAAAACGCGTCACATATATATTGCAGCGTTTACAATTGTATAAGTGACCACCAGCCTACATCACAGCCACGCATGAAAACATTTATTTAAGGAAATAAATATAAAGGAAAGATCGGAACGACTGGGATTCGAACCCCATGGCTCAAAACATAAAATCACCATGCCTCGGACTGCCTCCACCAGCACGCCGCGGTAATTTCTAAACTGGAAACCACTGAAAACCTTTGTGCCTAAAACAACTGGGGCATGTACCATGACGCTGGTTCAACAAACTCAGGGTTCCAGAATTGGTTCAGAATCGATAAAACCAAACCGAAGCAATCAGGTTTTATTGGTACCATGACGCCGCTTATCAACTGAGTTTGTCAACCCAGGCTTCGATCCTTAAACTCTGATTACTCCGCGCGCGCGTGCACATAAAAGAGTGACGTCGGCACCGAACAACCACGTTCGAGAGAGCGAGATATTTCTCCGCGGATCGAGGAGCAAGAAATTATTCTTCAGAAATATGAAGAATGTAGAAATGTTTTTCAAGCACGCAGTAACACCGTCTCTGCTGCCAAAGCAGGAGAACAATATTAGAGGAACATTGCTAAGAGCGTTAATGCGCAAGTTTAAAAAATATATAAAAATATAATTCAAACCATTTGCGGTACAGTAAGTGCGGCTTCGACGAGTCACATTTGTTATTTGCGGCTCAACAAGTTCGCAAAGATAAGTTATTCCTTCCGCGGAAATATCTGTATCTTTCATACACGGGTATCAGGAGTATCAAGTATCAGGAAAGTCAAGAGGATTTTGTCCCCAAAAACTCTACGAAGTGCTCTTCTAACAATCTGCGCTGAGATGTCCACAGGATTTGGAAGAAAAGGTGAAGCCGCAATGATCGCAACAGAGAACAGAAGCTAGGAATTAACTACGTCAGCTGTTTCTTTGCTCACCGCTGATTGGGCAAACTTCTGACTAAGAGCTAGGATCCAGAACATAACCTGCCCTGGAGCAGGTTAGCCGTGCAGCACAAGTTACCATGGCACAACATGAAACACAACTGGGCTTTTGCTTTAAGGACCTGGCCGGGATCAAAGTAAGAGACTTGTGTTCTGAATAGGGATGGGAGGGATGGGGGAGGGTATGTTGCAGTCACTGAGGCGTTCACTATATGGAATCAACCGCACCTAAGGTCTTAAGTCTGAAGGTCGAGCATACACACGATAAGCAAAGCAGCGTTAAAATGCAAACCGAGGCTGCAGGTGCTCGGCACCGCGGGCCGACTCACCGGACACAATATGTTCGGCAGCTGACCAAAATATTCAAAAGCCAAAAAAATTGGCTTAATGGGCAGAAAACCTCAAACTGATTTGTTGCCAAGTGCACACAAAAAAAGAACAAACTGTGACACAACATCAACAAAATGGAGACAATTATTCAACTCTGTCTCAAAGGAAAGGGGTTTGGATATTGTCAGTTTACTGCTTCTCAAATACAGCAACCACATATGAAAATGGAACAAATGTAATTTGTTCTGCTTTCCGCAGTGTTTCCTAATAAATGAGATAAACTAAGAATGGCTCATTACAGGACATGTTTGAAACCAACACAACGGGTAGAAAACATTTTCTTTTTAGTGAGAGAGCAGAAATGATCAATGGATACATCAGTGATTCATCTCGAGCAAAGTGAATTTCTGCCTAAAGACATTTAAAAGATGTCACCTTATTCTAAGAGCATTGTTAACACCATCTTTAGAAAATCAAATGTAGGGAAAAAAATAGATTGAATCAATGATAATTTTTAAGTTGCTCCCCTACTTGATAACATTTGACAATTCGCCGCAACAGTACTTTGGGTTGTTAAATTACAGTAAAACCTTCAATAATACATGAAATCGAACCATGCGATTAATGCTAGTTGGTTTAAACATTTATGAAATAATTCAAATAATCAGCTCCATCGTTCAGTACACCGAGCTGCCCCGTTTGGCTGGAAAACATTCTGCACAGTTTCTACTAGTTAGAAACACACTCAAAACGTGCACGTTTCCAAAGCGTTGTCTAACCGGTTGTTTAGACAACAATGTTAGAAACAGAGGGTTCGGTTTCTGGAAGCTTCTTGTCCATTTAGCAAAACACGTGGACGTTGACAGCTAGCTCGCGGGCACGTTAGCTAGTATGCTAGCCCTGTTAGCTACGCAGCTGTGGTCGGTAGCTTTGACAGATAACGTTGTCTGGATGTGAAGGCAACAACAGGGAAGTAAGGAGGGGGAGATGGGGGAGGGTGGGGGGGTGAGGAGAGGTTCCGCGGTCCAAATGTGGCAGCCTGGCTACATATGGTAGCAGGCGTGCTAGCACTTCCAGAGCCTCGCTAAAAATAGACCCCGCATCGCAGCTAGCTAAAGCCCGGCCGCTGATCTCCTGTTGAATCGCCGGCCCTCTGATACACCGCGGACTCGACGCGTTTCATGTTCCCGCCCGCGATGTCGTTCCGGCGGCCCCGGCGCCAGGCACCCCGGTCCTCAGCTGGGAGAGACACACACACACACAGAACGTCAAACCGTCCTGTGTGACCTCCGCGGAGACGGCCCGATCCGCCGCCCACTCCGCCCGGGGCCGAGGAAGCCACGGTGCCCCGAGCTCGTGCAGATGCCGACACCGCCGACGCAACCGCACGCAAACCGCGGCACGTAAACGGGGCGACAGGGTCGGTAAACAAAAGATCATGACCACACCAACCCTGTTTGGCGTCCATCTTGAACCTCAGTTAAGCATGCGGCAACACGGCGACTGCGCCTGGCTGAGCGGTGAGACCGAGGCGAGGGACGAAGAGGGAGAGGGGGAGAGGGAGAGGGGGAGAGGGGGGCGGTAGACATGCGCAGACCGGCCCACGTCGCGTGGCATTGCAACTCATTAAGACAGAATGAGGTTTTCTTTTTGCATTTAACTTTTTAATACCAAGTAAGATAAATTCCCTGATCCCCATTTGAAGTGAAAGACCCCCCCCAAAAAAGATGTCTGTTCAATATAAATAGCCATTTTAATATCAAATAATTTGTGAATGAACTAAATTTTCTTTAATAGAGCAAAGCAGCTGCCCGTTAATGTTAAATGGCTGACTAAAAAGAACCCAACGGTCTGAAGTCCAAGGAAAACTATTAAGCAAACAGACCGGTAAAATAAAGCTTTGAATAAAAATCAAACGCCTCTTTGAAAGTCATATCTGCTAGGGAAATCCAGCAAATGTTTGAACTGTAATTAATACAAATGTTATGTTACTGTATTTGCATTGCAATGGTCTAATACAAACTTAGGTTCACAGCAAAGGAATGATGGTGTCACACCATGATGATCAAAGGTCCATTGAGTCAGACAGAGGCATGTTAAAGGCCGTCTGTTATCATGAAGAAATCATCGTTCGAATGAGGATTACGACAGCGGATGAAGGAGGCGTGCTGTGCTGCAATACCTGGCTGTAAAAAAGGACAATCAGCCTCTGGAATGCCAAGCAGAATAGATTAGAAGTTAGGAATCCAGACCCAACCCACTGGAAGGAAAGAAAGGGATCCTGTGCCTCAGTTAAAAACCCATGTAAGGAACTGCCAGCTATCCAGTAACACCAGGTGCTTGCTGGTAGCGCCAACGGCTCCAAAACAAAGTAGGATTTAAAATTAAGTCCTTAGAATAGTATTTTTTTTTTATTTTTTTTTTAAACATCAAGTATGTAACTAGGCTCAGAGTTTTATATATTATTCTTTAATATCACTAACACAAACTGAAATAGTTGGGAGTCAATGCAATCACCCCGGCGTTGTATGTGGCTTCAAGTACTTATTCAAAGCAAAACATATACTGTAGATAATGAACATTATATTGGTCTTGGTCCAATGTTTTGTATTTTTGCGCTATGCGGAAAAGAGACCGCAATTTGAATGTCAGACTCCCGATGGCTCCAGTATCCAAACGGAGAGGTTCAATTGATTCAAATACCGGTGAAACACAAACTGTCTCACTCGCAGGTCTATGCTTTGAATATCTGAGCGCAAAGCTATCTGCATGCGATCAGTTACTCCAACACACCGCCAAGTGGTATACGCCTTCTCCATCGCTGCGTTGCAGATTGAGGATCACACGGATGGATGTGACATCTACATTTATTGCCCAACAGTGTCCCCGTTTCACAATACAATTAAAAGAAGATCGGGTAAAGAATCACACAGAAGCTTCTTTCAGCCGAGCGCCGACCCTTTGTGGCCCCGGCAGTAACCGGCTCAACGAACTGAGACCAGCTGACACTGTTATTTAGCGCAGTGATGACACCCGCACGCACACAACACACACAGCACAAAGGCTTCAGTGTAGAGCTGTGGAGCGACAGCAGCACTGGGATGACAACAGAGTCTATATGCCAACCACTTTCCATTTTATGGTGAACTACATACTGGGAAAGTCCAAGCAGACACTGCCATCACTGCCATCTTGTAACAATTAGTGTGAGAAGTTAGTTCCTGATGCACTGAAACAACGTCATCAAAAGGGGGCCGGAGGAACTGCTGCATCCTTCGAATAATTAAATAAACAGCTGCTTTAATCCCACAAGGGTGCAATATTAATAAACTTAATAACTTTCGGTTTAATTGACTGATGACAGAAATACTGAAAGTGAAGGATCCCAGAGCTTTAAAACATAAAACATTTTAGGTTCTGCTCCCACACGGTCTGGAAACCTGCAGAAAGCTGGTAAACTACTGAACGCTGAGGCCCGACTCTCCTCCAGCTAATTAGCAAATCCGACTAGTCAACCATTAAACTGCAACCTAAAGTGACTCTGCTCACAAATCCCTCCTCTTCCCTACTGTCCACCTTTGGGTCACATTGGTGGACTGTCCAAAGGTCCCCTCTGTAGCTGCTGCAATCATGTTATCTGTGACGACTTCAGGAGAACTCTGAGAATCGGAGAGACAATTCACCCAAAATCTACAGTGAACAAAAGACCTACTCATTGGATGAATGGTCCAACGCACGTTAAACTATTCAAACCAGTGATGCCCCACAAAATCAAATATAGCCTCTGGTCAGTCAGTAAATGTTCTTTTCCCTCGTGGCTCCCAAAGCCGAGCCCACAATGTTGTAATCGATGAAACCCCCCCCCCCCCCCCCCCCCCCCAGGCAGGGTGGAGAAGCTCCAGCTAAATGTGCTGCAACGTCTCACTGCGATCGATTGCTAAATCAGTCAGTCTCCGTTTTTTGGAACCAATGTCAAATACACAATTCCTTCAGTCAGCTAAAAAAAGAGCCGAGACAATCAAATGACAAGATATTAGACATCCCCCAACGGCCCCTCCTCCTTAAATGCCCCGCAGCAGTGAGTGTCCGGCTCCAAACCCGCACAGAAACTGTCCATCAACACAATGACAGAAAGGTGGAGGCATATATACCCTGCTCTTTCCATTGCGCCGCTGCAGGCTCGCACTCCTTTTTGTCCTCACAGTTGTTCTCCATGCCGTCCGATCAGCAGACACACATTCCAGTCAGAGCTGCACAGCGAGAGGCACTAGACGTGTGCGAGGAGACGTGTGCGTCTGGCTGCAGGAGGAGGGAGCCAGGCTTCCTTTGGGGAAATGACTGCAGCGAGCGAATCAACTCTCTCCCGTCAGCTGACCGTCTGCTGCCAGCGCTCTGACGCAGCAACTATAAACGTCTCTGCCTCACCCTCGTCCTTCCCCGCCTCCTCATCCCCCCCCCCCCCTTCCGATCAGCCTCTTTGACTGCACGCTCTCCCTTCCCTCCAGTCACCCCGGCACAATCTCATCTTACCTTTACCCTTCTTTTTTCCCCGCCCATGTTCAATCCCCCCAGTCTCTTCATGCCATATCCCAGTACTTCAAGTGCTGATTGTCTGACTGGGATGGGATTAAAAGGAGGTCACCGGCAAGTATCAGGTGTTGTTGAATATTCTTGCCATTATTTTCATGTCCACAAAATGTCAGGTTTTGATTGACCAGTCCAAAAACAAGACATCGTTTACAATTAAATAAAAACAGTAAGCTTAAGTTTTGTTGGTCAACTAATCCGCTGAGTGTTTGAATCAAAAACAAACAGATTAAAGTTAAATAAATGAATGAATACTTTACAAATAGGAAGTTACATTTTTCTATAGTTTAAAAGCCCTTTAAAATCCCCCCCCCCCCCCCAATAAAAAATAAATCCTTGCAGTAGGATTTTTGTCCTCATCTCCTGTCAGCCAATGAAGCAAATAAAAGAACAATTTCCAGGGAGGAAAATCTGACCATCAGGACAGAATCTGATTATCAGCGAGGGGCGCGAGTTCAACTGAATCACGCGAGATGTACGCACCGACTTCTTCCAGTAGAGGGAGCTGGTCTCATTTTATAAACCCTAGCTCTACAGCATCGCGTTTGGATTTATGTACAGATGAATGACAAGTCGATTAATTTGTCCCCTGAGGACTTCTCATGTTCAGGACAGCGCGTCCCGCCGACTCTTATCAACTCTGCTGCACCTACAGTTCATGAGGGTTGAGGTTTGGTGGTAAAAGAACTTTGCTCTGCACTGCTGCAATGATGAGGAGAGTAAATACCTCAGTAAAAGATTGATTAATTTCATTGAGTTTTTTCCCTGCATTCTGATTAAAAAAATGCAGAAATTTGATATAAATGTTAATTTGCCAAATACTGCACCGCCCTAAATCAGTGCAACCGGTTAACCTCAAATGTCAGATTTACAATCAAATGAGAGACAAATGTTTTACTAACATTTACATGCTTGGAGGTTTAACCCACTGTAACACGCTTCCTGCAGCTCTGGGTTTGAATTCTCACTTTGATTTGCATGTTGCTTTATTCTTAAGTTAATAAGCTTCAGGTTAACTTCTCAAACATATTTTTAAATAAATAGACTTAATCTACAATATGTAATTATAAGTCATCAAGTACATTTTGGCCTGAGTCTTCTGTGCTAAACACCCCAACCCTGGCCTCCCAAACTATTCTTCTACTTTAAAATAACAACTTTTGGTAAAGTATAATGAAAGAAAATGTCTGCATCACTAGCTGTATCCGCGGGATACCTGATTCCCCTTAATAGAGAAAAGTCAACTGATGAAGCGAGCTGCTGCATAAAAGGGACATTTCTGTTCGGAAGAACATTAGCCGAGTGGTTTCTGGGTCGGAGAAGCCTTAGTGGACCTGCAAGTGTCGCAATGCAGGGAGGAGGCTTTAATAAACAGGAGATCCCTCCAAAAACGTGGATAAAGCTCTGCCAGCTCGTCCCAAAGAGGAGCGTCCCACTGCTCCAGTTACGGTCTGCGACGCTGTGGCTGGCATAAATACGTGTGCATGTGCATGTATTAAGGGATCAATACCAGTTTAAATAAAACCGAGTCATCCATTAAAATGAAGACTAAGCGGTGTCCTCTTCAGGAGAGACAGCAGAGCCCCGCGGGACATTCATCACTGCCTAAAAGCCCCGAAGAAGGCAGCTCTGCGTCCGCATTTTTTGTGTGCGTGTTGATGAACGGGATCCAGTAGCCCGTCTAATAAATGATAGTTTCTGAAAAGATCAAGTAAAGTGAAAATGTACCAAATAATTTGCCTAGAGGATAAATATCTGAAGTGTTTACTTGATGGAATGGTCAGCACACTTGAATCATTAAAGCCTACGGGTTTGGTTGATCAATGATATTTAGCCTGTGGTCAATAAAACCCGAGTCGATTGACGGTGTGCGGACAGATCGTAAAGGGCGTGGTTGGTAGGATTAGACTGTTTGGGTGTAGTTGTGAGTGGGTGCGGTTGGGTTTCGGATTGGCTGCTCTGGTTAATTCCACAGCCGAAAGATGCTAAAACCAGACTCAATTTGAAAGATGGAGAAAATAAATAACTAGAAAGTAGGTCGGAAACGTCCGACCCCCACAATTTCTAATTTCTCTCAAATTCTATGAATTATCAGCAAATTCAATGAAGCAGTGTCTTTTTTTAGAGCACGTTTTTTCAAATGGATCTTCAAAATAAAAAATGAAGTTTTGTTAAATCACAATGACAAATGCACAAAATGCAGCAAACTACAATGGAAAACACAACCACACAAATTAAACCAGACTTTACAAACAATGCGAGGGTTAATAATCAAAGGAGATGCAGGGATGATGCAAGAAAGCAAAGGAGACACCAACGAGAGAGTGGAGAGACTTGAGGTAAATGCTGGCAGCTGGTTGTGGGTCTGGGGAAAAATAACTGAGAACAAAAGAGGGAAGATGAAAATGATGCCGATGAACAAGGAAGTGCCAGTGACAACTGGGTTGGATGTGGTGGGGGGGCGGGGAAGATGGTTTCCATGCGGGGACTCTTTTTTTTTTTTTACCTGCTCTTATGTTCACACTTGGCATCTTAAACACTTTGCCGCCCTCCGCGCTCTTCACGGCGACCGCCTCGTCCGGCTTGCCGGCAGGCGAGTGGATGAGGGGGGCTTGGGAGGGGGGCTGCTGAACGTCGAGCTTCTCCAGCTCGGCCTTGCTCTTCTGAGGGGAGGATTGGGTGAGAAGGCGGTAGGAGCTCTGACTTGGGGCCTCCGTTTCGGCCTTGGGGGGTGCAGCTACTTCTGCAGCGAACGACGCTGAAAACGGAGGCACATCTTTCTGCCCAAAGCTCAGATCGTCGTCCATGGGGATCTCCGGGGGCTTGGAGGAGGCAAACTTGGATGTATCCAGAGCTTCAAGAAACTCGTCGATTACGCCCCGGGGCGGGCGCTCGATGAACTCAAACTCCTCTGAGGAGATTTCATGCTCAGAGACCTCTTCAGCCATCTCTGGCTCCTCCAGCTCCATCTTTGGGTCCATCTTCTCAGTTTCCACCTGGAAGCTGGCAGGGTTCTTGGCCATGGCCTCCAGGACCGGGGACAGCGAGTCCGCTGTTGGTGACTCAGAATCCGAATCCTCAGCTGGGGTCTTTTTGCTCTGGAAGTCAAGCGGCACGAACTGTTCCTTCACTTTCTGGGTGTCGTGGCTTGAAAACCAATCTTTCTGCTCGATCTTGACTGGCAGCTCTTCCTTGATCTCGGAGGGGGTGGTTTCCGCCGCCTCTTTGACAAGATCGAATGCGCCAAAGCTCAGGTCGTCTTCGACCTTTACTTTTTCGGGCCCTTTCACTTCCAACTGCTCGGTCATCTCTTTCAACAGGGACACTTTAGCGTCAAAGGCAAACGGGTTGTTAGCGGACAGATTGATCGGGGGATTGGGCGACTCCATCATCCTCCGTTCAAGGATGGGACTCTGCTCGGGACTTCCCTCTGAGGAGCCGGAGTCCAATTTGTCGGGGTTGAGCGGAGATGACTTCAGGATGTCTGGAAGCGACGTTGGCACAGCCGGAGCTCCTTCCTCTTCTTCATCATCATCATCCTCATCGTCGTCTTTCAGACCAGATGAGTACCGATTCACTGACTGCATGAGCGAGTCAGCAGCCACCTGGCCCGTCTGAAAGGGTTTCTTCTCGTCCAAGAAAGGCGGAGTATCTTTGGACTCTCCCGTCTGGCCATACTGAACCAGATCCGGGGTGGGACTCTCTGATATTTTTGAGGCCACGTTCTCGGACTTCGAGTCTCCAAAATGGGAGTAGCCGCTGTCTGCCAGCGGGGAGTAGCCTTCGAATGGGTTATTCTTCTTCACCTCATACATCGGGTCATCGTCTTCATCGGAGTGCTTGTCGTGCCGGTCTTGCTCATACCTGGAAGAGCTAAAGGGACCCGTGTCCTTGGAGAAGGTATCCATGGGGACCTTGGAGTTGTCTTGAGATGCTAGGTATGGTGAGTCCCAGTGCTCTGTTGGGTTAGAGGAGGCAAGTTGAGACTCTGGGACCTTCACCTGGGGGTTCACTGGGGAGGGGCCGGTGGGGGACCTGTCTGAGCTAATCAGCTTCTCCTCGGGTGAAAAGGAAACTCCGCTGTCTTCACATGGGTTATGAGGCGCTGGGTCTTTTCCTAAACTCAGGTAAGGACCAGCTAACGGATCCAAGTCTTCCTTAATCTGACTACGGCCCGGTCCAGAGCCGCCCTCTTCACCCACCCAAGGCATGTCCTTGGAATGAGTATTGGGAGGTGCAGTAGAGAAGGAGCCCAAGGATGCAGCAAATCCCGAAGTAGGTGGCTGATTGGGACTCTCGGTTAGAGAGAGCTCCTCCAGGGAGTCGGGGGAGTGAAGAGGGGAGAGAGGAGAGATGGGAGCAGGGGAATCACCCTTCTGCCCAAGTGCTTGAGTAGAAAGGAAGGAGGGAGAATGCAATACAGCACATATCAAATACATACTCCATTCCTTACCAGTGTCCACCACACCTAGGTAGAACTGTTATTACAAACATTTTGAGGAACGCAAGACCAGACAAGTGCTACTAAAAGGTCAGCTTTGGCGGGTAGACTGTACACACACCCTTTGCTGACCAGTTCCTAAAATCATGAGTAGCATGAGTATTGAGAGGGTCACACGTGCCCTCTCTTTAAAACAGAAGTTTAAAAAAGCAATACTGAGGCTAAAAGGACCCTATAAAAATATAGAACAGTCCTTTGAGTGTTGTTAAATCAAATCAAACGAACCTCAGGTAAGTAATATCACCACTCTTTCTTTGAGCGACTTCTATACAAGTTAGCCATGTTTTCTTTGGAAGATGAAGGTAATCAGAGAAGACTACCAGTCAGGAGTTCGCAGCATTTGTCTGGTGTTCTGCATTCTGGTTTGATGCTTGGTGGTAAAACATGTTTGTCCCCAGGTCTGGCACAAATAAACCATGCCAAACTCGCCTTACAAATACAAACTTTTTTTGATGGCTGATAATGATTCCTTGCAGACAAAACAAAGATTGTTAAATAATGAAATCAATGTTATTTCTATCAATCAACGAAGAGAATCATTATTCGTACTATACTACTTGTGTTGAGTTAATGTCAATCTACCCTACAACATCAATTACGTGTGAGTTGCAATGCAACACAAGCAAAGTCCAACATCCAATTAAGTGTGTTTAAGGTATTAACCCACAAACATCCAATGAAAATATTACAATAAGTGCCTTATTACATGCAAAGAGGTTATCTTTATCACTTGATTGAAAAAGGGAAAGAAGCAAAACTAAAGTGGTGAAAAAAAAACAATAAAGCAGGAGGACGTGGGGAAACAAGCGGGCAGAGAACTTGCCTGTAGGGAATTGCATCAGAGGATGAGGCTGAGCTTTAGAAGGAGAAGGTTCATCTGTGGAGGAAACAGAAGAAAGCAGCAGAAGGTGAGTTTAGTCAGCCCAGAAGAGAAAAGCCCAGGGGAGGGACAGATAGCATCTTCATTATAGAAGAATAAGTTTGATGTCCACAGCGCCACGTGGAAACCAGGTCCCTAGACCAACGCTACAGCAGCCCTGCATGTCAGTAAGTCTCAGCTGGCACGTCTTAATTACAGCTTCTGGGTGTAGTTAGAGAAACGGGGACATTTGGGTGAAGAATATAGTGCAGGGACCCACTTTTAAAATGGAATTTCCCCAGGAAGAGACTGGCTAAAGTAAGGCATCAAATAAATCGTTTTTTTTTAACACTATGGAATGTTGAAATGCTGCACGTACGCGACCAGTTTCCTCAGGTTTGTCAGTATTTGTTAAAAAGGTTTCAGGTGTTGGTGGTGAGGGAGAGGACGGAGCATCGGCATCATAACAAGACAAAAAGGTAGTGACAGCTCGCTATGGATGAAGAAGGCTGAAAACATAGAAGAAAAAAAAAAAAAAAGAAATGGACAAATGTCACGAGAAGACACCAGAATAGAAAGTATTCCCCTCGTGTTAGGGAGATGTGATTGTGGCAATCGGTTTGTTGTCCTCAGAATGCCGAGAAGAACAACAAGACAATTCAGCTCCGTGGAAGAAAAAACTAATAAATATAATTGAGATCAACGAGGAAACTTCATGAAGTTACCAAATAAAAACTAATCATATTAAAGAGAACGAATGTCTCTGGATGTTTCCCCAATTCAACATAACAGCATGTACGAGGAGAAACAAAATAAGTCACAGAAATAGATGCTCGTTATGCAAAACTGGCCACCTTTTTAAGTTTTCTTGAGTGACAAAGTCACCCCTTTGCCATTTAACCTCAACATCCATAAGTAGAAACAAGCTTCTGCCTGGAACATCCACAGTCTCCTCGCCTTCAAACACAAAAGAAGTGTTTAACTTCCAGTGAGGCTTCACCCAGAAGTCATTAGAAGTGTGCAGACAGGAAAAAGGAAATGAAGAGAACCAGGGAAGCGCTGATAGAGGAAGGAGCTCAGTTTTCATTAAAATACAGCACGTTGGGAGATTTATACAACTCCACTATGATCAAAGTGTCCTCATGTGTTGACTAAAATCAAACCTAAAATCAGTCAAAAATCTGCATAAATTATGAACAACTGTGCATCTTCAGTTGATCATCAAATCAAGTATTGCATTCATGTGAATCAGAAGAGTCAGAGAATGCAATTTATGGTGATCTAACAATCATTTAGCCGAATTGATTCTTCATATCAGGCCTTTTGGTTTGGTTACCTCTGCTCCCAAGGTTTACGTTCCAGCCATGAAGAAGACCTGTAGGACGGAACCAGACAGGTTTAACATCAAACGGACTGAATGCCTCTAAACCAAGTGGATAAAACATTTTGAAGAAACCGCACAACATGGGTACATGTCGTCGGCTGTGGAGAACCGTCCCTTATCCTCTGGATAAGAGGGAAGATTTAAAAACAGATAAAGATGCGGCTCTCACTGCAATTTGTAGTTTGTCTCACTTGTAGACTTTGAGCCAGCTGCTGCGTTGGCAGGGTGTAAACAACAGATCAAAGCAACCAGGATTCAGAGCAAAACAGCATCAACACCGGACACCGACAATGAGCTTTAAGCCGCCGTGACTGGTGTGGCCGACGTCGCCCCGTCGCCCCCTCCCCCCCCTCCATTTAATCTACCTGACCACTTCACAAGCTCTTCCCAAATACAAACAGACGGATGTAGGTGACCCAAAAATAAGATGTAGGCCGACGGGGATAGTTGATTAAGCAACCCGTCCGTCACGCGGTCGGACGTGGCCGAGGGTGGGGACAAAAACCTTTTTTTAGGGTGACGACATAGATCTGTGCGGTGTTAAGTCACAGCAGGACTCATCGAGTAAGAGCCGCGTGGAGAGAAGAGAAGATGGATTAAAGGCAGAGGAAAGAAGCGTGTGCGTTGATATCTGGCTGCCGAGTCACATTCAGTTTTCACCACAGAAAATTATATGGTAGCCATTATATTTAGTTTGAGGCACATTTATTTTTGTGGACAAATAATGAATACAGCTTTCGCGTCTCATGTTGTCATTAACCTTGTTACCCCCCAGTTTTTGGCATAATATAATTGAACGGAGAGACAACGAAGTTTTAAGAATGTACAGAGCCTCCTTTAAAAGACTTAAAAAGGCAAAAAGGACGAAACAAGAAAGAATGACAGTGATAAAAGCTGAGAGACCGAGAAGAAAGAAAAAAAGAGGAAGCTATTTTAAAAAGAGAACCAAAAACTCAGTTATTATCCATGTGTGTGAGGCTAATACGAATCGTTTATGTCTTTTGTTCAGACTGCTGTAACTGGAGCTCATGGTTTATTCACCTAAATGGGCCGTGTGGAGCAGCCCCACCCTGTCTCACTGCTGCCAGTGCCTGCAGGAGGCAAGACAGGCCTGTTAACCTGCTACCTGCCACACCACAACAAACAACAACAACAAAAGCATCAGCTCTCTATACGCACACGTCCTGAAACGACGACCAAATATCAGGAAAATTCCACTTTAAGATCATTCTGCCCTGCGATAAACAGCACAGAGGGGACGCGAGAACGCTGGAGGCCTAACCGGCTAAATGGTTTCCCGGTTTTAGGGTGTTGGTTTGGGTGGAGAAAGGGGAGGGGGGGGGTGCTGCCAATAGACTGGCAACAGTGAAGAAAATAAAACTACATTTGAAGGCTTTGAGGTTAGTCTGGAAATAACATGGAGATGCAAGGAGGCCAACGGGGAGCGGACGCCGAGCGGATTCCTTTGTTGTGACTAATCTGGGTTACAGCTTTAGTGCGCCGTGCTGTGCTAACCGGCGCCGTGCTTCCGTTATCGGACGGGCTCTCACCCTCCGTGCCGCATTTCCCCTACTATAATCCCCCGTGACATAAAAGACACTGCCATTAAGGCTTATTTAGATTAAAATATCCCATTTTCAACTGTATAAACCTACCGTGTTACAAAGTCAAGCTGACACCGGAGCAGGGAAACCGGACACCATCGCTCGTGTTCGACCCCCCCCCCCCCCCCCCCCAGCTTTGTTATATATAGATTACAGTAAATAAAAACCAAGAGTACGTGATACCCTTTCCGCACAATTACTTGTATTTAAATTGTGTACGTAAAATCGACCAAAATGAGTTATACGCCCGTGTCCGATAATGGAAATGTGGGTAGCCTAAGACAGTTAGCAATAGCTGGCACGCAACGGGGAGAGGCACTGAACAGATGGGCGCTGTTCAGTCTGACGTAATAATACAGGTATAACCGTGGAATAGCTTAATTACATTCCTGTGAAATGTTCAGTAACTGCACGATATATAATAGTCTCAAAGGGGAACGCTGTCATTACATCGTTAAAGGCTCAAATGGTGAAATAGTGCCACCTCATCCATAACGGCACACATTATGCTTCCAACCGTGTGTCGAAACAGGTGGGCCTCATCTCTGCAATATGCAAACCCCGGGCTAACCGGTTAGCTTAATCATCGTCAAGCTATGCAACAAGACCGAACGTGGCTTTATTTATCGAGAAAGCGCCGCACACGTATGGTTAAATGGTGCGTTTTCCCGTTCAAGAAAAGGGGGATCCAACTGTCAGACACCAGGTTAGCTTAGTGATGGTTCTGCCCCCCCACCCCCCTGAGGAGTAGCACCAGCCCGCTAACCAGCCAATCTAACTTCAAACGGACCATAAACGTTAAAATATCTGTACAGACATCAATATAAAATCAAACCTCAACTGGGAATACAGGTGGCTAAAGCGACACATGTGGCGCCACACCCCAACCGTTTATTTCCATTTCGGCGTCTGGGCGAAGCTAACAATGCTAACGTTAGCCTAACATCTGAAAACATTTACCATTAAAATCCCGTTAAACTACATTTCACTCAGGCTAAACTGTCAATACAAAACAAAGGTACAGAAAAAAAACATTTAAATGACGTGATATTTCAGTTCACGCCGTTCTTTTCAGTTCAGACACTCACAAGATGCTGGAGCTGGAGGTTCCTCTGTCACCGCAGGTCGCTCTGCTGCTTCTGCGGAGGCTGGCGCTGCTTTCCAGGGTTCAGCCGCTGGGAGGGCGTCGATCTGCGGGGCAGCCTGTGGCTCCGGCTCGATCTGGGAGGACTCGGGTTCGACTTTCGGGGCGACGACGTCGGGCTTCTCGGCGATTAGAGGAGGGATGTCGTCGAGAACGGACGCGAAGCTGGTGGAGTCCGGGATGGCAGTCTCCGGGTCAGTCTTCGTCACCTCTGGCACCGACACCGGCTCCGGCCCCGTTACCAGGACGCGCTCCGGAGACGTTGATGAAGCGTAGGGATCTTCTGTGAACTCGTGTGGCGCACTACCTTCAGCTAAGTGGCGGTCCAGGGCGTCCTGAGCCCCGCCGACCAAGTCCACGATATCATCCATGCTGAAGAGGTCCTGTTTGGGCTTGTCCGGCTCGGCCTCGTAGTGGTGCACCTCCCCACCGAACAGAGGAGTGGTGGAAGAGACGTGGTCGTTGTCTGCCATTTTTCTTTTCTTCCCCAAACCGTCTTTGTGAGAGTGAAAGAAGAAAAAAAAGTTTCCGATCGGTAAGTTTTTGAACTAGGCCTCCTCGTGTGTCTAACTTCCACCGGGGGAAACGCTGTGAAATCCTCACCGGTAACTCTCTCCGGTACGTCTGCTGGTGACACCGGATGAAGTTGGGACAAGTGCGCCACACGACAGTCGAGTCGGACCCGGGTCTCGCATGAACGCTGAAGTTGAGAAGGACTGGAGGGGAACCACGCTGACCAATTACCTGAGGGTTGACCCTCGAGTGACGTGACCTGTGACCAATCGGAGCGCGTCTGAGCAGAGGCGGACCACGCCCAGCGGAGTGGAGGTGTGACGGGAAACCTCCTCTGAACATATAAGGAGCAGTAAGTTCAGTCTGTTCCCTAACTTAACTCCGCTTATTGCGTAACTTACTTCAACTAACTAACTACCCCCTCCCCTACTCGGGTTCATATCGTCCTTTGGAGACGAACTCAGAAGTTTAGAAAGCTAGTAAATGTACGACTCTGTACCAAATTCCAACCAATTCTCTCACGTCGTTTTTTAAATTCCTTTCTTCCTGCAATCGATCTCCCTGTGCAGCTGTTTGTTCACCTTTGCCGCCCACTAAAGAGAGTTAATACAGAATTATTCTTTGTTTTGCAGGGGAAGCATGAAGCTTTAGAGAAGCAGCGGGTATAACTACAGTTTGAAAGATATAGTATTACACCACATACTGATGACAGGCCGGGTCCTATATATAACATGTGAATTAATATGTCTAAGTATTTACGACTCCTTCAGACACTATTCAATGTTTCTTAATGCACAGGCTCAAACCAATACTGAATGTACTACTAACAAGTGTGTAAAGCCTGATTTACATTGCTCGGTGCCACAGACCTCCACCATTGTCTAGAAACTTGGATCAATGAGCTTCACTGTTACCATGAACACACACACACACACTGTAGTTTATTTTGACTCAATCTCTCACACCAATGGGACGTATTGTGACACATTGTTCGTTGGGAAGAAGTCTGGAGTCCCTTCAATAGGTTTTAGGGTATCTCAATAGGTATCTCAGTGGATCTGAATTTGACCTTTCATGGCCGTCAGCAGCAGATAGAAGGTCAATCTGATGACGAGGACTTTCTAGTCAAACATTTTTCAAACTGTCTTTACATGTGACAGTTATGTGTATAACTGTTTATGCTACTGTCCTTCTTTGTAGGAACAAATGATTTTGGTCGCATCACCGGAGCAAACTTTGCCATGCTTATGAAAAGAAAGAAGTTCAAAGTGAAATAGTTTGGTTTTGAGTAATAAAGGTTTCACCCGACTCAACCATGAAGGAACTCAAGGGGATGCAGGAGGGAGAGAATTATTCTCTCTCAAAAAGAGAAACACGTGTGACAGAATCCAAAACTAGATCAGAAAGACTGAAGGTTAAGACGGTTTAAGGGCGCAGGGTTCGAGGGTTCATGGCCTCTATGAGTTAGTCTCAGTATGAAACATTATTTAAGTTCATACACCGAGACATTAAAAACGGTTTTAGTTCCAGTAGAGTTATAAAAACGGAGAACATCGAATAAAAGGGCCACTGATGAATGATCAAGTTGCTCTGAAAAGCAGCTGTTTGCTAACAAGTTAACTTTAGTTGAGCATCAATCGGTATTTAGGAACATTTAATTAATCATGAAAATAAAACTTTCTCTGTTCCCCTTGGGCCTTGAAGGGAGTCGTTGCCTCCGGGTTGCAGCAGACAGTTGCGCTGCAGCTCGACGATGAGTCACTGCACGTGATGTGAACTCCCCAGGGCGGCTCCAACTCACACCATGTGACCCTTGATTGCCTCGACAGCCCCTGAGAACAAATAAATGGTGAATTTGTACGTGTGTGTGTGTGTGTGTTGACTCAGCGTGCCGCTGACACCCAAAGTTATCTTTAGTCAGGGAGGCTGCGGATGATGGCAGCTGCTCGGTTGCCGAGCAACAGGTTTGGATTGTTTACAGTGTGTTTCCGTGGAAGTTAACAGACGCCTGCGAGACCAGAGTGTAGGTGACATAAATAAATGTTGATGTTGTACAGCGTGCAGATTTGTACATGTGCTGTTTATTCGCTGACCTACTGCTGGACTGTAACTGTGCTTAAGGACACAATTGATAGTATAACATACTTGAGCTTCAATTACTCGTTAAAGTATCTTTGCAGTGCGGTAATCATACTTGTACTGCAGTAAAGGATCGGAAGACTTTCTCCACAATGGCAGCAAGTGAAACAAAGACACAAAGACATAAAATATCCCGCTGTAAAGACAGACAATCAGGAAATTGGGCTTCGCCTCCATCTGAGCCTCCTGGATGTTACATGCTAGAGAAATATTCATCATTATGTCATTTTCACAACCTGGATTTCTATTTTGTGCTCTTTTTCTTTCTGTAATTTCAAAACAAGTCCTCACCAACAGGAGACGAATAAAGAAACAGCTCAGCTCCACTCACTGGGAGACAGAGATAAGGGGGGAGTTGGGGGGGGGGGGGGGGGGGGGGGGTTACACAGCATTTTCCACTATGTTCTACTGATCCCTGAGTATTTATAAAACAAACACAGGTAATATCCTGATTGACAGAAATACATCATGAATCAGTTGTGTGATTTCATTCCACTTAATATTTCCATGGATTAAAACAGTTGCTGCTTTTGGTAAATAATACTCTATATATACTATATTTCAGAGGTGTGTTGAGGCGTGATGATGACGAGGGTTGACTCATGAGTGAATCCATTTATATAAAAGGTTCATATAACCACAAATTAAGAAAACAAATCTACTTCTCATAAACCATTTAAAACAGCTTTGTGACAGCATTTTCCAGATAATGCAAGAGGCTTTCAAACACTTTTAAACCGTTTACTTACTGACAGAAGTGGGACTCTTTTCTTAACACATAAAGACACACTTCATCCTGCAGTTCACCACAAAGACACAACATTAACACACACGGCTGTGAACGAATCCTTTTTCAACTGAGAGAGAAGGAAGGTGGGATTTGAAAATCAAACTAGCCGTGTCATGCCGGGCCAGCGACACACACACACACACACACACACACACACACACACACACACACACACACACACACACACACACACACACACACACACACACAGCAGAGGATCAATAGGTTGTAAATGGAGCCAAGCAGTTGTGAGTCAGCACTAAATATCTGCATCTGTTTCTTCTGCTCTTCATGACACATTCCTTTTGGAAATCGTTCTCCTCTTTGAAACACACCGTCTGCAAATACAAACATTGAAGCATAAATCTAACTGCTGTGTTACTTGTCGAATAATGTATTTTTTTTTTTTATTTAGGGGGCATCCAAAGGCTTTATTAGAAATAACATTTCAATTACATTTTTTTATAATTAGAATTTCTCCTTGAAGAAACCCCGACAACGGCCCACTCATTGTATCAATGAAACATATTGATATTTTGGAAAGGGGGTCATAGGAAATGATTGTTGCTCTTTGTTGCGGCCCGGCATCCCCACGCAGCCGATCAGGGGTAAACTCTGAATCACCTCCCGACTACGCATGTTCCATCCGTTGTGAGTTTACAGCTCAATCCAAGCTGAATTTGACAGGCGAGTGGAGAGGGAACACATGGAGGGCTGGACTGAGAGGACGCTGGGAAAACAGTCCGCCTCAGTTTATGGAACCAGTGGAAGTGTGTTTTCTCAGTCGGTGTGTGTGTGTGTGTGTAGCTTCATTCACAGATCGAGGCCTGCAGATGACACAAAGCCTCTTCTGTCTATCCGCTAAGACTGCGTGTTGTCAGGTTAGTTGGACTTGTGAGGGCTTCGTGTCCTGCTTCACTTGTTGTGAGGACACATTGGTTCAGATTAGAGTTAAACTGGTTATGTTTGTGAGATTAAGGGTTAAGTGTTTATTCTAGTTATAAGAATAAAGGGTGATTGTGGGAGTCGCACCACCTCACAGCCAAAGTTAAACGTGTGTCATCTGACACCAGAGAGAGCCGGAGGAGGTCTGCAGGTCTGGTTGGGCCTCGCTGACCTTTCACCTCTCGCCTCACTCAAATCAATAGATTAATCACAAACCCATACAAATCCTTTTTTGTTTTTGTAATTTTACAATGTTATTTGGACATTGTTATTTTCATCACCTCTCTCCCAATTAGCAGGTTAGTACCTGCTTTCCCGAGCAACGAAAATAGCAACGTAATAATGAAATAAACTGTCTGGAGGCTGCTTCAGTTATATCATATATTATATTTAATATAACATGATGAATTATTACGTGATGTAAAACAAGAGGAACAAGTACTTCGATATTAAATATTTACTTGTTTCACCTCTGCTCTGAATGTCACTTGTAGTACACCAGGAAAATGTACAGGTTTATGTGATTTAACTGAGATTAAGCCGCTCCCCCTCTGTCTATGAGGGTTTAAAGGCCACTGTAATCTCCGTTTGTGAATCTATTTGCCCCCTGCTGGCCGCCAGCTGCCACTACTTTGAATTTTTACCTGAGTCATCTCAGAGAATCCGAGCAAAGATCGAAGGTCAAAGGTCTCCTAGATTAGGCAATCACATGCATAATGGTTAAAACACATTAACACATAACAAAAAGTCCAGTTTTCAGCAGCCTCATTCTGTCGTTCCTCTTTTGTGCAAGGGCGGGACTTTTGTTTAGTTAAATATAGACTGAGCATATAACCTTGTCATTGGCTGACTTTTATAGCCAGCAGCATCTTTTCGCTGTCTGTGATTATTCTACCTTTCAGGCTGGGTTCTCACAGGAAGACGTGCTCCATGAGCCGGGCTCCCTCTAGGTCCGGGCTCAGGGCTCCGGTGCCACTCTGGTCCAGCAGAATGGATAGAACGGCCTGGCTCAGGTCAGCCCGGTTCAGCTCAGTGCACAGACGCGTCACGACACTCCAGTCGTCCACTGAAGCGCTGCTGTCCTGCAAGATCACCTCCTCCAAACCCTCTGAGAGGACCGAGACACAGGTCACTTCAGTCACTTTGCTTCTTTCTCCCTTTCTTTACTCTCAATGCAAACAAAATAGATAAGACTTCCCTGTATTACAATGATTAGGGGTGAAATCTAGCTAAATTACTTTGCGTGCTAGTTTAATTGTGGCACAGGACTCCTATGTGGGCTTTGGGGACGTTTACAATGGGCTCTTACAAGCTGTTAGCACAATGCGCTATAAACTCCTGCAGACGTGGAATGCAGGGACAGCTTTATAAATTGTTGTTTGCATGTTTCTGCTTGTGTGCAGATTCGTGAGTAAAATCGGTGGCCAGGTGTGTTCTCATGCCAAAAGCAGCATTTGCTGGGAGCCAGGAACCGAACCAACAGGCACAAACGCACTGAGAGAGGACTGCGTCGGACCTGCGTTTGAGTTGCCGTCTGTGTTTACCTCGCCCTTCGCCGACAAAGCTGTCCAGGAGCTGCAGAGCGAGCTGCTGCTGCTGAGGGTCAGCCAGCAGAGTGGAACAGGCCACGCCTGTTGACAAGATGGCCGCCCGGCCCTGCTGAGGTGTTGTCAACAGCTGGAGGAGGGACAGGCTGGGCGAGCGGTACAGAACCCACATACAGTCGTCTGAGAGAGAGAGAGAGAGAGAGAGAGAGAGATCCCGTGTTTATTGAATGAGCTTAATATTAATGAGGACCCAATTGAAGATGAACGTTTCTAAATCAGCCGTTGATGATGTTTTCCTTGCATGTGAGGGGCCATTGCTGCTTTATAATGTATCTTAAATTTGTTTTCCTATCCAAAAAAAGCATACGTGACCCTCGATTATTAATAAACCACAACAGAGCAAATTGGCTCTGCACATTTTTTTTTCTTCCTTTGCAGTCTACTAGGCCGGTAACTGAAGAGGTTTTAAAAGACATTTGTCATTCAGTACTAACCCAAACAAACCTATTGTCATCGGGATGTTTGAAGAAGACACTTTGCAAAAAGAGCAACATGCCTGTTCACAACTGGCCACAGTTTCATCACCACAATGGCAAACAGGTAAAACACACTCACGGACCGGCTGTGAGGTCCTGGCTGTGATCGAGGAACTCTGCGGCGCTGTGGATTAAGCCCCTCCTGCAGAGGGTCAGTGCGTTCTTCCTGTCCAGCCCGCAGGCCGTGTAGACGGTGGTGGCCAACGCCAGACACAGGTCCGCCACGAGGGGGCTCTTCTGAGCATGCTCAGTCAGGGTGTCGCCCATGTCCTCAGAGAAGGTCAGTCTGTCAGGATGAAGACGGTTAAGAGCTGAGCAGCAGAGGCAGATCAACCAAAACGAAACCCGCGTTGTGCTTTCTCGTCGCGTTTACTTGTCGTAGTTGACGGCGTGGGTGACGAGCCGCGTGGCGCCCTGCTGCAGGGAACTGTGGACGAGCTGCAGAGAGAGAGCCGCCGGCAGCTTCTCGCCGGCTGGGAGGGTCACCAGTAGAGCCTGGAGGAAGAGGAAGAGAGGGGGGACGCAGCCCGGAGGCCCCTTCACATCTGGGACAGAGACAGGCGAAAAGAAAGACGTCTTTTTAATGACAAACATCTCAAATGTCTCGTTGTCCTCATAGAGGTGTGGAGGGCATCTGTTCCATTGGCAGTGAAATAAGAAAAGAACATCTCTTATTGGTTAGTTAGATTTAAGTCATTTCAACAATTTCAACAATAATACTTTTCACAGACTCCTGTTGGCAACAAAAAGCAGGAAGTAAACTAAAGAAAACTAAATCAAACAAGTTAGACAAATACTGTCTTTGCTGCACAGAAAGGCCGGAGAACAAAACAGAAAACACAATCATGGAACTCTAACATAAGAGAAGAACACTTCACTTCTTTATCTCTTATTATCTCTTGCCCGTTTCCCACCTTTAAACATCTCCATGATGTCGAGGTTCCTCAGAACTCCTCGAGGAGATCGAGCAGCGTGGAGAGCAGCTTCCTCGTACTGAGCTGAGTCAAAGAGCTCAATGAACCTGAGGAAGAGAGGGAGAGATCATTCAGAGGCCAGAAGAACTGACCGAGACGTGTCTGCGGACCTGTTCACCTGTTCACCTGTACCTGTTCAGGTACTCCTCCAGGAGTTTGGACTCTTCGTGCTTGAACAAGTTGGCGTCGATGAGGCGGCCTTCTTCCTCCGTCACTGCAGGATGAATGGGAAGAATAAAGAGGACACCTCCTTTTTCGGCCTGAGCGTTAAATCCCCTTCACGAAAAGGGGATTTAAGAACACAGCAAAGGGGATAAATCCCCTTTGCTGAAATATCAAAGCAGCTTTTGTTCATATAGAACTCTTGTGTGAATGTGATTGTTTGAAGAAAGAATTACACTGGGAGCTGGAACTTTATGGAACATTAAATGAAAAACAATATGCGGTGAACATTTCTACCATCACATTAAACCCCTTAATAATTAGCAGCAGTGTCTCACCGCTGCTCTGTCTGATGTTCTCCAGCGTGCAACCCAAGAGCTCCTCCAGGGGAACCTGCTGATTCTCGCCCTCCCAGCTGGACAGACGGTTGGACACTAACGTCAGACGCTTGTATCTGCAGACGGACGGTAAGACGCAGACCAGCATGAGCACTCGATTCTGCTCCCTCGGCAGGTATGAATGTGTGACAGTTGTGAACAAGATGGGTTGGTGTCTTATACAGCTATGTTTGTTTTTGTGGAGACACTTTTCAGGGCTCCTACAGGAGTTTCAGCAGGTTGTTCTTGGTGCTCAGCTGGTCTCTGTGGTCCTTGAGTGTCTGCAGCTCGGCGTCCAGCTCGGCTTTGACCTCCAGAGAGACGCGTTGACTCTTCCCATCCAGCAAAGCAGCCCTCTGGGACTCCAGGCGCTTCAGGTGTCCGTCCAGAGCCTCCGGGTCCGCTGATTCGGCCACAGTCAGACCTGGATGTTTTACCCGAGACGAGATGCATTGTGTACAAACGCTGGCCCGCCCTCATCATCAGCTGAAACTGTGGCTTGTACGAAGGGATCTAATAATCTCCTAGCAGTAATTTAATTTAGCCCTTTGTTTATCTTGCCATATTGCGTGTCTTTGTGGTTGTTGGATTGTCTTTCCGGCAAGAAGCAGCCCCCTAAAACAAAAGCTTGAATTGGCCCAATTTATAATCAGTTCAAGATTTACCGTAGAAAACAATATTTACATAACTTAACGTGGACATTGACAATTCGACAATGTCTTTTTTGTTTTCGAAACTACTTTATGGACCATAAACCACCTTGACTGTCCTACGAATATAGAGAAGTTATCACAGTGGAACAAGTTATCTTTCAAAATAGAAATCCTGAAGTTACACTGATCATACACACCACTTAATACACTTTAGCATGAGTATTAGAATCAGTGCTACCAGGTATCCATGTGCTCTGCTCTTGGGATGATTTCAGTCTCTTCATCTCCTCTTGAATCTCTGCTGTTTCCTTCTGAATTACACAGATTCTGGAAAAGTCCAAAGAGAGAATCACAGTCAGAAAAAGGACGGCAAGTTCTGTTAAAAAAACAGTAAAACGATCCCTCATACACAAACTGGATTTTCAAACATTAGCATCAATCATACTAAAGGTTTATCTCTTAATTGATAATGTAATAAATACAGCCCCTCTCAAAAAAGCTCAGCATTGAAATAAATGAAATAAATGCTCTTTCTTGAACAAAAACGGGAGTCCTTTTTACAAAAAAGTAGCACACACGTTTCCCTGAGGTGGGCGGCTCGTCCCTGGCAGCTTATCAGTGACTCTGTGAGATACGTGGAGGCGGCCAGAGTTCTCTGAGCCGCCTTGGCCTCGTCCCTCCGCCTCTGCAGCGTCCCGATTACGTCATCATACTCGCCCTTTATGGTCAGCAGAAGCCTCTTGTAGACCGTCGCTCGTCCAATCACCTGTAGGAAACACAAAAGGAGAGTGGCTCAGTCTTCAATTAAGTCAAATCATATACAGGAAAACTCTCAAACGTTGAAAAACTCAAAACCTGATTTAAGTAAAAGAAAATATTAATATGCTTAAAGTAGCAAAAGTGAAAGTATGTAGGTTCCGTTTCAGAGTAGGTTAACGTCAAATTGAATAATGTTGAATTATGTGTTTATCACTTCGATGTTGCAGCTGGTAAAAAGATAAAACACACTGCTGGATGGCTCAACCTATAATAATACATCATAATCTATTAGTGTATTATATTTGAGATGAATCATTTGAATCTAAAAGAAGCTATAGTAGTATGTGTTAATATGGACATGTATGGACGTAAAGCTATAGTAAAAGTATAGTGTATTAAAGTACAAGAATTGTACTCTTTTTTTTTAACTAGTACAGCAAACACTAGGTCCACTGCAAGAAGTACTTTGGAAAAAACCATAATGTAAAAAATATTCAGAAAACAAAAATACATTTTAAGTATGTATGTATGTGTATGTGTGTATGTGTATGTAAGTAAGTATCAAAGAACGGCTGACTGCTACGTGTATTGATTTAAACTAGCTAGATGTAAAGTTGGTGGTGCTAACTTACTAAAGTCAAATGAGTAACAACCGCTAAGTTTCGGTAACGTTGAATACCTTATTGAAGACGCAGCGGTAGATGGAGAACCGGAGGCCGTCCGGTTCCTCTCCGGAACCCCGTAGGAACCGCTTCTCTTGTTCGATAAACTCATCCAGGGATCGGAAAAACCTTTCATCGTTCTCAGAAATCCAAATGTCCCGTGTTGAACATCTGTCTTCTACTATTAAAGATGAGCGGCTGGATTTTCGTGGCTGATACATTGTTTGTATTGTTATATGTAACCACAGGTAATTGTTTACGCTCTTTTTTAGTTCTATCCAACGGAAGTAAAGGTGCATTAAGTGAAGTTACCTGGGAAAGATTTTGCAATTAATTTGTCTGTTTCCGTTTTAAACAATATGCAACACAATGAATACCAATTTAAATAATGATAGAGGTAACGAACTACGTAACTGTTGAATCAACCACAACATAAAATATTCGGACTAATTTACGGTTAACGTTGGCTAACTTTGATTTACTCTTCGACTGCGTTGCTATGGTTACTGGCAACTTGTACCCGCGAAGTTGTTTGTTATATAACGTTTTCTTTTAATTACATACAATCATGCACGTCAATATGCATTCTTGGACCAACCTTACTGCCAACAGATTTGATGAAAGGTCACACAAAAAATAAATAAATAAATAAATACTTTGATAATTTCGAACAGGCACTGTTGACGGCATACTAACTCCGTGCAAACGCGGGCAGAAAACCCCATCGCTCGCTTTCGAAAGCCCTCTTCTCATGATCCGCCATTAGGAGTGAACCTGTGGTAAGATCGTGCTCTATACTTAAAACTAAATATTAACACTAAACTACGTTTTAAACTACTACATGTTTACAGAAACAACCGCTAACACGTCTTATGTGTTTCCCCGTGTAGGTGGGTAGAACGCCAGGATGCAGATTTTTGTCAAAACCCTCACGGGAAAGACCATAACCCTCGAGGTGAGTGAGCCGGGATGTTGCGGAGTGCGGCGGCGTCTAATGGCTGCAATTACATAGATCGTTATAGCGCTCATTGTCAACAATGCGAGTACTTAGGCCATTAGTTAGCTTCACACTTAGATAAATGAGCTGCTGCGGTGCTTACACATATTTAATCATCGCTAACGTGGATTTCATGCACTCCCCTAGCTTATAAGCTAAGTGGCTATGCTAGCAGTTACGCAGAAGACCGTAAACACGTGTGACCTGAAGATGTCTTAAAATAATCGTGCTACCGCTTACGTTTCAGTAGGATTTATTGATGGGGAAATAGGTTAACGTTCTTCCCAAATATGATCGCAGCATTGACCGGAAGGTGTCACGGCTGACATGCCTCCTTTACTTTTTCTCAGGTTGAGCCTTCAGATACTATCGAAAATGTGAAGGCCAAAATCCAGGACAAAGAGGGTGAGTTATTTAAACCGTTTGTACTGTCATAGGTTGGGCTGCAGAAAACTTAACTTATAGAAAAATTGTGTACTTTTTCTAGGTTTACTTTTAAGATGCCCCTTTGGCCTGTTGGAGAATAACTACGCAGATTCCTTAATGCATACGAGAACTGTTGCCGATGTGTAAAAATGGCTGTCCACTACTTGAACATAGTCCATCCTGTCTCATTACCTGATGCGCTGTTATGCAGAGACTGATGATTGGAAATCTTAATCAACAGCCATTAATGAGAACCCATCTTGAAAGATGAGTGACGCTTATGTTAACCTCATCATAATTTGACCTAATGACAGAGCTCCATTACAAACCAGATGTGAATGAATGCCAGCTGTAATTTGATAACTAGAAGTGAGCAAGATCGGAAGGAAAAAGCAAGTTAACTTAGTTCCTTGAATCAGTTATTGCCTGGAACTGCCCAAAAACAATTTTTTTTAATTGGGTGGGAATCTTTTTTTATCTAGGTTGTGGTTTTAACCTTCTCCATCTCTCTGCAGGTATACCTCCTGATCAGCAGAGGTTGATCTTCGCTGGAAAGCAGCTGGAGGATGGACGCACGCTGTCAGACTACAACATCCAGAAGGTGAGCCGATGACTAAACATTAAAAATGGGTCTTTGCGTTGAAGGTTATTGAATCTTTTAAAAGACCAACAAGCTAACTTTTCTCCTTTAGGAGTCCACCCTTCACTTGGTTTTGAGGCTGCGTGGTGGTGCTAAGAAAAGGAAGAAGAAGTCTTACACCACCCCTAAGAAGAACAAGCACAAGAGGAAGAAGGTCAAGCTCGCGGTGCTCAAGTACTACAAGGTAAAAGCGATCAGGCAATATAGATCTTACCCAATGACCTTCTGGTTCAACTGCACTCGCCGTAGTTGCTGATTTTAAATACAAAGGAGCACCACAACGCTCTGATCTGATGTCCATGCAAATGTTCCAAATTTAATTACAACATGCAAGTCTGCCTAACTCGTCAACTTTAAAGATGTTGAGACGATGGTCAAAAAAATGTAATTCTTAGATCGATTTTTGAGGAAGCATTTTAGGAGTTAAAAACATTTTACTAACTTGTTTTTAAATGTTTCTCCAGGTGGACGAGAACGGTAAAATCCACCGGCTGAGGCGCGAGTGTCCCGCTGACGAGTGCGGTGCCGGCGTTTTCATGGCAAGCCACTTTGACCGCCACTACTGTGGAAAGTGCTGCCTCACCTACTGCTTCAACAAGCCCGAGGACAAGTAGACTGGTGTTAACAATAAAGACGGAAATGTTTTGACACAACTCAAACTGTGTTTTCTCTGCAGCTTTTAATTAAACTGTTAAACATTCTTCATCCTGGCATTGTTCTATACATTTGTAGCCTGGTGGCAAAAAAAGGGAAATTCATGAATGCTAATTTAATTTCAAGCAGGTTGTATTACATTGGGAACTTGGGAAATATCTGATTAAAGCAATAGATGCATTGCCTTCAGTTTCCTATACTAAGAATTTCCCCATTAAGTGACCATTATTTAGCATGTCCTTTCGGACTTGCTACAGTTCAAGACAAGTCTATGGAAATAACTTGCACTAATCATTGAAACTAGTCAAATTTTCCTAGAACACTTCCATGAGTACAAAAACTTAAGGCACTGAACCAGATGGTCGATACGTACGATCGACACAGGTGCATGTCTGAGGGGAAGACTTTGTACTGTAGAGGCCCAGGGTGTGTTTAGCGTAGCATAAAATAGCTGCTCAAATGCATTGTTTTCACATCCATTTCTTTTCATGGAGCTTAGCTATGTGTCCTTTCACTGTAAGCTAAATCCCCATATTAAAGTTGTCCTCAAATGCAAATTAGGTAATTGGTGAAGAAAATCAGAATGAATTAGTTAACTTTAGCTCCTCCCACTCAGAAAAAAAAAATACCCTCAATGTGTTGCTTTTATTTTAAACATTAAGTGGTTTTGAAATATTAATGTCAAACTGACAATCCAATAACATCACTATTGTCTTTGTCTACACTTTCTCACTGGATATAGATTTTAGTATAAAAAATGTATGCCCTCAGAATTTAAAGTCGTAATTCATTTTGATATGTCGGTACATTTCCATCTTCTGGTGTCAAACAATTGGTTAAAAAGTCAAAACAAACTGGTTTTTATTTTGGTCATATGACCAAAAAGTTAAATTTATTCACTTGTACTGAATGCAGTTCTTGGTCACCTTGGTTCCATTTTTAGCAAGTTAAAGTCCCGAGTCAGACGGCGGAGGCGAGTGACTTCGCCTCCATTGGCACTCTGGTCCTTGAGGCTCAACTCAACCAAACAGATTCCTCCGAAAAAACGTGACGGCTCAACCTCGTTATAGCTGATCAATCTTTCAGACAGACAGGAAGTGGACAAAAACGGACAGACAGGACGGCAGACGTCTCTGCGGTGACTCCATCTTCGTCTCCTGGAGTCGGCTGGACGTCAACACCACGGCAGCGTAGTGTTCTGGCGCATTTTAAATCCCCTCTTGACTAGGCACGGCATCCAATGGTAACATTTATTTACACAATACAATTCACATATTATAATAGTACCTTTTCTTTATAATTAACTCTACTTTTAGAGTGGAGATATATATTTTAACATGGCAGGAGAACTCAGTCCTGAAGAGAAAGTAACAACAAAATTAAAATTGGCATTTTAAGCGTTTTGAATCAGGAAAAAGTGGAGGAAGGGGCCCATGAAAACCCCCCCCAAAAAAAACATTTGTGTTCATTCACAACGAGCATCGAAAGTACCCCTTGTATTTCCTCCGTCAAAATTATCTTCATCATCTCGTTTGGCTTTCACAGAAAGCGTCAAACCTGGCAGAGAGAAGAGGAGGGAAGGATTCCATGTTTGTTTCCAGACAGACTGAGGAAGGAGGAGGAGGCGCACAGTTCAGCCCTAAAGTGGGTCCATTATTATCTCCCAACCTCTCCTCCTCCTCCTCCCGATGAAGAGGGGGACGCATCGAGCAGGTGCGGGTCGAAGAGGAGGGGGGAGGGCGGTCAGATCTTGATGTCCTGGGACTCCACCATCTTGGCCAGCGTCTTCTTCACTCTGAGGATGGTGAGGCGAGAGGCGGGGTTATGAGCCCAGCACTCTGACATCAGCTTCAGCATGGCTCGAAGGCACTGCGGAAGTACCGACAACACGCAGTTAGGAGGTGAAACATTTCATTATATAATCAAACAATATACAATTAGCAGCTATTTGAATGGTCCGATTACGTCGTGACATTTATATATTGGCGTTTTGGGACTGTATACTGAACTAAAGAAGCACTTGAAGTGTCACCTCGTCACTGTTCCAGCGGTTGGACACCGTCGGCCTCAGTCCTTTAACACAAACCACCTCCAGCATGTCCTCATAAGACGGGTCGGAGGGAACCATCTCGCAGTACGGCAGCTGGTAGTCCTCCACGATACCTGAGCAGAAACAGCCAACACATGTTCTCACACATCAGGGTGACCGAAAGGGGAACGTGTACAAAGTATCCAAAGAGGAAAGCATTGTAACTTCACAGCCTATTAACTCCCAAACCTTGTTGGATAGTCATTTAAATGTTTGTTCTGTAAAATATCAAATAAATGTCCACTGAGCTTTTATTTGATAAAATATTTAAACGTGAGAATTGAAATGGCCGCTCCGACGTTTTCACCAGCAGGTGGAGCCACTTCATTTAGTAAAACAAACTCATTCTGCTCTGTGCAGAGAGGAACCAGCTGACTTCAACTCAGAATGACTAAAGCGTTGAATGCTGCCAATCACAGGTGAAAGCCATTGTTTGTTGAATCAATATAATGGAAATAATCGTTAACTAGCGCCGTCATTTATATAGAGGCTATTAAAAAAAACATCTGGTTTGTCTGATTTCTTTTAGATTAACAGAATACATTAATGATCAAGAAAAGAGATGTTCTCCCACCTCAATAAATGTAATCTGTAAAATACTCAAGGCTACAAAGATAATAATAAGGACATTCAAATAGCTGAAACAGCTGTGTGTGTGTGTGTACCTCCGGAGACGCAGCGTCGAGCCATCTCCCAGATGACGAGGCCGTAGCTGTACATGTCGGCCATGATGTAAGCCTGGAAGTGGTTCTTGTTGAGGCTCTCGTCCAGGACCTCGGGAGCCATGTAGCGCCTCGTCCCGACCCGGGTGCTCAGAGGGACGTCCACCTCGTTAGTGTCGCTGTGGCAACGGAAAACAGGAGCGCCGTTAAGTCACGGACACGGTCACACGGGGGGGGGGGGGGGGTGAGCGGTGACCGACGCTCAAACCGACGCCTCCGCCCACCTGTTGAACTTGACGGCGAGGCCGAGGTCGGCGATGCAGCAGGCGCCGTTCTTCTTGATCAGGATGTTCTTGCTCTTGAGGTCGCGGTGGGCGATGGCCGGCTTCCCCTGCGTGCCGTAGATCTCGGTGTGCAGGTGGCAGAGGCCGCAGGCGACAGAGTACGCCAGTCGCAGCAGGGTCGGCGTGTCCAGCGTGGTCAGCTTCAGGAAGTCGTACAGCGAGCCTGTTCTCGTGGTAGTCGGTGATGAGTAAGAGCTGCGTGAAGGCGCCGGTGCCTTTAATGTCGGCCGCGATGAAGCCTGCCGGACGGAGAAACACGAAAAAGGGTGATTGACAGGTCGGAGCTCCACTGAAGCAGCTGTGTCCAGTTGATCCGGGACGTCGATAAGACAAATTACATTTCATTTACACCTTAAAATCAAGCTTAATACTAGTATTAAAAATGTAACAACTTTGAGCCTTTTCAGCCTCCTAGCTAGTCGACTTTCCTTGATTTTATTAATCTTAAATGATCTTCCTTTGCCTGAATTGACGCTGCATTGTATATTTATTGGCTCTCTAAATAAATCAGCGTGTCTTCAGTACATCAGAGCGCCGTCTGTCTCTGTTTAACTTGGGAGTCTCATCAGGCAAAGAGACGACGCTCGCTGTCATTACTTTAAATCAACCAAATGAAAGATCAATCGAGGTATCGATTGGTCCTGGAGTCCTGCAGTCTAGGGTTCAGATTCCTAAGCTGATGTTTGCAAATAAAAACCTGTAGCAAGAGAAAAGCATGAATGTAAAGGATGTGCGCTGGTACCGAGGATGTTCTCGTGTCTCATCAGGACCGTCTGGTAGATCTCCGTCTCTCTGAACCAGCTGGCTTCCTCCCGGGTGAAGAAGACCTTGACGGCCACCTTTTCTCCCCTCCAGCGGCCGAGCCACACCTCGCCGTACCGGCCCTTACCGATCTGACGCACCATCTGGATCTGCTTGGCGATGGTCCGTTGAACCTGAGCGTCATAGAGAAGGGATGTTTTATTAAGGTTAGTGTTGTTGCTCAAATATCCAACAAGAGAACTATATATTAAGGAGCGCTAAAGACACATTCATATAAAACACGCAGAATTGAGTTAGGAAAGTCACTCGGAGTCCAGGGTGGTTTCTATGAGCCGATAGAAATCTTAAAATCTATTATTTGCAGAGGAAACAATTAGTTTATTCATCTTAAAAAATGGATAGAAATAAATACATCAAATGTCGAATAATCTGCACAATTCACACTCTAGTAGTGGTAAACAATAAATTCAGAGGACACCAGTGTACGTTTTTCCTCTGGGTGTAGTGTTGTCTCCTTACCAGCAGGGGGAGCCCGGAGCCGCTGCCGGAGCTCTGTGATTGGTGGATGAGGTCTTTGAGGGACTCTCCGGTGGGGATGAACATCTCCTGCTCCAGATCCTTGTGGTATCGCCGCCGCTCACTCTGCCACTTATACCTGACAGACAGAATTATATTACTAAACACAGAAGTATCACAATCTAAAGGCTTTTCATGGCGCACAAGTGTTAAAATGATGCTACTTTTGGGTGTTGCGGGGGCCCGGGGGAGGGGCGGGGGGACCTCCTACCTGTAGTAACAGACCACGGTGACACAGATCAGGGCGCAGCAGCAGACCGTCATGGAGATGAGGAAGGCCAGCCAGTGAGGGCTGCCATCTGGGAGAAACAAACACGGCGGGTTAACGCAACGCTCAACCCGACTGACGCCCGAGTCCGTCGGCTGGGCGGAGCGGGAACCTTACCGGGCGGAGGCTGAGGGGGGAGGGTGGGCTGCAGGTCCTTGTTGCAGAAGTCGGTGTTGCAGCACTCGATGGTCCTCCTGGTCTGAGCATTGGGAGAGTCCTGTGGATCAAAACAAAAATCGATTAAACCCTCGTCGCCTATCAAAGGAAATCACTGCTAACGAGGACAAACTCCTCACAGTAACACAAATGTTTTGTTTTTTTTATCCATGTGCCGAAAAAGGACCAATTTAAATGTGTGCGCGTGTACCTTGCACTGGAAGTGTGAGCCTTCATACTTCATGCAGCCGGAGGTGAGGACGGCCTCACCGTGCTCATCTTCCTCGATGATGGCGAAACACTGACCGTTGGTCCTGAGGAGACACAGATCAGTCCCCCGGATCAATGAGTCATCTTAACCGGTGTGGCGCACGCCGGACCGGACGTCTCTACTCACTGGCAGGTGTTGTTGATGGCGTCGTCGGGACAGTGTCCGGAGCAGTAGCAGCTGAGGAAGCGTGCGGCGTCCTCTGGGGAGATGGTGGAGTCCTTGCCGGGCCAGCGGGCCTCGGGTTTCACCCCGGTGCCTTGCAGGACGTGGTCCGGGTTCTGACCCGCAGCTGGAGAGAGAAACCGGAGCGGAGTCAGGACCAGGTGTACTGTAAGCCGTTTATCTGCAGCTCAGTTTCATTGAATGTTTAAAATGAGCAAAGAATAATTCTACAAAACCACAGGAAATACACTCTATTCTTATTAAATGTGAAACCCAGCAATAATGTGTCGGAAGCTGCAGGAACAGACTTCAGATCAGATTTATCAGAGTGTCTCGTGCAGGAGGTGAAACATTCCTCCATTGGCGAGACAACAAGAGAAGCAGGTCCATTTAAGGACTACAGGCTATTTATAAAAGTGGGAGTGTGTCCCGTAGTAATCCATATATTTTAAGCATTTATAAAATCACAGTGATGCCAAAAACACATAAAGCAACAAAGGGTTATCGAGTAGTCGAATATCACAGCATGCAGATGAACAGGACTTGTATATAAATATAATTCAAATGTACTTTCATTCTTTTTTGGATTATTGTTATTGTAATTTGTGTAATTGCGTTATTCATTAGTTGTGGCAGAATAATTACCCTCTGTTAAATGACGCTTATAAAATCTGATGACTTTCTGATTAATTGCTTTATCTATAAAATATATATTGTGTAACATTAAAAGGGGCCATTATCAGCAAAAGCTTGGTTGTGGATTATTTATATTTTTACTTCTGAGAGAGACAATATTTCATTACTACTTTATTAAAGGAACGGATAGGCAACGAGGTCAGACAGTAGGAGTCTTAATGCGTCTCCTCTTTTCATTCCTCTCTTATCAGTCCACCTGAACAGTCTTTTGTTTATCTCCAGTCCTCCTTTAATCCCTGCTCTGCCACATCGACTCCACGTCTCTCCCTTTAAGCTCAATATAAAAACAGTGCGATGTGTGCAGACACGCACGTTGTCATGTCTGGACACGAACTGCCCGCAGAGCCGCACTTGTAGCTGCCTGGTAACCACGGAAACAGTCCAGTCTGTGCGTTCCGTCTCTCTCTCTCGCTTTTCTCTTCGGGCCACCACAGTGGCAAGTGTTTCTCTCCTCGGTTCAGACACAGACGTCCTGCGACTGCAGATTTGCACACGAGATTGAGAGAATAGAAGAGGAGGGGAAAAAAAAGCAGCACAACCCACTCAGGTCCTCTCCGATTGGCTAAAAAAAAAAAAAAAAAAAGGCAAAAGGAGGAAGGAGACGTAACGGGGATGGTGGGTGTGCAAGAGGCTGGAAATGGCTGCTCTGGTCTCCTTGCACATGTGTGCTTAATTGCACCGGCAGTCGGAGTGGAGACTGAGGTCTGGCAGACAGCGCGCTGGGTAATCAGACTCTTAAAGGCACAGCGTTGTTTCAGACCTCCCGTTTATTTACACCCAGCAGCGGACCAGCGTCGTCGTCGTCGTCGGCGTCGTCGTCGTCTTCCCTCTCTTTAAAACACTTTAACATGCTCACTGCTGCTCAGCTTTCATGCAGAGAACCTTTACGACTGACTCAGTCCACAATGACTCACTGTCTGCAAACATGGAGCATGTTGATGAAACTGGAGACAAGGGACAGATACCACAGAAAGCCACAATAAATCCGATGATTAGCGATTTGTCTGTGATCAATTACAAATAGGACGTGCCAAGTAAAACACGCAGACATCTTGAAGCTTGAATTGGGAGAGTGGGTGAAAAGCAGACTGGGCTGCGTTTGTTTTAATCGCCTGCCACGTTACAGTTGCTGACACTGGGCTCACACTTTTGGGTTGAAGCAGTCGGTGTGGTCTGCGGACACAAAGTTACGTCTCCTGCAGGGAATCTTTACGACTGAGTCAGTCTGAATGACTCACCGACTGCAAATATGCAAAGAAATAAAGGCTGTTGGATCAAACTCAATACGCATAACAACATTGTAAAAAATGGAAATAGAATAGGGTGAATAATTATTAAGATAAAGAAACAGCACTTTGGGTTAATTAATACTTTATTCTACTGTAGTGTTCAAAAGTACTCCGGTTCAAGTAAAAGTCCAGCATTGATTTTATTTTTTTAAAATTCTTCTTATAATTCAGAAAATGTACTTCAGGTATTAGAATTAGAACTTTTCCTGTGTGACTGTTTTATATTACCGTTACTACTAATACATATATCTTTATTGATAAGGAATGACTGAATGTGGACCAGCTGCTGGTAAAAGCAGACCATAGAGCGCTTGATTTACCACCTGGGCCGTCCCAGATGCTTATTTTTAAAATTGTGGATGAAGGGGAGGCGGTCAAACGCTCTCTGTGAGTCATTGTTATCTTCTCCTCTGTGTTGGAAATGTACCAGACCGGCTCTGAACAACCCCCGAGGTGATAAACTCCACCCGCCTGGCACAGCGCGAGTTGTAAAACAAACAAATTATCTGTAAACACTGTGACTTTAGGCGCTGTTGTTGTTAAACAAGTGGCTGTTTTAATACGTCAAACTATCTGAAGCATCTTTTCTACTTGTGGATACGATCAGATGGTGACGTTTAATAGTTTTGAATAGCATTGATGTGAGCACCCTGTTTTCTATACAAGATAATGAAATAAAAGTAATTTAAGAACCAACATCACAGGTTAATTTCATCTTTGTAAAAAGGGAAACAAAGGGAGTACAAAGCATTCACACTATAATTCAATCTTCATATTGCAAAGCTCATGCTGTCCCGTGCCCTCACTTCCACCAGAAGGAATTTGGGTTATTTGTGAATCCATTCAGAACAATACAAGATAAGAATTGCAGCCATTTTTCATCAAAATCCCCAAATAATGATCAACAGACAGAAAGAGCCGTTTCTTGTGCTGAACAACAAAGCTCAAGTGTGTCCTAAATACAGTGTCACCCTCATCCTGCCAACACGTCATTGACGCGATAGTTTGATAACCTTCATGACTTGTAGAGACTCGTTTTAAATTGTCTTTCAACGTGAAAAGTATTTTGGGAGGAGCCTCTTTCACATCTAAATGATCAAAATAAACATCCTAACTGTTGAGAGGAGAGACTGATTTGTACAACTGCATCCCTGACTGGAAGGGCCTTCTAAGTTGGTTTAGCTCATTATTTAGGTTCTGGTGTTTTAACCAGCGGGTCTCAACATGGCGGCTCCTGAGCCGGCGCCCATCAGCGACGCTGACAGCACACAGTGCAAACAAACCCCGGCAGGAGTAACGACAGAGCATGCAGTGTTTACCTGAGGGGGCATCGGACTGGGGGGCATGGCGGGGGGGAATCCATGACGACTACGTTATCAGCCACATAAGTGCAGTGCAGAGCGGAGGATGTGAGGTAACCATTGGGGCACAATCACCAACTAATCAGAGAGAAGCTCCGATAACACACAAACTGACACACACATACACACAGTGGCTCTTTTTTTCTTTGCTCAGGTAGACATTACTACACTAAATCCTCATTACAGTGAACAACAGTTTGCTGCTCTGAATATCAAATTGAACTCTATTGAATTAGTTAATAAAAACAAAAATCCTATTAACTGAATCGTTGCCCTCATCGCTCACTGCTCTAAATAAGAAAGACCAGGGGGAAGCAGGGAAATCAGCCACAACTCTCGGTCTCTGTGTGGCAGAAAAAGGTTCCACTGGAGGAAACAAACCGGGCTTCCAAAGGGGGTCGAGTGCGTCTCCGGAGGGCAGAGGGACATTTCCGGAGAACAATGGCGGTTTGGAGCATTTAGCGCCGCTGACAACTCGTACAGCGACATACAGGAAACTGTTAATGTGCACAGAGGAAATGAGAGCGGCAACAATCAGCTCAACAGCTTCCTGCAGGGATGCATGGTGGGGGGATTTATTTGAGGAGAGGGGGGGGGGATCTACCGCTACATGCAGACCAACACTGGATATTTGAAGTGGGTGCAAAAGCTATTAAGGGGGTTGCATTCACGCTCTCAAGTGAAAGTAATCCATTGTAAACAGAGTAAGTGAAGCTGAAGCCTGAAATGTGAATAAACAAAGACGAGTCCGATAAGACTGCAGGGACGGTCTCTCCTTTTCCTGCAGAGATAATCAAACAGTCCGGGTCGATCAGAGCCAGTCGCCCTCTGCGGAGCGCCGCCCTGCTCTTATCAGCCCGCTCTGTGTGCTGGAGGTCGGGAGGTGACCTTTCTCATGTTAAAGGGCGGCGGCTTTTTGTGACTGGACACAGCCACTTTAATCTAACGAAATAATGACACAAAATTAAAACATATTCAGGGTTCAGTCTTTTCTCTTTTCCCAATGCAAATATTCTTCATCGTTTTCATGGGTTTATTCCTAAGCCCCTCCATTATCAGCCCATTGACACTTAATCACAGCTTTAAGAAAAGTCCTGTGAGAGATCTGTGTGCACAGGGAGGCGGGTTCTGATTACAGACTGGTCACATAATGACTTTTAATGTTAATGTACTGCTTATCTCACTGGAAACAACCTGAAGGGTCAATGAGTAACTCTGCAGCAGAAACTGTAGACTTAAAGTCAAAGTTGTTTTTTTCTCTGAGCAATGGGAGACATTTCGCCTTATGTAATGTCATCGTATGTTATTGTAACTATCAAGTATGCATCTCGTCTATGTGGAGGGCGCTTCTTACGCATTTCAAAGATCGACTGTTCTTATTTGAGAAATAGCACAGGGCAGAAATCCAGCATGCTGACTGGAAAAGCATTAAAGCAATACATGAAAGCACTGCCTTTCCAAACAAACTTCCCAAGACAGTCTTATATTTGGGAATATACGTTTGTTCTTTTTTTGGTAAATGGCCCAATTGTGAAACCCCACCATGTGCAGTCGCGTGGGGGTCAAAGTTCATGAAGTTCAAAAAGGTTAAGCAACATAAATGAAGCACTTGTTTGTTGTAATACATTTTCTAATTACAATAAAATAAACCGATTCCCCTCCTCTTAGCCAGCTGCTTGTGACACGATCTCAACACGATCCCTTCTCTGTGGGCCAATGTTAACCAGAATAACGTGTACCAACTATCTAAATCCAATTTTTCTTACTTTAAAAAAAGAGCTTCCTTTGATGATTTCTATGAATAAAAAAAAAAAAAAAACATGAGCATCGAGCAGCAGAAAAGACGTTTAGATGTCTTACCGTCAGTCGAGAGGCTCAGCAGCAGAGCGGCGGCCGTCAGAACCAAACAGAACCGGAGACCTGCCATCCTGCAGCAGAGGCCGGAGCGACACCGGGCCCAGAGTGGGCCGGGCTCTGCGATCAGGAGCTCTGATAAAAGTCTTTAATCCACAGCAGGAGTCGAGGGAGGTGGGTGGGGGGAGGGGGGGGGGGGGGGGGGAGAGTGGGGGGGAGGGAAGGCGGTAGCTCCGGGCACCGAGGCGAGGCCTCAGAGAGGATGATCCACAGGAAGACTAGCAGGAGGGACGGGCGAAGGGCGGGAGGATGGAAGGGTGATATCACAATATCAGGTCTTCTTCTGTCTCACTGGCTCTTTGGGTCCAAAACCCTGAAGGAAGAAGATACAGAATTAGGTTGATTTAAAACATCAGACCGCCGTCTCCCCCTTACTCAGGGTGACCCGGTAACCCGAGCCGGCCCAACCGACCACCAAATCATTTGTCCACGGATGTTCTGCAAATTACAGCCACTGGCCCTGTGCAGCACTTATGACGGCATGGGGCAATTAGTGTGAGGGATGTGTGTGTGTGTGTGTGTGTGTGAGAGAATTAGTGGTGATGTGTGGCTGGTTTCCGTCACTTTTCATTTGCTTCGGAGTGGTGGGGGGGCGGGGAGGGACAAAAAGGCCCGACCTGCGACCCATTTTTCACACATCCCTGGCTGAGGAGACACACTCACAATACCATGCAGGCCCTGACGAGCGCAGGTGTGTATTATCGCAGGTGAATACTCCGCCGTCACCGTGACGATAATAGCGAAGTGGAAGAATCTGCACCTCACTGCCGTAACAAACCGTGAACTTAATTTGTGGCTCCATTTACAGACCAAACAACAAGAGCAGCAGCGGCAGGAAGGCGATTGTGAGATAAAACAAACGCGGAGCGAGAGAGAGGATTGTGGAAGAATCGTTTGAGTTTTGAGAACCAAAGACAGGAAGCTGCCTCCGCGGTCCGCAAACCTCCTCCTCACTCCCACACGCCCCGATTCCTCCGACACAAGGTGTGAACGCACGGAGGTGAGGCGATTGTATGGATACGCATACAATCGCGTACGTATCCATACATACGCGTGCGTATGTATGGAGCCTGAGATCCAACAAACAATTGCATCTGGAAAACTAAACGCAAATTCAAGAGACGAACGGACCAAATCCTCAAACTTTCACTCCTACTCCTCCTGTTCAGACTCGTCTCTTATCCCTCTTCCGCTTCTCAGTCAAACAACAAACTTCTTTCCCCCCCGGCAGAGATTCAATGAATAAATGCAGATATACCAGAGTTTGCCCACTCAGGCTCTCCTGATTACTATCTGCCGTATGCTCGTGGCTGGTTAAGATGTTGACGTGCAATAATCCAGTTCACCGTGTTGTATATTGAAGAAGTTTTGCCTTTTGTTCCAGAACAGTGGTGGAAAGCAACATTTACTCCCCCACTGTATTCATGGGTGTATATAGAAACGTTTGATACGAATCAACAGCGTTGCGCTAAACACAACGTTTGCTGTAAATCTGCTCTGCCACGCCCCCCCTCTCCCTCCCCTCCCCCCTCCCCCCTGGCTAACAGGAGGTTAATGTGCCGTGGCTCCTCCGGCTACCTGGACGTGACATCAGAGTCTTGGAGGACGGGGCAATGAAAGGAGGCATTGTTAGCTGTCCCACCTGTGCAGAATAAAAACACCCATACAGGGAACCACTGAGCCGTCGCCAGTCGGGTCAAGAGCCGTAGAAGACTGAGCGCTCTTTAAAAAGGCTTCTGGGTGTAATAACTTTTCATTTGGATGGAGAGGCAATAAAAACTATTCTGTAAAGCGATATCACGCTGCCATGAGCGGCGGCTGCTGCAGCAGATCGTGTAGTCAGTGTAATGCAGAGCGAGGCACTGACCGGGTCAAGGGCTCACTTCCAACAACGCGGGTCTTCGAATAGTTTCACCAAAACATGTCAACTTCAAATTTAAAAACATATCTCCGTATTCATTAGCAGAGTTAGTTCTTATCGAGTTCATATCTCCAGATGTTTTGGTAAATTTAAGCTATTTCAGGTCAAGAATCAACTTGGAGTCAATGAATCAATTCGTTGAATATCAAAAGGAATGTTTTAAATTAGATCATTCTGTGATTAAGACGCATCATAACGAAGCTTTCGCTAGTTTCCCAAAACTTGAGTATTCACCTCTGCCGTGTATTACTCCAAATGATTTAGGACAAAGGATATTTAACAAAATAGTTAGGTAATGATGACAGATGATCGATAAAACGATCGATAACCGACTTCAAAAATACATTTACAAAATACACTTTTCAGCTTGATTTTCCATGTATTTAAATTAATCCTTTGTTTCCTTCACTGCCGTTTGTTATGCATAAAATATGGTGAATTTATTTCCCATTATAAAACTTTTTAGAAAACACAATTTTGCTAAAACAACAGATTAAAAAATAATCACATTGGCAATTTGACAAAACAGACCAAAACCGGACTAACAGTTCTTGACTGTATATCGTCATCATCGAATCACTGGTTCCATAATAAAAAAAAAAAAGTCATAAAAGTCCCCTGGTAGAAACAAAAACATCTGCCGTTACTGGAGAGAATTTAAAAAGCTGTGAACCCGTCAAGCTGCCTGAGCCTCGTGCTTGACTGAACCGGAGAGTCAAACCTACGGCTTCTAATGCTTTAAAGGAAGTTTTCCCAGCTACTTCGAGTTCACGCGCGATTCGCTAACTTCACAGCTCCTGGCAGAGCTGTTAAAACACGGGAAAAATGATACCAGACCTTGGTAGGGAGGCATTAATAATCCATCTCATAAGGGGCCAGACATCAATAATCAAGCCTTAATGCGTCTCCACTTCCTGCTCTCGGAGAACGGCGGCAGACTAAATAAACGCCACAGAGGCCTGATGGTACGAGCGCTCAGCTCCAGAGCTCCACAAATAAATATAGTAATGAGGGAGATTGGGATCGGTGAGGTGGAGAATAATGACGGGGCAGCTGGGATGGAGCACAGACTCAGAGCGTTTGTTTTCATGAATTAGTTTTCACCTCTAGCGTCTTATCAGACCAATTAATATGGCGACAATCAATCAACATGACAGGTTAGAAAATACTGCAATGCGAGACAATAAAACAGACGAAGCGTTTAGTAATAGATAAAAGAATTGGACCGATAAACCAAATCTTTCATGGCTTTGTACCAATAAAATATAAATTCTCACTACTGCTTAGGCAATGCATAAGACATTAAGCACACAGAATTAAAGAACAAGTAGGATTTTTGTAAGAATTTCTGAAATATGACGACGAGCAAAAACAGACACACCTTTGTGTGGTTAACCAACACAACGGCTTTGTAATGTTGGTCTGTTTGTATTGAATGAAGTTTCTAATCGTCTGCCGTGACGACACATCGCTGGTACGAAGGCCTGCATGTGCTAAACCAGACAGAACATTATATTTTACATTATACTACTTTCCAGTATCGTACTTATCCCCCCTTTTGACTTCCTCTTCTCTCATCTTATCACTTTTCTTCCATTTTTTTCCTCTCTCTCTTTGTCTCCACCATCTTCTCATTTCTCCTCTCTCTTTCCTCCACCTTGGCCCCCCCTACCCCCTCCCCTCCGGGCCCCCCTCCTTGCAGGCGGGCCTCTGGGTGCTGCAGCAGCAGCAGCAGCAGCAGCCTCCCTGTTGGTGTCGGCGCGCTGCCCGACATGCCTTTCAGGGCCTGGGAGACTGCAGGCCAGACTTTCTGGCTCCAGTGCCATTGTTTGCTCGGCTGCTCTGCGCATCGTCCCCGGCGATGGATTAGCATAAGAATACCCTCTTCCTCCCTGCATCTTCTGCCTCCTCATCATCGTTGTCGTCGTCCTTTGGTCAGTCAGACTATTTAATCTGGAACACTCTTCTTCTACCAGGGAGTTTGTTAATGACGCAGTGTTTGGTTTTCGGGCACAGTGGGAATTACAGCTAAAGATCAGATAAACAGTCCGGCTTCACCTGTTAGATTACCGGTGACTTCAAATGGAACTATTTCATGAGTATCTTAGTTTTAAAGCAAAATGTAAAAGACAAAAGAGTACTAAAAAAGACGGTAAAAGTAAAAAACATCTTTAATAATGAATCATTGCTTTATTATTAAAATGACTTCGCTCTCCAAATTTGCTCTGTGATTGTGCATCTTGTGGCAGGAATTGCGGTTTGAAACAATTAGGTATATAAATCAATAGCACAGTTTAAGGAAAGCCTTGTCAAGAGTTTGTGTTAAACGCGAGCGCATTTTCAAAGTTGTGTATATTATCTTTGTATAAGAGTTAAAAGTGGACGTTATTCTGAAGGTGGCAAGCAGGCAGCGCTGCAGTGTTTGGGGCCTTTAGTCTTTGCCAGGTTCAAATTCCCTCTGAGATCACAGAGTTTGAATCTCCGTCTCAGACACACAAATGAATACGACGTGTGCAGCGCCGAGAGCGCAGCAGCAGTGAAGCCTAACCGCATTAGAGGCCAAGAGAAGATCTGCAGAGCAGCTTCAGCTGCAAACCAGAGGTTTTATTTATCATGTTACAGAACAACAAATTACACAGCAGCCGAGGGGGCTGTGCAGGTCCACGTGAACGAGAGCTGGGAGATTTATTGATTCCATCTGATTTTTTACCTTTAGGTCAAGCTGGGCTGCTTCTACAACCGTAAAGAATAGGAAGCTCTACGTTCCACAAGCTGCACAACTCCCATCAGCCGAGAGCTCTTTTGTACATGGGAACGATGGGTTTAAAAATGTGATGTTGAGCTAATTGTTGAGTAGTAGTGGTCACTTAAAGTTGATTTCCTAGACGTCTGTGATGATTAAAAATAAGCCATAAGTGTTGGTACTGATCGGCTCAAACACCCTGTGGACCCGATTGAGACAAAACAGACATGGAGCCCGGCCTGAAAGTCAGTCAAGTAACAAACCATTACAACATGGCTCCCTTTTTTTTATTCACTCTAAATTGCCATTGAAACAGGTCTATCCATCACCGGCACAGTGTTGCCTTTTCCCCACAAAGGCAGAGCCATAAAACACACTCAACATCATAAAAACCTGCATCGTGATCATAAATCACACTGATTAGCGAGTGGACACCAGAGGACTGGGAGGTTCCCCACACAACACAGTCCTCCCAGTTGGATGCTGCCGTTGTTAACACATTATACAGAACTAAGCTCCATAAAACAAACATCGGTGAAATAGTTTCAAGGGAGGTAAACAAAAGAAGCTTTTCCATCAGGCAACTTTAATCCTTCGGACAGATTTCTTTTTTTAGGTATTCAAATATTCTATTGAATAGGACTGCATTGAAAAAAATAATTACCAGTATATTAGATCACTAAATATTAAAAACATCCAATCCACTTGTAGATAAGGGAAGGAGACTGAGTAGGGCGGGGCTTAATGGCAAACTGTCAATCAATTTTCTGTTTTCAGCAGCATTCTGAGGAAAATCCGACTCAGACGTTGAGAACTTCTTTTCTGGCCTTTTTGGACAATTTTCCATTTGGAAAAAGTCATTTTCTGCCTCAGCTGCTCCTGGCAGGCCAAACTGGTTTGATCCCAGTATGAAGAAATGTAAACTGCAGACAGAACTGGAACTTAAGACAGCTTTCCCCAGAGACATACAACTAAAATCCTAAACTAACTGTACCAGAGAGAACACTGGCTCAGTGTGGGTGTGTGTCTGTGTATGTGTATGTGTATGTGTATGTGTATGTATGGGTGTGTGTGTGTGTGGTCTGGTCAGAGGCCGGACTCCGTGAAAGGAGGCCGCATGGTTTCATCCACCGTGTCGCCTTGGAAACTATGGCCAGGCCACAGAGCCATGCATGGACTGAACAACGACACAGGTGGTCCCGAGAGTGTGTAAAGAATAAAGAAGAAGAAAAAAATAACACAAAATAAAAATATAAAAATCTACCAACATATAATCAGAAATGGAAAGTTACGGGTGAACAAGATGGCAAAGAAAGAAAAACAGGACCAGGAATCAAGTAAACAAAAGTTCAAAACAGAAATACTAAAAAAGGCAAAAATGAACAGTGTTTTTGTGGACCGGATCAAAAATCAGTTTACTTTTCAGGGTTCAATGTCCAAATAACCAAGAACAATCGACGAGTTGGGCATAAATGGAGTGACACGTTTATAAAGAATGATGTCCAATGAGAGACCTCAAGAAGAAGGCTGTGTCTTCTTGCGAGTGTGAGCGAGTCTGCTCTTTAAAGAATCAATGCAACCATTGTTTGAATCCTCTCATATCCTCTTTATATTTATATCCTGTATTTTTAGGATGGGCTCCCCCATTAGCCTTTTTTTCCCTTTGTGACTTTATTTTGAAAGAGGTGCTGAATGGACTTTCAGTTCAGGTGACTTTGAATGTCCAGTTTGAACTGCTTACATAAAACACGGTAAACGTAATGTTCCAATCTTTCCTCCACAAAATGTCTGTTCAATCATTTGCTTACACGGATCAAGATGCCCGTCTGCAGCATTTATTTAGGTCCCTTTTATACATGACAACATGAGGAAAGCCTTTTAAAATATGTCGGTAGGCAAGTTTTGACTCTTCGTCGTTCTATACGTTGCTTCCGATGATTGCCGCTCCGCGCTTCTAGAAATGAAGACTCATTAACCTCCGATAAGAGCGAAGCTGTGACCGCGAGCTCTCCACAGCGGCTCAACTCAGATGGGCGTCTGTGGAATTTATGACTCAGACTGCAGAGTTTTTGACAACCAGGAGAATCAAAATAGCGCAAACGGGTGGGGGGGGGGGGGGGCATTCAAATAAAGAATAAAATAGTCAGTTCTGCTTACTAGGCGTATTTTCGCAGCGAGAGGAGTCGTCCCCTGATGGCCATTAGCGCGAGAATTGGAGAAGTTAAAAACTGAATGTAGTATAACCTCGTCTCTACGCCGGGAAAAACTTTAAGCTGAGCCGACCTGCCCTGCGTGGGTGAAGCGTGCAGGGCGGTGTGTGTGTGTGTGTGTGGAGTTGGAGGGGGGGGGAGGGGGAAGGTTGAGGGACACATGGGAGTGATTTTGTGCGGCAGACTGGCCGGCTCTGTTTGAAGGTCTGACAGCGAGCTGAGATTCAGACGCTTGAGTCACTTCTTGGTCTTGAAAATCCGCCTCGTTGTAACACAAGGTCACGTTCTCCTAGAGAACCGGCGCCGTTTGAAAATCGATTCAACTCCACTGAATGAAAAATAAATTGAAAACAGCTGTTGACTTTGCGGGATGAAAAGAAAAAACTTTTATTCAATAATTCCGTACCAGGTGCTTGACGGTTACGTTTGTGAGGAGCAAAGTAAACGTGTTCACAGAGTCTCTAGGTGGTAAAGCTTATGACGCAGTTCCTGTAACGTTAAATCCACTATGGTGCTTTCAAAAAGGTAAAGATCACTTGTCTTACAACTTCCTGCAATGTGCTTAATGGATATCTTGTTTTTTTAAGTTCATGATGAGAAACCTTAATACAGCTGTAAGGGATGTTTTCACAAAAACTAGATTAAATACTCTACCGACAAATAAAATACTCTAGTCAACTTTCATGTGGATATGAGTGAGCACACACACACAGACACACACACACACACACACAGTGTAATCACCGCTCTTCCTGTTCTCTCGCTTGGTCATTAATCAAACCAGATGACAGCTCAAATGACTCAATCGGAGCCTGTAATTAAAAGCCAGGAAGCCTTCTGATTGGCCCGCTTTGCCTTTGGCACTGGGGTCAAGGGGTTAATCTCCTCAAAGAACAGCAGGATGGGGGAGGGACGGGGGGGCCCTAATCAAGTTTTTTTTTTTTACGGATTGTGTGTGTGCATGTATGTGTGTTGGAGACTACATGGTAGAGCCACCCAGTAAGGCTCTTCATGTTACCACAATAAAAACCCTGTAGACGTTACACACCGACTGAAGGGAACAGAGCTACTGACCGATGTGTGTGTGCGTGCGTTTCCATACCTGACTGGTGGCTCCATGGTACAACAGTGTGTGTGTCAGTGCACAGCTCCATGGGAAACGTAGGCTTGAGCCAGAGGAAGCCGGCCGGATTCAGACCGCCATCGCAATGAATAAATGACCTGTCAGACAAACCAAGAATAATGAAACAAAAACAATTTCATATTTCAGCATTATCAAATGTCATCAGTTTACAGGAATAAACTGGAACATTTCTAGTCTCACCGGAGTACAAACAAATCCTGACTTATGACGTCAACAGGCATAAATATCCACCCTAATGAGGTGCTCCAAGTTTTTGAACGGCTCTCAATGGCACCTCGGCCCCAATTACCAGTGGAAATTTCTGCACGACGGCAATCCCCAACTGCAAGTGTCTGACACTAGGGGTGTAACGATCCATCTATTACATCGATGCAGTTTGCTCGAAGGAATATAAATCGATCCAACTCGCCGAGCACAGATCGATGTCCTTATGGACGGCATATATCGATCTAACATCGTTTTAAAATGTAATAAATCGATTGTACCGATACTAGGAGATAACCCATTGGATTTAAGCACGTCAGACTTCATATGGATGTTTTTTCTTAGCACTTTTAATGATAAAAGGTTGTCACGGACTGAGCCGACCCACCGCCGTCCCAATTCAACTTTCGGGTTTCACGGCAAAGCCGACGGGATGTTCCACACAGGTTGAAATAGGGGGAAACCATTATTGCAGGGGTGTTTTTTGTGGACATCACTAATACGGGTGTTTTTCTGCTACACTGCTACAGCAGTGTTTGCACTTTATTCAAATAAAATGTGAATGCATTTGCCATTCATTGTTGTTTACTTGTTTGTTTGTGTATCATGAGATTTGAGAGGAGAGTCAAACACCGACTGAGAGACGCAGTTCATGGAGTCCGAGCAGAGACAGGAAGCTGCTCACACAGCAGCCAAACTAACAAAATAAAGCTCCAAACGCAAGGCTATGAGTATACAATCTGAAACCCAGCTCAGAAAAAATAATTAAAATGGCAATGAGCTATGGATTATAATCTAAAGAAAGGTTTCAACAAATCACAAGGGGCCTGATCCCTCAAAGAGTGTTCATATTTTATAATTGATAAATAATTGATCAATAATTGATGTTATCACGCAACAAAAGATTTCACACTCTGGATAAACGCTTTAGTGGGTTTTTTTTTTTTTTTTTTTTTTTACATGAATAGCTTAGAGGTCAGAGGTCAGCAGTGAACAGCAGCTCTACAGCAGGCCACGCAGGGTTTGCAACCGCCTACACCGCCTTCGCACCAACACCATCCTTGCTGCTGCCTGGACCAACACACATGCCAGAAAATGTACTTGGAAGAAATATGTTGATGGAGTTTGACCTGCAGCTGCAAAGCTTGTGTGTTTGTGTTTACATGCTAGTTTCTTTGGGTGTGTGTGTGTGTGTGTGTGCGTGCGTGTGTGAATGAGTGAGTGAGATTAGCTCCACCTCAAAACAAGGAGGAAAACAGCGGTGGGGATTCAGCCGCCGAGTTATTATAGAACAGACGAGGAGAAAATAGATGTCCGAAGACGGGGGCTGAGCGCGGTCACGAGGTCGGTGAAAAAAAACAGCTGCTGCTGCTTTCTCTGTCCAACACACACTTAGTTTATGGCCGAGAAGGCGGTGCCAAGAAAAAGAGACGTAGGGGGAAAACAGATCTCCCCCACACACACACGCACACACTGAACTTTGTGCGTGGGAGATCGGCCTCCAACATTTTGAACAATATGTAATGTGAACAATGATGTAATCGAAACCAGCCGAGTGGAAACGCTGTAAAGTTGGTAAAAAGAAAAAAAGGCCCCCAAACTGGATGAAAATGTTTCAGTTGAAATGCATGATTGGAGCAGCACATGTCTGCATCGTGTTGTGCGGGTGGTGGGGCACATGGTGGTGCGGTGGGATCTACTCAGTGTTCAAGGAATGACTAAATAAAGTACACAATGTCTACACATAAATGAGCACAAATGACACAGACTTAGTTTCTGAAGACTAAAAACATGACGGTGATCTGCAGTGAAGATTTTTTTTTTTCTGCCAATGAAGAGACAGTCATCTCCCAATTAGGCAAAATGTTATACCTATTAACTTCATTTAATGCCTTCCAGCTAAGAAAACCTTCTGCTCAGGGTTGGATTTGCGTTAAAAAATTGGGTGCCATTTACAATACAGCCAACTTCATTGTTTCCTCCCATACGCAGTAACGGGCCGGTGCAACAAGGATGTCCGAAGGTCAACAACATGAGTTTGTTGCCGTTTTTTGGGTTGCACAAGAACAACGTGTCGGGAAACGCCGGAGGACGAGCGGTATCCTGTCAACCATTCAACTGTGCTTTGCCAAAAAGGACGGCGACTGCGGATCATCCAGTGTCCTCAGAGTGCCTGTCCGTCAGGTTACACAGCGGACTGGACGCCGGCCGGAAATTTGAGCGAAGAGCTCAGATTCTGATCGCAGCAGTTTAAAAGGAGCAGGATGGGAAAGCTCAGCGAGGAGGAGCGATATTTCCTCATGGCTGCGGCCTGCAAGGATAAAAAAAAAAAATTAAAAAGCCTTGAGGAACCTCCTCCAGCAGCCGGTCGGCCTGATGATGGCTGCTGACCAACAGAAACTGGGCGTCTGCAGAGCAAACAATTCACAGTCCTGCCCTTTACTTATAAAGCACACCATCTTGGTTTCTTCTGAATAGTTTTCAGAAGACAGACTTGAAAGCGCCTGAAATTACTCATTTATTTTACTACCAAAGCATCAATCATTGGACTATTAATAAAGCAGTTGTATAAAAGCCACTTAAATAATTCCGTAAACACCATCAACGAGCCAGGGTGCAGATAATTTTTCCTTGATAATGCACATTAAGCCCTGTGAGTAGATTTAGACAACAAAGCCTCGTCCCCACCTCTCAGATGAGCCCCAACGACGTTCTAATGTCAACAGAACACAGTAGTTAGGTTTGTGAATAAAAGGAAAAGAAACGCTGTTAAGTCGGTCAGACGGTCTAATCCACACGGGGAGGAGACCACTCTCCCTGTGGCGAGCCGACAGGGGTCGAGGGGGGTCGGGATTGAGGTCAGAGGCCAGCGTCACTTCAGAAAGATCACTGCACCCATCGGACCGCAGGATTAGTGACAAAGGAAAAGTAAATCCCCCTCAACCAAGACGTCCAACGGCATCCAGGCTGCGCTCGGCTTCGTTCTTAACGCTCATAAAATCTAGTTTAAGAACCAGGCACTTGTTTAGGGTTTTTTAATAAAGGAAACAACCGTATTAATTCAAGCTGCATGTTAGTTTTGAACTTGTACCACATCACTGCTGGTCCGTCTTGAGCAGATGATAGTTAAATCAAACAAAAAGGATTTGTCTTGTTCGTGTTGGCTAGACAACAAAAGCAAAAAGCTGTAGTCAACTATAGGAGGAACGGTACAGTATAAGCAAATATATGGGGATCCAAACAGCAATTACTTTATTGTCAATCAATCTCCAGATCACATCGTTAAAATGTCCACCAGATATTTTGCTCCACAGTATGTGGTCCTCAGATAGCTCGTTTCATGTAACCAATAGTCCAACACCAAATAGATATTTCAGTTATACATAGAAAGAAACGTGATTAATATTTTTACTGAAGAACTAAAGAAAAACATGTGACCAAAATTAAATACCATCCCCTCAGATTTTCCACCCTGATATGTGTCCAGATGTTGAATAGATTCAGTGCAGATGTTTTAAATTTAAGGAAATAACCGGTAGTGGAAAACTCTGTACATCAAATGTTTAACTGAACAGAAGACGTGAAAATTGCTTGTTATTAACCACGGTAAATAAAACCATTATTAAGCCAGTGTTTTGTAATGTTGTGAAGGCAGGGAAAGCATTGTTGCGCAATACAAATATCAAACTTCGTCGCTGTGGTCTGGTTACCCCTTCGGATTTATTTTTTAACTCCTGAGGAACGCCGTCCTGCTCACTGCAGTCACATGACCGCAAAAAAATCACACACGGCCACAAAGTCACATTCTCACAGGGACTGAAAAAAAGAAAAAGGAAAATGCCAGGCCCCCACAGCGTCCACCACTAGAAGGGGAATGTTGAAACCTACACGTCGAACCACTGTGGGGAGGCGGATCTCAATTATTCACCGGGTGTATTTAAAGCAGCGATCAATACTATTAAAAGCCGGAGACTGAACATCGATGCCGCGTCAACCTGCAGCTGAAGTCCAGACAGAGACGGAAGAGGAAAAATATGTAATAAGTCTGAACTAAGGGGCGTAGATGTTGACTTTGAATAGACATTCTGAAAATGTATATACTAGAAGCTTAATCGACTATTCAATGAAGAACCCTGCAGTTATAGTCAAATTTTTCCGCATTGTACTTGTAATCTCAATTGACAAAAAAAAAAAAAAAATCCCCCCAAAGCTTATGCCAGAAAAGCAGCATCAACAAAGATACAAACTCATTAAACAAAGATTACTACCGTATCTGCTAAAGCCACCAGTGTCATACTGCAACTACAAGACCCGCCCCTCACATTTACACACAAACACATCTGGCTGATTTGAGTGCAGGGTTGATCTCCAGCTTTAGTCCTCGTCTACCCTGAAGCTGCTTCACCTTTCCCACACAACCAGCAGAATAAAAACACACGGTGCAGAATATAAAAAAAAAAAAATCTGTGCAGGGATGGAGGGGGGAGGTGAAGGTGGCGAAGAATCGTCCCTCTGTGTGCTTAGTGCCCCATTTACTGCCTTTATTTATCTGCTATGCTGCAGCAAAGAGGGTGGACGTATGGAGGAGGAGGAGGGTGGATTGCATGTTTTCCTCCCTGGCTCAGCCACTCTGTCTCCAGGACGATGGGGGAGGTGGCGAGGGGGGGGGGAGCGCAGACAGAGGAGAGCGCTGGAGATTTGAAACCTGATCTGCCTCCCCACCTCCTCCCTCGATCCCTCCTCCTCCACCACCCCGCCAGAGAGCCACAGAGACTCCCTGAGTAATCTGATCCTCAGTCGCGGAGACTGGAAACACACTCCGAGACAGGGAAAGGTGGAGGAGGGACGAAAAGGGAGGGATGGTGAAAAAAAAGTGGGGGATGGAAATAGTGCAGAGGGAAAGAGCGAGATCCCCGAGCTCAGAAACACTCCCAGGAGACTGAAAGCTGAGAGGAAGTGGACCGAGAAGAGGAGGGAGAAATGAAGGGAGGCGAAGAAACGGGAGAGTAAGAAAGATCGAAGAAACAAAAACGCTGTAAAAAGTTTTGTTTTTTTTAAATGGACATTTTTCAAATAATCATTAGATTGGATGTGAGCACTTACTTTCTTTAAAAAGGTAAATCTAGTTCAAGTTCTTACAAGGAGCCAATAAAAAAAAACTGATGTGGAAAGCGGGGAAACAGATGTAGGAAACAAAGTGAGGGGAACAAAACAGAACAGGAGGAATATGGTGACGGACTGAAACACAGGAAGCTGTGACCATCATGTTTAAACTATACTAGCAGCAGCGCGACAACAATCAAATTGAATGCGATTTATCGAGAAAGGGAATCGAGTCCCAAATTATGTTGAACATCAACATGAAATGATTTAGACAATATGACTTTCAAAGACTGATAAAATAAAGATGTCTGAGACATCCACCACTAAAATTAGTTGAGAGTAATATATATAAACTACAGGAAGACATGCAGCTGCAATGACGAGCATGGCTGAAAGTAAAAGAAACATGACGGCCAAAGACAGGGAGTGAATTTGGTCCAATCCCAATGTGCACCCTAAATCACGCAACACCACGTAAATGGTCGAATGCAGGAATCACCATGAGAACGACAAAAATATGATTTACAATTTAATTGACTCTTTTGAACATATTTCAGTAATCTTTCGTAATATTAAAGAACGTGTTACTGTTTACTCATAAAATATCAAAGCATTTTTTGACCAAAGAGTCTGATTTTGTGTTTTTTTTCTTCATCTTTAAATCCTTGATTTAAATGTATGCATCCTAATAAGACTGTCTGAACACACTTGTGCCGCTGTCTTTGCTAACCCTTTCATACTTCTGCATGCTTCCACTGGTTATCCCGTTCTTTAAAGTCCCTTTGCAATGACAATGGTAATTCATTCGGGCTCAGTCAACATCTAATGCAGATTTATGAAAAGGGTTCATAAAAAGGCCTCAAAATGCCTGACAGAAAGCCCTCAAACCCTCACAGTTAGCGGGAGCGCGCCTCAAAACATACAACTCTGTAAGAGGGGAGATTGGGTCTCTGAAGGTGTGGATATGATATAAGTTTGGTCAACAACGAACCATGAGGCAAACGCGATGAGCTACATTTTACAGGAGGACAAAAGATAAACACGTTATGAGCTACAATGTTAACGCTCCAGGCAACAAGATGCACAGTTCAAGACTTTTGAAAAGCTACTATGTGTGCTAGCTTGCATTTGATGAGTCAATACAGCCACAGGGTGAGACTGGACTGCGGTGGAAACATCCAGTGGGTCATCGTGGGCATACATTTGGTGTTTGAGGGTCTGAACGCGGGTTCCCCGGGCAACATTTTATTTTTCCACCAGCATCGACTGGCCTTTTCCTGGAGACTGAACTGGTCCCAGTACAGAGGTGGCGATGTCATACCATGAGAATAGATCTGCAGCTACAAACACAATGGACAGAGGAGACCGAGTGACACCACACGCTCGGCGCTGAAGGACGAACAATCAGCGGGTGAATGAAAGAATACATGTGAGAGATTACGGTGTCCTCGGGAGGTAAAAGGTGAGGCGAAACACGTTTTAACTGTTTGTCCGTAGAATAAAGGTTTAACTACAGGGTTGCAAAACTTTTATTTATTTATTCAAGCAAAAGGACTTGAAGGGGAAGAAAGAAGTGAATCCACTGTGAGCATCAGAAGGGCGTTTTTTATTTTGCCTTTCCACCTCCCTCCCGTTTGAGGTTGCTTAGCTGACTAACGCAGTCAGTCAGTCAGTCAGTCAGTCAGGTCATTTCGGAGATCCTGGGCTTGCCTGTGGAATGTACAGCTGTGTGGCGTATGGCTAATACTACATTTTAATTTCCAATAGTCAGGTGTCGAACATCAAAACAGGTTTTGCTCTGTTATCATTCCTCCAGTTCATAGGGGACGAAACTAATACCTTACTGAAGCGCTAACATTCGAACAATTATATAAAGATTACACGAGGTCTGCGACAAGTCATTTTTGTAGGAAATTGCACCTTTGCGTTACTCCATTGAACCCCAACAGCTGAACACAAAGAGGGAAGTTTGTTCTGAAAATACTTTTTGGAGGGTGTGTTGACTTCAGATAAACTCTGGCTCGGGTAGAATGAGGTGTGGCTGTTGTTTCCTCGTCTACGCCAGACTTTTGTTGTGAGAGATTTTTTTTTTTTTTTTTTTTTTTTTTTAAATCAACCGAGAAAATTTCCTTGGTTTAAACTTGACTGACCATAGACCCTGCTGAACCATGTTATCAACTACACAAGTTGATTTAAAAACAGGCAAGAGCTCATGATTAAAGTTCAAACATTTAAATCGGGGCTGCTACAGATTGCGATTACGGATTGGTGTTATGATTTTAGTCAAATTTTAGGAGCAAATAGCCATTTGTCTAAAAGCAATGAGATTTCTGCTAACATGGAGAAAGACATCCCACTGTATGTGGGTACAACAATATAGTAAACTGACATTTATGATAATTTCTCCCGTTTCGATAATGACAACAGAGGGTGTCCTCTGATCTAAACAATGACGTCAAGGTAATAGCAGAAACAGGAACATGAACGAAGAACAGGCCTCTCTGAAAAGTTAGTCATTTTATACGAGGAGACAACATGCCGCAATGGATTTGGGGAAAGTAGTTATTTCCTCTTTTCAGACACATTCAGCTCGACTGAAGTGGATTCTGAACAAGGTTTGTCAAGTGAAGTATACACACAACTACTGAACACATGAAGGGTTGTAAATACAGCTGGCCTCAATATCACACCTGTATGTTCCTTGCTGCTCGTTCCTCGCAGTAACAATAGTGACAACAATGACTTGAAAGTCACAATGAACTTAAAGTAAAAGGCATTTGATGGGTGCGATTTATTTATAATTTACCAAAGTCAAAGAATAGCGCCAGATATTACAAACAACAGCTATTAGATGAGGAACTGTGACGCCGTCACAAACTGATGGAACTTCAAACAATGACATAATCGTGTGTTCAGGAACAGGTAAGATGACAGCAGACTTAACACTGCACATGGACAATTTAAGATACAATTATGAACACAACCAAAGCAGCCCGATTACTGTAGACTATCACCAAGACAACAAGTGCCACATTATCCAACAGTTCAAGGCAAACTGTGTTCACTACAAGCAGACTAAAAAAAACACCAGCTCGCTGTTTGGAGGGAAGTTGCGGACAGAAATCAACTGGGGGTTGCCATAGAGACCGATTACATCGGTATACTCATGTTTGTGAAAAACAATACGTTTTGGATGATGATCTGAAGAAGGATTATAAGACTTATACAGTCAATATCGGTTATTGTTAAAGCCTCTAAGGCGCCAAATAACATTTTTATCCATTATATTGATGTGAGTAATAATAAATACTGGGTGGTACCTTTAGCCAGAAAATGTTATTAATTTGTTACTTGAACTGAGACGTTAATTTAACCAAATAGTTTGAGCAAGTTTACATCTTTCTCTAAATCCCCCTTTGCTTCCAGCCGATTCCGTTTTATAGAATTGTTACTTGGGAAAAAAAACCTGGTACGAGACAATATACAAGTATATTAGACAGTATATTAAACAGTAGCAGCTTTAAAATGTGTGACAAAACTGAAATCACAAGCAGCATCAATAGTGCTTAAAGTTTCTGAAAAGTACTTTTTACTAAGTTAATAAACTATGAAATTGAATATGTGAGAATACATTAAAACGAAGCCAACGTAACAAAGCCCACATGGCTGAGCATCCGATTGTGTTTTGTACTGCTTCTTTGTTAAACTTCATCAAATGGGTTTGACTATGAGCAAAGGCCTTTCCAATAACCCCCCCTCTCAGCTAACTATAGATGGTTTGACGTTTCGACGCTTCACTGGGGGAAAAAATAGATAAAATGTGAATATTAATGGGGTTTTTTTTTAATGTAAAAATGAATCAGCAAATTATTGCCGGAAAAATAAATCGTATCATCCGTTTTAAAATTACCAACCAGAAATAGATGGTAGACAACGCAAACCACAAAATCAATCCATCAATGCTTTGGTGCAAGAAACCACTTCAACGAAAAAAAAAAAAAAACTAGTTTGAAAGTCATTAACGTTAACTATTGACTTACAACGTCTTCTTAACCAACGACACATGCTTCTTCACACCTTACCACAAAACCAAGCTAGCACAGTGGCTAAACTAAAGTTACATAAAACGCGAACCTCAGCCGGTATGATGAGAGAAAACGGTGTGTTTTAACAAAAAAAAAAAGAAGGTGAATGTACGCTAACTTGGTAGCACACGTCCAGGCTATAATTACAGGGGAGATATGCAAACTATGCAGCAAAGTTAGCTAGTCGAGGAATGTAGCTAACGACACAGTAAACACACTTCTCCGGACAGACCTAATTAACGAAATACTGCGAAAACTTTCACGATGAACGTTGATCATTTCGCTACCTGTTGGCTATTATAGACTGTGGTTTTTTGATGACTAACGTCGTGCTGCAGAATAAGTTAAAACAAACTTTTTTCCCCCACGACAGCACCCAGAAGGATCCGTCTACCTCCAGGGACCGACACTCACAAAAAAAATCTGTTCGCCGAACTTTTTTTTTATAATCTTAACTAATCCTAATGAAAATAAGATATATGGGATTAGAATTTTGTAAATTGCCAGGCAGCCACGTTTAGAAGTGCTGCTGTTTAGAGACGTAAAACGTAGACACGGAGCGCTCCAACCTAAGGACTGCGTCAGCTCCAGGGATTAGACGCAGACCCAAAGTAGGCATTAGACTGGAAACGAAGTTTTGGATTCTTGCTTACCTTTCTCCTTCTCTCCTAAATGGCTACGTATATGCGAGTGAGTAAGAATCCTTTCGACGATAGTTCGTCGAAGCATTTCAAGACCAGCGTCCCTCCATGATAACCTGACAGAATGAAACCCTCAATTGAACAGTGTTTCTCTCTCAATATTTTCGTCGCGGTAGTCTTCCGCCGCCCGATCCCGTCGGTCTGTGGTCCGGGCTGCTTGATGATGGAAGGGAGCGAATACCAGCCGCACAAAGATCGCATGTAAGTGGAAAGATGCATCACTAGGGGGGAAAAGCCCTAATTTTCCGTTGGACATAGTGGGTGTTGTCGGAACACGCATGCGCTCTGGACTGCCACCTCCCAAGTGCCTTCAATTTGGATGTGGATTGAGGGAAGAAGAGAATATTTCTGTTTGAATTTTTACATCTACACACACACCGTATTTTCTTTTTCATTACTTGTCATCACTTGTAAATAATGATAAACTTTGAGAAACATCTCCATTCAGCTTTCAAATATGAATTATAAACATCAGAACTCAAAATAATAGCAATGTGACATCGTATTTGTTTATGGTATCATTTCTAATTACTAATTGTTGATTAAGTATAAGTATATTCTTTCAATTTTAACTTTTGATGCAAGCAAAAACAATAATTCTTAACGAAAGCCAATGTTATTAACAATATTACTTTTCGTGTCCTTATACAGTGACAGAGAGAGATATCCTTTCGTTTTCCCTCTCTGCTTCTAATCACTGGTGTCCAGCAGCAACCTGGGAACCTTTATTTTAAAGTAAAAAAGTAAGAGGCGCCATCTAGTGTTGATTAGGGAAACAGCATGTTCATCAACCTTTCTACGTAACCACTACTAGAGTTATTAGATCTAGATCTAATGAGGAGGAAGGAAAACGGCAGACGATTTCCATGTTGTTCAAAGATAGTTGTTTTTTTTCCGTGTGAAATATTGAATATGTTGTTGGACACTAATAAAATTGGTAAACATACTTATTTACCTATTTATTTTCTATGGAAGAATTGATATACTTTTTAAACTTCTGTTTAAAAGACAAGCACTTTGACCAAATCAGCCTAAACTTTGGTTTAGCTGCATTTCACAACAATGGAAGTCGCAAAAGTAAAGCATAGTATAGATAGTAAAGCATGATATAATAGAGTTGAAATTATTAAAATCAAGTGGAAAAGTACACAATTAAAGGCACTGCTGAGATTTAAATCCAGGATATCCTGTTTACAATACAATTTGACCGGCTAGGTTGGAATTCAGGTTGGAATTATGTACATAGAGTCAGAATACAATCTTTCCAATGCCACTGAGATCTTTTTTGTGACAATCCCAATGAAACAGCAACTTTTTTACAGAAACGCAATGTATGTTACAATGGGAGAAGGCCCTGCTGGGATTTGAACCCAGGATCTCCTGTTTACAAAACAGGCGCTTTGACCATCTAAGCCACAGCACCTCTGTTTGAAGGAATTTATCCCAATTTCTTTTCAACAAAGTTTGGAATTAAAACAAGTCAGAACTACCAAGTTAAAGGCACTGCTGGGATTTGAACGCAGGATCTTCTGTTTACGAAACAGGCGCTTTGACCAACTAAGGGACAGCGCCTCTGTTTGAAGGAATTTATCCCAATATCTTTTCAACAAAGTTTGGAATTAAAACAAGTCAGAACTACCAAGTTAAAGGCACAGCTGGGATTTGAACCCAGGATCTCCTGTTTACGAAACAGGCGCTTTGACCAACTAAGCCACAGTGCCTCATATTGGGGGAATTTAACCCCAAAAAAGTGAATTTCTTTTCAACAAAATTTGGAATAAAAACAAGTCAGAACTACCAAGTTAAAGGCACTGCTGGGATTTGAACCCAAGATCTCCTGTTTACGAAACAGGCGCTTTGACCATCTAAGCCACAGCGCCTCTGTTTGAAAGAATTTATTCCAAAAAAAGTGAATTTCTTTTTAACAAAGTTTGGAATTAAAACAAGTCAGAACTACCAAGTAAAAGGCACTGCTGGGATTTGAACGCAGGATCGCCTGTTTACGAAACAGGCGCTTTGACCAAATAAGCCACAACGCCTCTCTTCTGAAGTTTTTCAAAAGAAAATGAAAGTTCAATTGTTTATTATCAGGTTGGAATTTTGTAAATGGAGTCAAAATACAATCTTTGACAAAACAAGATCTTTTTTCAGGTTGGAATTATGAAACAGAGTCATTGTACAGAGCCTTTGTTTCTAGGATTTTCACCATAATCAACATGAATGAATTTGAGTCACTTTGACCAGCAAAGCCCCAGCATCTCCAGGTTGGAACTATGAACAAATATACAATCTCCCTAAATAGTTACTTTGATCACCTAGCCCCAGCACCTCTGCGCATTTCTTTTTCACAGATATGTAAAATCATTTATTTTCATCAAATTTTTTTTTTTTAAAGTTGGAATTTTTAAAACTTTTAAAAAGCAATAAGACAATGTATTAAATCTTAAAAAAAGCATAATTATTGCAAAGGCCCTTATCTGCTGAGTTTCAAAATTAACTTAAACCAAAGTAAAAGTTCTAAAATTTAAAAAGTAAAAAAAATGATAGGAAAGTTTTCACGTGTTTTAAGTGGTCAGTTTATTCAACTTGCAACACATATATTTAACAGGTATTTAAAAGATGTTAACATATTTAGTAAAGCAGCTGAATCTCCAACAACCTGGAGTTTCTTAATATTACTTCAGCTTATGTCTTTCCTTCATACTGTGGCATTAATGTTGATTCACTTTACAGCTCATTGACACCAAAACCAGTTTAAACGCTCTTAGTTTTAACCACTGACACCAACACTAACCAATACTGACATTGACTCACTCAACATGCTGCGGCAAGCTGTGACGTTCTGCATGCAAAGATTCACCCATTGAAAAATACACAAACTGTAAAAAATATGCAAAATGAAAAACTGTACACCAGCACAAAAACACATCACAGCTGTACGAGTGAGTGTGTGCCAGTCAGACTGACAGATCAAGGAGTGGCCTAAGGCATGATTCCACTGCAGGGAACAAGCGTCCCCCGCATTAACTTGTGTCAAAGTTTTCATTTCAATATATAACATGACATACATTTCTTAATCCAAAAAGTCTTCCCGTTTCAAGCCGTGTATTCCGTATACCTGGGGCTCCATTCACACGGTAAAAACATCATATCTGATGCTACAAGATCACAGGATTTGGTAGCACTTCATGGTGATTTTTTTTTTTTAACAGAGCATAATTCAATATGGTAACTGGAGCAAACAAAGAAAAATTCTGAAATGGATTGTAATTTCTTTTGCCGTTTGCTGAATTGCAGTCCTTTTGACGGCCACCAGATAACGCAAAAGCAGACAGTTCCGCTCCCAGGCAATGTCATATGTTTGCCTGAAGGGAGATTTTGAGTTGAGTTCAACTTAAAATATAATCTACATTGATCACAGACAGACCAAAAACAGAGCTAAAAGAGGATAAAGATTGTACTCAAACTCATCAGCTGGACAAAAATATAATTGCCTGAAATTGACATGGTTTTAGATCTGAAAACAAACAAAGCCCCTAATGTTTTGGGACTTTAGCGCCTTCAAAGTATCCTGTAATAATCATTGAGTCAAACCAGCCATCAAGTAGCCTTGTAGTGAAAAATGGCATTGTAATAAACATACAATCTCTTACAGTTGAAGAAACAACAAACATTAGCACAATAGAGACAAAAACTGGGAAAAATCACTCCTTCACCTTGTAATGCCAAACAACCGAAATAAAAATGAAACAGCTAACTATTTGAAGAGCACCGAACACAGCAGTGACGCTATATTAGCTTTGAAATAAATTTCACTTTATCTCATAAAACTGACAGAGTAGTGTAGTAATATAAAAGTTATTTGTTGCACGGTCACACCTGCTTTACGCGAAGTCAGAATGCAATTTGTAGCTACACTCATTAGACACCATCCACAGTGTGCAGCAGCAAGGGGGTCAGCTGGTAAAACAAAGACACTAAAATACTGTGCAAGAGCAGGACATTGTGTCCCTGTTTGTAGTCATTCTGACTCTTTGGGGTCGTTTAGAGTCTCTGTGTGGCTGTTGGTGAGTCTTTGACGTGGATGTGTGTGTTTCAGTAGTTTTCTGTCCCTTTCTGGTCTTTTAGCAGCTACAGTATGTGATCTTAGTGTCTCTATGTAGTCGTTTGGGCTAACTTTGTGTCTGGATGCTCTCACAGTATCTTTGTGTAGTTAGACTTGTCTTTTATATTCGACCACATAGGTGAACGTTGGAAGGAGGAAGCACCTGGTCAAGTTACATTCACTGCCAGTCTCACTTTTAACAAAATGTCCAAAAGGCGTCTTCATTCTTCACACAGACATTTGAGGGCATTTTTCTTTCTATACATTTATTCATGTATATTTATTCAGAATTAAAGTCAACTGAACCAAACATCAATAAAATAATTTTGTTAGATTGAATGACAAATAAGCATTAAAAAACCCCTAAAATAATCTAAATGATGAGAGCAATGAAACTACTGTTTTGCAGTTGAAACTTACGAAGTCTTGAGTATGCCACTTCAGCAATTATATGATTTTCCAGAATTTATGTGTTATAATCAAACTCTAAATGTATAAATGCATATACTACAAAACATGTTTAATGTTTAAAATCTAATTGTAAACATAACAAAACTATTAAAAGTATTATTATTTTGACTGTAAAAACTGATATAGTAATTCATTTTAGAATAATCATTGCAAAATACATTTCAAATTAAATTTAAATTGAGTATTTTACAATAACTATTTTCATTATTTGAAGCTAATTACTAAGGTTCAGATTAACAATTATCTTTTGTAGCTGCAATTTGAGTTACAAATGATTAAATTATCACAATTATTGTTAGTAATATTTCATTAAACAATATCTTTCTCATTGCCTTTGAGAAAGTTTATTAACATATGTTAAGTTAATATATTTTTTTAAATAAAATGTTATTTAATTTGGCACAACCAAGACTGCATAATAAACAGTCGCATTGAGAACACAGGTAGTTTCTGGAAGAAAACATAGAAAATTCCAAAGGGCATAATACTGTGGGTTGAATGGCCATCAGCATCAACATCATGACTTGTTTTTTTGTTTTTTGTTTCGAAACGAGATCATCAGGCAGCGTTTTTTTTAATTATTTATATTAATGCACAACCCCCCCAGGTATTTTGCATGAAGAGCATTTACACACACAGACATCTTCGACATGGGTTGGTTTTCCATGACCAGCAGCATTGCCTCGGTTGGAGGCCAGAGCAGCAGGCCTCTATCTTTTTGGTCTACACGTTGATGGCGTGAGCGTGCTTCTTGCACAGAGGTTTGTCTTTCTTTGAGTAGAAAGGCTGGCCCTCAAGGTTCACATTGCAAACCTGCGGGTAAAACAAATGTTGCAAAGTTGTGCAAATACATTTCACATTGCTACTTTCTAGGCAACACTGAATAATATCTCCTGATGGGTGGCTGTGGATTAGAACAAAGCAGAACAATGACAATGTTTTTGGAAGAAAATGTTGAAATGAAAAATGCTGTTGAATTATTTAAACGCATCTTTTTTTTTTAAGCTCTTAGTGCAACGAACGTAACCTCTGCACATGCAATTGTGTCTTTCTATTTCTTACCGCACAGACAAAGCAGGTGTCGTGCCAGGTGTGGCCCAGAGCCTCGATGAACTTATCACCCGCCTCCACAGGGAAGTCACAGCCATGACACTTAGTGCTGAAGAGTGAGATGTAATCTGACAAGAGAGACCAGACAGAGCCCATTGAACATAAAATACAACATGAACATTGTGTAGCACACGTGACATCGGGAGAGCGAACATCGCCGTACCTTTCTCGCAGTACGGCTCTCCGTCCTCCATGTGGAAGAGGCTGTTTCCGAAGGCTTTGCCGCAGGCAGCGCAAACAAAGCAGGTGGTATGCCACGTCTGCCGCAGGGCGTGCATCACTTCCTGTAACACGCGTGACATAACATGTCAGACGGAATGAAGTGCGCACACGTTCCAATGTTTTAATGTGTTTTAACCATTTGCCACAAACTGCTGTTCACCCAAGTGCTGTGCCCTGCTAGATCACGTCAGCATGCACTGCAGGTACACAGGTGGAAAGGCATGAAGGAGGAGCATCTCACCCCCATGATCTTGGTGTTGCAGCGGGCACAGGTTGGAGCGAAGAACTCCTCATAGCAGTTCTCGCAGTAGACATTGTTCTGCTCCTCCACGAAGCTGACGTCAGCCAGAGACATGTGGCAATAGTGACAGTTAAACTCCTCGGGGTGCCAGGACCGGCCGAGGGCCACCAGGAAGGGGCCCCTGGAAAAAAAACAATAAGAGCGGCTTATGATATGATGTGATTATATATGTATGTGTGATATATATGTGAAGCAGTCCAAAGTGCAGCATAATATAATATATTAATATATATATAATATAATATATATATATAAAATCAAAAATGTTGTAACTTACCTGATGACGCTGTTACAGGATCCACAGAGAGCCGTGCGGCTGCTTGCGGCAAATCTCTCCGCCCTTTGGGCCACACCCCTCGCCACAGGTGCAAACGGAGCGGGGCTTGGTGTGAATGGGGCGGGGCTAGGAGCTGCAGGTGCGGAGGGAGAGGGGTTGGAGATGTAGGCTGGGGGAGGAGGAGCAGACTGGGGCAGTGGCTGTATCTTCTTGGTGGTGGTTGTCATTTTCCCGGGGTCGAACTTGTCGGCAAAGTTGGTGTCGGCCACCCATGGCGGTCGGTTAGAGGAGGCAGGGCCAGCCGGAGACGGGGATGAGGCAGCTGCTTGAGGGTGGGGCTGAAGTGGAACAGGAGGTGGAGCTGCAGTGGAGAGAAAGAGGAAAACAATTTAAAGGCTTAGAGCTTAAAAGCTTAAAATCAACAACAATAAGCTTGTTCTGTTGATCACCTGGTTGCGATGGGTAGATGCACGCGGTGCTGACCACCTTGGGAGGTGTGGAGCCAAGAGGGATCTGAATGGAGCTTTGTTGAGTGGGCGGGGCGTGTTGAGTTGGGGGCTGCTGGCACTGTGGCAGGATTGGCTGCTGATACTGCTGTTGCATCGGCAGCTGATACTGCTGTTGAATTGGCTGCTGATACTGCTGTGGGATTGGCTGGTACTGCTGCTGAGGCGGGGCTTGTTGGGCCGGATTCATGGCTGGATGCTGACCATGTTGACTGTACAGGGATGAAAACATCCTGATTCATCACCTTGACTAGCTAGGAGGGTCAGTATCTGCAAAGAGACCTGTTTCTTTAAAACCCACTATATTTACAATCCACAACACACTAAAAACCCCACAGCTGATGGGTTACCTGGGAGGGGCGTGGCCAAGTGAAGCTGGGTTCAGCGGTGGCTGAGCGGCGGGAGCTGGAGCATGCTCAGTAGGGCTTAAGCACGGAAGCATTTAAACGGTCATTTAAACGGTACATTCGCAGTTTATATGTAGACGCTAAAACACTTCTCAACACACAAACACACGTTAAGATTAGTAAAGTCCAGATCAGATTAATAAACGCATGGAAAGAGGAAAAGATTCTTATTCTCTCATGCAAAAAACAAAAAGCTTGATATCACTCTGGTTGAAGATTTGCAGTTATATTTTCTATCTGTAAAACACAAAATTTCTTTTATGAAAGTTTTTTTTCCTTCAATAATGACACTTATTTATTCTTGAAGTTACAAATTCTGTCCGGTTCCCAAAAAATAAATTCTAAATTTTCAAAATCTAAGATATGTTTGTAGGAAAATTCCTTTTAGTGCACTATTTTTAAGTATTATATTAACACTAACTCTTGTCGAACATCTGTGATTCACTGAAGGAGAAGTGGATGAAGTACTAATAAACTAGACATCCGTGATGGCGAGATTCCGTCATTCACCAAGAGAAAAATATTTCCCTGTGTTTTATCCCTCTGCGAGTCACGTCTGAGCTGCTCCCCTCGGGATGAAAAGGGAAAAACCACAGTCTCTTTATTGGCGGATAAAAGCTTGACCTCCGCTCCTATTGATTCATGTTGAGTCATTGCACGGCGGACGCAGACCGACGGGAGGAGGGTGGGGGCAGCGGGGATCGATTGTGCATAATGGAGGGATGATTAAATAAGTGAGCGGAGCAGAGAGAGCTCCATCCATCAGTGCTCGGGACGGAGGGTTAAAAGCTTTGTCCGTCCTCTCAGAGACCGAGCAGACGTCCGCTCTGATACACAGCGTCTGATTCTCCATCAGCTCGGCTCCGATATCACAAACACTTTGACGGAGCAGCTTAAGAACCAGGCTAAACAAACTGAGATAGCATCAGGAGAGATGGAATGACAATCCTCGTTTAGACAGACACTCCAGATATTTGGTCCCAATGTACCAACGTTATATCTTCTGCAGCCACTGGGCGTTTTCTACAACCTCTCAACATCCTGAATTGTTTCCCTAAATCCTCAAATTCCTAATCAAGTCATATATTTATGTCATGGTTTTAAAGTGAAGATTGTCAAGATGTCTGTTGGTTACTCTTCGCCTTTACTTAAACAGTTCTTCATTAACCTGCAGCATGACAATACATTTATTATAATTGTTACAATTAAATGACCACATACTAAATATCAGTGATGGTGAAAAGTATCCTCATCATTTAACACACTGTGAAACACAAAAATATTGTGCTCGACCAAAAATATCTGTCAATTTTTAAATGTCATGACTCTGTTTCAATGCCACTATTCAGGTGGAGAATAAATACATGTTTGAGTTAAAAGTTACCCCGCTATTATTCATGTAAATATAACTGGAATGGAGTATTGTGCTCTTCATACTGAAGACTATTTCCCCTCGTATTGTTCCCCTGGTCACAGTCAGGCCAAAATGCTCTAATGCGCTCTTTGATCAATCAATACCACGTTTGATCCATATTTAAAGGACTCTATTCATGTGAGCTCAGACAGCAAAACATTTGTGTTCGTCCGTTCAACTGCTCCCCCTTCTGGAGAAACCAGATCGGATTAACAACTAATCAATAGCTCTCTATGGATCTGCTAGCATTACAATCCCCAACCTGCAGCCAGTTGAATCATGCTGATATTTTTATCAGGAAGTTATCATTAAAACAGATTCATTTAACCACAATTCAGACTAAAGTATTAATAGGCAGATTAATCTCTGGTTGAGTGCCATAACTTTGTTGTCACTTTGTTGGTTACCATCTCCATGCCAACCAACAGCGTATATATATATATATATATAATAAAAATACCTACTTGATACAAATCAATATTTTGTATTATAAAACACTATTGACATGTAACATGGGATTGTTATATTGTTATATAAATTCACTTTGCGTTGTAAAGTAACATTTTACAAAGGTAAGCTGTTGGATACATAGTAGTGTGGTATAAAATACCATTTTGTGATGAAGTACAATGAAAATGTAAATACTTGTGCTAAGTTGTTGAGTATATGTACTTTTCACTGCTGCTGAATTAAAAAACAGGAGACTAGAAGGAGGCAAAGATGAGTTTACCTCACAACCAGGATCATTTTAAGACAGAGGGAACCTAAAGGGCAGAAGAGGTGAGGGGCAGGGCGAGGTGTTCCAGAGAGGGGCAGAGTGCACGAGTGAGCCGCTGGGGGGGTCAGCAGCGGGCTTATGGAGCTCTGCTGCCTACCTGCTCCTGCTCAAAGCCTCCTCTTCCTCCTCCTCCTCCTCCTCCTCCCCTGATACTGCAACAGGTAGAAAACAAAGCGGGGGGCAAAGGTTAGTGATCGCTGTCACTTTAAAGTCAACATACTTGTCAGGCAGGTAAGTAAACTTCAATAGAAACACAAACAAAGCAGTATTAGTGAGAACATTTTCATTTTATACACACTTGAAAAGTTTGTAATCTTCTGCCACAATAGACAAATTTGCTACATTTGTCTTTCATGACTTTATCTTGTAGAAGATAAATCTTTACAAATAGATGTTGCGTTGGTTTGTTTTGAACAAAATGATTCAACCGGACTGACAAAAGAAGAGCACAAGGAGAAAAGATCCTTCCAAAATGCCTGGTCGTACGTAGATTCAACAACGACTGAAGGTCACTTGTACTTTCAATTCCATGTAACAACACCTGACTAAATTATGTAATTCTTCTTCTTTTGGTGCCCAAACTATGTTAAGCGCAAATAATCCAGATTTTTATCTATGTTAAAATAGTTAATATTGAAGTAAAACATTATCAACAGCCGATTCAAACTTCTCAGCGGTGGGGTCAATTATATAGAAATTTGTAGTGAAATAAAATGAAACAGGAAACTCACAGGACTCAGTGCCGGTCATGTGGGCCAGGACCCGGAAGGACTTGGACTGCATGTTGACTGCACAGCTGCGACGGCCCCATTCACCCAGGTCCTGGTCTTTCTCTGCACTCTGGACGGCCTGATAGACCGGGGAGTCGCTGTCCACGACGCCATCTTTAACTGGGACAGGACTGCAACCCCCCCGGCCACCCACACCCACGTGACACCGCCCAAGTCAATGCCGAGACACTAAAGCCTGAGTGGACTTACAGTTTACGAGTGCTTTTGTTTTGGCGGGAGCGGGCAACGTTTTTGATGCCCTGCTGCCTTTTCACTAAAACCTGCAGCACTGGACGGTTGTTCATATTTTACAAAAAGGAGGAAAACAAAAAAAGGAAAAAGGAAATCAAGCTGGTATCGATTTGATTGAAAACGAAGACAGCGGATGCAAAGGGGAGAAAAAGCAGAATAAGAGAAATGAAACCAAGATGTTGGTTTGTTTGTTAGACACAGCATGAAAGATGAAACCCACTAACAGAAGGAGAAAAGATGGATCAGAACATTCAGTTTGTCACCAGTCTTTTTCATATTTTGTGGGGTTTTTTCTTCATTTCAGTTTGTTGTTTGTTTAGTTTTGGATTCCGACACTGATTCCTGAGGAGAGACGATGAAGAAGAGGAGGAGGAGCAAGAGGAGGAGGAGCATAACACAGGAGTGTCATTGGTTTGCCATTTAGATTTCGTAAAAGCACATCATGAAGACTTTTGTTCAAATGTCCAGAGCAATTTCATGTTTTTGTTCTCTCAGGAGAGAGAGAGAGAGAGAGAGAGAGAGAGAGAGAGAGAGAGAGCGGTTTTCATGCACACACACAGCAGCACATCTCCCAACGCCATTTTCCACCAGGATGGAAAATTGATTGGTTGCGTGAGAACAGGAAGAACACACAGAGGTATTTTTCACCAAGATGCACACAACACGCTACAACAACAGATGGATCTTGATATTGCTTCAGAGAGTCAAACTGAATTAAATGCATTTTTGAAAATAAATGTCTAAAAAAAAAAACCCTCCATAGAACAAAGAGATTTGTTTTCTTATTTTAAAAGTTACCGGGCTGGAAGCTCTAAGTAACATTCGATCTTGCAATTCTGTATCTGAATGGGATGTGAATGCGTGAAGCAGGTGACTTCAAATCACACATTCACCACACAAACACAAATTCTTCGACGCACCAACACTACAAACGCACCACAAACTAAGCACTTTGAAACCGCCAACAATCATCAAAACCAGAGCGCAGCACCAACATCTGTTCAATAACTGTTTCCTTCTTTATAACCTCCAGAAAACATCACGGCAGAAGAGCCACAACTAATGCCGGCTGCTAAGACGGAGGAAGAGGATGAGGGTGAGGAGGACGAAGAGGAGGAAGGCGAGGAAGGGGAAAGGACTGGCCATGGACAACGGGGGTGTTTGGGATTAACTACTTTAAAACCCACCGTCTTGAAAGAAAGAAAACAAACGCAGTGACAGAGAACATAAAGGACTACAGTGGTAAAGGAGGAAGAGGAGGAGGAGCAGGAAGGAGTGGGGGAGGGGGAGGTGTTCTTACCCTCCGTCGGGCCCCTTGCCCTGCGTCTGTCCTGCGATGGCGTCCATGATGGCGTCCTGCGAGTACATGCTGATGGGCGTGTTGTACTGCGCGTGGATGATGGTGGCGTTGCCGCCGGGGCCTTTCACCTCGATGGGCTTGTGGGTGGGCGGAGCGGCGGGGTGGAAGCCGGCGCTGTTGTTGGCAGGAGGGGGGGGGGGGGGGGCGACGCGGCGGCGACGGAGAGGGGGGGGAGAGGGCCGAGGAGGACGGGTGGGTGGAGGGAAAAGGAGGAGCGACGTTCGTTAGGGAAGGTTAGCGAGGAGCTTCCGTTGAGAAGAAGAAACAAGCCGCCATGCTCACAGCAAACGCACGGTCCAAAATCATCTGATGTGACAATCCAGCGCTGCAACAGGAAGGCTGTTCCCATCAGAGCGCCACACAACGCTTTTCTAGAAACACATCAGGTTTATTTAAGAATCTCTAAGAGCCTGTTCATGAACTCCTGTTTCTTGCAGCTTTGCATAACAATGCTGCAAATTTAACAACATTTTCACAAATGGGTTGTTCCAATAGTTAAAACCATCAACCATGTTTATATATAAATTCCCTTTCTCTTATCTCACCATGCAGAAAAGATTTATACAGTAGGCCAAACAACTGGTTTCTATTAAAACGCCATTTACACCCTCCCCCGACCCCACGATGCGCAATTTTTAAACATACGTGTGAGCATGCAGGTTAAATCCGCACGCCGCAAAGAACATCCACAAAAACCCAGAGGGAGATCCTGGCAGTTAAATACCTCACTTCACCGTAATGAGCCAGAGACTGATTCGTCTTTTTTTAAATCTTAAATAAGCAATCACTCCCTTGTTAATTAACAGAAACCACAAGACTTTAGTCTAAAACACACGGCAAACCATGAAGATGCGCATTCACGCTGACAACACAAGATTGTGCAAAAAATAGAACTGATTTTGGTAATAATAAAAAAAACGCCATTGGTGCACCTTTTCGTTTCTGTTCTAGATGAGTTTAAGGTCCAAACGGCCAATAAACTCAACTCCCCCGGTGCTCCCTGCAGGCTACACCAAATTCCACTTACTTAAAGTAACATGGATTTTAAAAAATAAATAAAGGAATATTACAGAGGTATCCTTGAGGAACTCAATAATAATAATAAAAATAATAATGACCCGGCTCTCATTTTTTATTCTTTCGTTCTGAAATTTCCTCTGTTAACTGATCCAGTGGCAGAAATGTCAGCTGGAATCAGGTAGAGGGGCATGTTCTATGACGGGCCTTCTAATCACTTTACCCTCTAGTCTGTCAATGGGTAATTATGAACTTCACTTCATCTCAACATGGACCACAAAGACCACCGCAGAGACAAACCATGCCTTAACACACCACGAGATGCACTCAGCAGGAGGGGACACTAACTTGGGGGCGGCTGGGGACAAAACCTTGTTTGACCGACATCGAGAGGACAGAAGAAAGAGAAGATGAGGCCGTTAGAAAACACGCTGCACGTTTTGTGAGTTTTAACGGCAGGACAAGTTCCGCTACTGAAAAGGAGAGAAATGAAGGTCAAAGGTCAGGAGGGGAACACGACGTTTCTCGCACTACCATCGCCGCTGCCCAGCTGTCAGTTCTGTGAGTGAAGACTTGGACCTCTATTAGAGCGACAATAATAATAGTTAACATTTTTTTTTACAAATTTGATTTACAAAACACAGCATTCGTTTCTGAAGATATATGTGTGTATAATTGAAATATATTATATTTATATTATATATATATATATATATATACTGAATAAATTATTATTACCAAAATTATTCAAAATAACTTTTAAAAACGTATAATAAAACAATATTAACCTAGTAAGTCCCGTCCATTAATCCATAATAACTACTGTAAAGGTGGTGTGTTTGGGCACCTGTGTTGAGGCTTCACTCCTTGTAATTGCGTTTGTCCTGACTGGAGTTACATGGAGAGGGAGGGGGGCGGGGGGGGGGGGGGTGGTCAGGGTGAAAGCCCAATACAGAAAGCGTACGAACAGAATGTGTGTGTGTGTGTGTGCGTGTGTGTGGAAGGTTCCCTGACCTTTACTAAACAGGTGTTTGGCCCCTTTGGTGATGCTGTAACCGAATCACACTGTGAACTGGGGAAACACCAAGGCGTGTGTGTGTGTGTGTGTGTGTGTGTGTGTGTGTGTGTGTGTGTGCGTGTGTGCGTGTCTGTGCCTATGACTATGAATACCTATGGTAACAGTCACACACTCACAGCCCTGTAATATACCAGTGTACAAACAGTTAAAGTAGTTTAATCAATAAAGTATAGGTAACCGAATGTTGCTGCAATTAATGCTGTTCAATATATTTTGTATATTTTGTTTTGTTGTTTTACTGTTTTTCAGTTTCCATTTCATTTCATCATTTATAGTTGATTTAGGTTCAGCCTGTTTTTTCAGGGGGGGGGGATTAATACACTGAATGTCCTGATGAGCACACTTTTCTCCTTCCTGGGGTTAAAGGTCAGCAGAGCAGGTGTTTTAGAGGAGTCAGTTATTGATCTCTAATCAGTGTGCAATCATTCCCCCTGCAATGTCTCCAGTGTGACATGTTGGTCCACGTGGCAGGACGAGGCTGCTGAAGGTAGCAGAGATCTCAGAGGAGGAGCTGCTGGTTCACGCTCACAGAAAAGCAACAAACCGCTTTGTCTAAGAAATTAAAAAAGATAAAATGAACATTAAAAAGTAACACGTTACTTTTCTTCTTTTTTTTAAGGCGCTGGGCTTCGTAGCTCATGAGAATGATCAAACGTTATGTTGACACAACTTTTTGTTCAACGTGTTCAAACACCTGCACCCCCTGATATTTTTCCAGGACGGCCCTCCAGAACCCGCAATTGGTCTCAACGGTCCAAAGAAAAGTGCTCACAGCAGAAACAAACAGGACCACGGTTCAGTTGGATCTTTTCCTCAGACCAGGCTCGGGCTGTTTGTTGCTTCGGGGCGCGCACGCTCGCAATTTTAGTCTTTGTCGAACTAAAAAGGGCAAGTTCAAGTCCGGACTCAATGAGGCAGAAGCGAAAGCTCACTGAATCCTCGTTAAAATCCAAAAGAAACAATACTCATTTTCACACCAGCCTGCGTGTACGTGTAGAGCCCGGGTGAAAATCGGAACGTCGTCAACGTCGATGTGGCGTTTACATTAACGTGGCCTGTTAAGCCCTCTCATTCCCGCCTCTACCAACAGCTCTGCCTCCGAGAACCTTCTCCCGCCACGTATACTCCTCCTCCTCCTCCTCCTCCTCCTCCTCTCCGTCTCTACGTACCCGGCAGGCCGACCCGCCTGAACGGCCGCCATCTCCCTCAGAGCGTCCCCTGAGTACAGGCCGATGGGGGAGTTATACTGCTTCCTGTGGGCGGGGCTGACGGCCGCCGACCTCCTCCCGGGGGAGCCTGCGTCTGCAGGCCCGGGGGAGGCGCTGCAGGCCGACAGGCGGCCGTTGACCTGCACTGACTGAGGCTTCGGGGTGGAGCAGGAGGTGGAAGGAGACGGGGGGGCCGGAAGGGAGCAGAAAATGTCGGGCAACAGCTATCAATAACCGATCATGTTTTAGAGACCAATCAGATTGTAAATGGTGTAAAAATGTCTTATTGTAGGAACCGTAAAGCGAATCCTATTACTAAATAGCCTACTAAAAGTATTTTTTCTTGTTTTGGGGGGTTTTAATGGTTCATCCGCTTGCTATTGAGACATTTGACAGGTGCTTTTGTCTTACGGGGTTTTTAGAGACGTGGATGAAGCTCATGTTCTTCTTCTCTCAGCCACCAGGAGGTGACAACTCATTATTCTGAACTACTGGCTGGAACTGAAACTGACTACGGGCGGACTAAAGGGATCCTTCCAGATGTCGATGCTCACAGGGAGAAAAACAAAACGTCTGCTGACAAAACTTCATTTAAGTCAAAAGGTGAAATGAAAAGTGCAAAAAACATGAATCGTGTGTTTTGAACATATTTACAGTTACTGACGGACTGGATTTTTCACACCAGTTTTCTTACTGTGATGCAAAGCTATGTTCAGATTTTAGGATGTACCCAGGGTGCATTTGGTGAAGAAGGCATCTACTGTCCGGCTACGTGCAGAAGCAGAAATGCATTATGGGTGAAGCTACCTGCTGGTGTGGGATCATGGGCATGGAGGTGTCGAATCTCTGCGTCTGCATCGGAGCGGGGCGCTTCGCCCTGAGAGAAGACAAAGAAAAACAGAGGCGATCATCTGCATGTGAGATGACTTTGGGTTGACTTTCATTGGCCGTGCTTTTTTTTGTCATCAACATTTTCATCCATACAACCAATGAGTTTGTGAATTAATTGTTTACCCACTAAAAAATACAATCTTTTACAGGAGCACACTTTTTTATAGATGAGTTCAAATCTCTCTTAAAAGGTGTTGAATGCAACTAAAAAAAAAGGAATCATTCACTTGTTTTGGTTATATGTAACTGTAACTGTTATGTAACTGTTTTGTTAAGGTTCAAAAGCTTTGAATATTATGGTTGTAAGTTAGTTTGGTCCAAAGTGGCGGCTTCTGGTGCAACTTCACCGGCTCGCAAGGTGCCAGCGAGTCGCAGCCGTCCTTCGTATGTGTGATTGGTGCCGGAACCACAGGAAAAGAAAACGGGTCGAGAGAGAGACTTTCAGCTCCGAGTAACAGGAGCACAGTTGCCAGTGAAAATGTTGTTCCGGCCTTGAAAGGGTGAGTGTTACATGATGTGCTCCCCACAGGACCTTTTGCGTAATTCAACACTTTAAATGGCGGAAAAGGTTGACAAAAAAATGTGTACAGCAGCCTAAAAACAGCAGCTTGTGTGGAGGAATGTTTTCATGCGAGTTCGAGCTCTTGAAGTAGTTTATTCAGCTGAGGGATTGGGGGGTTTTCTCAACACGTAAAGGAACACTTTATCCTTCATATTATCACACACAGTGCTGGATCCAATGTGCTGGGTTACACAATGCTAATATGAATCTGTTGTTTTCAAAGACACAGACAGCACATCTTGTTGTGTTTCTAGACGACTTGCTGGAATGAGTCCAGAAACCTCAGATCAAGTATTTGACGGATCCAACTTACTGGCAAAAACAGATCGTTAACGGCCACTTTGTGTTGTTTGGATGAAAAAAAAAAAAAACACCCGCTGATCCTGAATTGAAAATGCATTTATATTTCATGTTATTCTGTGCATTGTTTGTTTTCTGTGTCAGAGGAGGAGTCCGCAGGGGTCAAAAAGCTTGGCCTCTACTTCCTGACCTTTGTGTCCACCACAGACGTCAATGTCCACGTTTAAAACACATGATGAGAAAAGTCTCCTCGTCCTCGGACCCATGTTGTTTCTTCATCACCAGAGGGTTTGTAGTTATGAAACTCTGCTGTGGACCAACATTCATTTCCTCACCGTGCTTATCAGATCTCCTGTGTAAGGATGCTTTTTGGTTGGTCCTGAGTGACACCAAAACAGCCTGATGTCCCACATCTGCAGCAGACATCCCTGCCTTTGTTCAATTGGCAGAAAGCATTTAAGATGCCAGCAACCTCAGAACTATCTATCTATAATGTGAGAGGTTTGGAATGTTAGTCGGACAAAGCAAACATCAAAGTGTCGCATTTGGCTGATTCGATGAGGTAACTAGAAACTACTTGTTGCACAAAGAAGAAACAGGTTATACTTGGACGCGAGTTGGTGCCCTTACTTGGTCATGGTGAGCGCCAGGCTGTAGTTGGCCATCTTGATCTTGTTTTGGGCCTCCAGGTGAGTCATCCCGTCGGTGGCGACGCCGTCTATGGCGACGATGACATCACCCTGCACCAGGTTACCCTGCGCCGCTTTGCTTCCAGGAGTGATCTGTCCAAACACAAAAAAAAACAAAAAATGTAGGCCTCATATTTCCATTGAGAATCTTTAATCGCTCAGATGATGAGATGACATGAGAAGCCACAAACAAACGCGATAAAAAGAAAATTCATCTCTGGTTTAAGAAAAGAGAAAAAGCAACATGAAAAGAAGCAATAATCACAAGTAAACATTCGGTATCCTCGTGTCCTCTTTCAGACGGATGCTCGTAGGTTCTATTTGCAGCGCACACGTCAATCTGTAACCTCCAATCACTTAGTCACTAAAAGCTGGACTGAAAAGGGTTCAGTGCTTTACGTGAAACAATCAATCACATGGCAACGGAATTCATTAATGAGTTATTAACCCCTTTAACCACAATGAGTTGCTTTAATCTGAAAATCCACCGATGGAGTTTTGACCCAGTAAATCTTCTAAACCTGGATTACCGACTGTCTTCAGGCAGATTGGCATGAGACTCAATAAAATGAATGAAATTAGTTAATTATCAACTCAGGGGATTTCATCAGCACCTGTGTTATATTAGTATGAAATTACACCTGTCGTCAATGAAGTAGTCGGTAGGCCAACATTTGCTTATTACCCAGCACAAAGTACACCGGAGGCTGAACGTGACGTCATTAGTTATGCAAGTATTTGGTCATTAATCAAAGTATTGAACGGATTAAATGGGTGAAGAGAATCAAAAGATTTGTTCCAATCCACCCCGAGGGGAACATGAAATGTTTGTATCGGATTGTATCCCAATCCATCAAATAGCTAAAAATAGTAATTAAAGGGGTGTTTATGCTTAGGAACCACCCCAAAGACAAACGTGTTCACCTCGTGACCGTTCGCCCGCAGAGTCGCCGTGCAGCCTCGTGGCGTCTGTGGCGCCTCGGACGAAATGCCCGGACGCAAGTGTTCATGCCGGAGTGCTAAACTCTGGACAGCTGTGTGAACGGCGCGGAGTCACATCCACGCTGGTGACTCCCATAAAAATCAGGTCTGCTTTGTCTTTCTCTGTTTCTAACTTCCCCATGAATTCCATCCAACAGCACTCTCTCCAGTCCGTGGAGAAAAAATGAAAATGTACTCAAGTACTGTACATAAGGACAGATTTGAGGCTTTATTTCTGTATTTACGCTGAATACGAAGTAAAACATAAATTCAGAAATACATATTGTACTTTTGGAAGGATTCCTGCACAGAGCTCACAGTCGAAGGGAGCTTTAGCGCAGCAGGCTGTGCTCTTACTTGGGTGGTTTCTGCATTTACTGCGTCACGGGCACCAAATAAACATGACGGTTGAACTTTTCATTTCCTGGAGTGAAAAGTTACATTCAAGCGTCAGTAGGATTTCAACCCAGGATCTCCTGTTTGCATTACAGGCACTTTGACAGATTACGCCAGAGCATCTCTTCAACAATACCAGCATGATGATGAAGTGTTTCTTGAGATTATTTTTAATAAAAAATAGTTTCTTAAAAACCAAAAAGAATTCAATGCAATGTAACTATTTTTGTCTTTTAAAATCGATGGAGAAAGCAGAATTCCTCATTCAACCCAAACACGAGGACAAGGGTCAAAATGACACCGGGTATTTTAAACAAAAAGCATCTCAGTGAAGGAACAAACACACAAAATGGTATCCATGTCTAGAACAGACTGATATGAACAACTTCATTACCATGGTTCATGATGAGAAATTTGAAATTCAATATCAGAGTAACTCTAAAAACAGTTGCGCCGTGGCTTAGTTGGTTAAAGTGCTTGTCTTACCGGCAGGAGATCATGGGTTCATATCCCAGCAATGCCTTAAGGGTCGTGCAAAGTTTTTTTCAACTATGCGCCATCTCTCCCTAAAAGGGCACAGCAGTAACAAACAGAACTCAACTCCTTTACCAACATACTTAACTATTTTTATTTAAAACATTCTTCATTTATTTTAAACAAAATTAACAATTGGGTTTATTGAGGAAAGTCTTTTGACCAACTGTTATGTATGAGATATCTGGTTTATTCAAAGATAATCAACATATTATACAGATATCATGAGTGTTTGTTGTGGTTCCTTTTATCAAAGTGCTTCTCTCATGAACAGCACATGCAGGGTTTAAATCCCAGCAGTGCCAAAGTCACATAACTTCAGGCAGGAAATTGGGTTGCGTCATATTGAAGCCATGTGTTTGCTGAGTCCATCTGATTTCAACCTCCAGATTATTTCATCACAGCCGCTTTGGATTAAAGTGAACAAATGTTTGGGGAGTTTGTGTCGCTGAGTTTGAACAATGCGAGTCCTGTCCAGGCTGCGCAGTGGCCCACTTTCCCTCCGAGCCGTTGACACTGACCCACATGCACTTCACACACTTCCTACAGAGTGTTCGCACAACATCAACGGCATTTCAAACAGGGAACCGGCTCTACGGCCTGTGTGTACATTACAGCGATGAAGCCATCGCCTATGGAGCCAAATCCAGGTCAAAATTCAAGAAAAAAAATGTGAAACTGAAAGTTTTGTTGTTCAAATGAACGGAACTTTTGACTCGGATTTGGCTCCATAATTACCTCTGAAAACAACCTGGGTTCTTCATCCGAAGTAAAAAATAAGATTTTATTCACCACATTGACCCGACAGCAGAGACTCTGCAAGTCTGTAACAGTAGAAGAAGAGCTGATAAGACTTGTGTGTGTGTGTGTGTGTGTCTGTGTGTTTGTATGTGTGACCTTCAGAGGCTAAAAACAGCCTTCTGCCTGTCAGCAGCCACAGACGCTCGCTGCCACTCTGCAGGCCTCAGCACGCCGCTGCTACGCGTGTCCGCGAGCTGCAGGAGCGTTGAGAGGTGCAGCTTGCGGAGGCAGAAATCCTACGTCGTTCGCTCCTCAGAGTCTCACTGCACAGGTCGCCCGGAGACCCGGGTCCCTGCAGTCATCGTGAGGTTGGATCTTTGTGTCTCGTTAAAAGGTCCTTTGGTGAATCTTTGAGGCCATTTAGCATGTATTTTTAGCCCTTTAACATTGTCACTTTTCTCGCCCATCTGACAAGGAAATATTAATAGTCACGTCAGAAAGAGGATCAGGCCCCCTCGGATCTGGTCGGGCCCCTGGTGCGTCAGGGGCTGTTCACTTTACGCTCGCTCGGTATTCAGTCCGAGCCTTGACCCTGAAAGAAAGAATCATTTGTCTTTCTTTACTGCATAACGGCAGCATGGTAAAATAATCTAACAAATTATAACAAAAAAAGATCCGGATCTGTCCTGGATCAAAGTTGCGGTTCCCTGACGTGGAAGCGTTTGGGAGACCCTGATGTGCGGCCGGATGCATTGGGATCAAGAGCTCACTGAGAGCCGAGTCAGCTTCGTGTGTTACAGCACGAGTACAGTTACCGAGAGCTCCGCTTTCACGCGGCCTGTAAAACTTTATTTAAGCCGCTCACAGCGACGCTCAACTGTACTCTGACGCAGGGAATTCAAGTTGGACTACAAAAAGGAAATAGAAATATGTGAAGAGTTGGATGCTTTGAAAGGTTCGTCTGAGTAAAAATGTCTCATTCAAAACCACAGGCACAAAGCAATGAATGTGAATGAATGAATTCCACGAAATGTTCTTGAATTTGAGCTATCATTTGTGTAATGATATAATATGTATTTGTGCCAGCAGCGCGGTTGCAGGGATGCAGCTGTTCTAGAGACCTTAAAAATGATAATAAAACCAGACACTGAACAATGCTTTCACATAAAGGAAACAAGCGCTCCGAAAAACTTTAAATATTATATATATATTATATATTTATTAGTTAATGGTATTTATCTCATCTCTTCCTTTTTTAAACTGAAGGTAATCTGAAGGCCGAGCTGTTGTTCGTGACTCATCATCTAATCACGAACCTTCCTCTGCATTCTTTTTACGCTGAGAGTTGTGTTCAGTTTTATTTTCGAACTCAGACGTCTCTTGACATTTCAGGCGGCTCTTTGGGGGAAAATGTCAGTCAGCTTTTTTTTTTTTTTTTTTGTTGAAAAAAAGCAAAAGAAATGCTCAGAGAGCATCGACGTGTTGCCTTGGCGACTATTAACGGGACAACATCTGCTTGTATTTCGACAAGTAATGCTAGAAGAGCTGCCCGCATGTTTGAGGTGCTTAGTCTGCTGTTAACAATGCCTCCCTTGTACTGTCTGGCTTCAAGCCCATTGCCACCTACAGGATATAAAAATCTTCAAAAACAAACATATTCTTATGAGGAGAATTTGTTAGCAGAACGTATTAAAAAAGCTCGTTGTTAAAAAAAGGGAGGTAACAAGGACAGATTTAAGCCACGTTTGATGGTCTGGTGGGTATTCGTGGCGTGGGATTGGGTTGAAAGTGCAACGGCGAGGCCCCGTGATGTGTTTTAAAAGTTGTTTGAGCTCAATGGCACAGAGGAAGAAGAAACACACACGATACTTGTAAGTAGATGTCTTCACTTTTGGTCTGAATCCGAACACGAGGAGAAATACAGAATACCACCAGACTCGTCCTGAAGAGAATCGACCCATCGACAGCACGCAGCAGACTGGGGGGGGGGATTCCTCCTCGTCTGTCCGTTCATCCCTCTGCCTCAGACACGACGCCGTGAACCTCTGAATGTGAGCAGACAACCAACCGCCGAGCCCTGCGGGACGACGGCGAGCTCCTGCCGTCGCCTGCTCGCCCAAAAAACTCTCCGGGGTCGAGCACAAAAAGCTGCCAGCGAGTGAAATCCAATCCAACCCAATAATAATGTTAGATTATAGCACCATGGCACCACACGCGTGGTGTGCACGTGCACATGTTTTATCCCAAACAGCCCAGGTTCTTTGTGTTCAGTCGGTGTGTGTAGGCTGAGGTGTTTGTGTCCGTAATATTCCGTGAGAGAGGATTTTACACGCGCATCAAAATAAATGAATGTCTTTGGGACTTTTTTTTCACGCCGATATTGCAATGAATGAATGGACGGACACAATGACGTCCAGCAGCTCTTACACACGCACGCACGCAGACACACACACACACACTCATCCCGCGGCCATGTTGGAAGACAAACCACAGCGGTTTACGGTACGACGGGTTTCACTTCTCAGCCCGACGAGATCAGTGCTGAACGGACGCTCGGCGTTTCCACCCAACTGCCCCGCTTCAAGTGTGACGAATGAGCCATGAGCAGATCCTGTTGGCAGTGAAGCCACGGAGGTGCAAACCACCATCCCTGGATTAGTTTTATACTGATGAACGCTTCAAAAACACCTGAAAAGTTACTTCTTTTCTATGACTAAGATCAAAGGCTAAGGCTTTTTTTTTTTTTACATACACACTGGCAGGAGTATACCAGAGGCGAGTTTATGCAGAGATATTGAACATTGTCTGCAGCCAACATGGAGTAACTGCACCTCTGATCTCTATTTCTTTTCTTCTCCTCTATGCATGAAATCCCTTCCAGGAATAAATACGGATGCTCCTCGAACCTTGAAACACATTTCCCTGCACTGTGGTCAATTTCTGCACCGGTCAGCAGTCAGCAAATCACATCACAGACTCGAATAGCACACACTAAACCTGGCTTCACACAACGAGGAGGCTTTTAAGCCTGCATGACATTTTTACATCGTATTCTATCAGATGAGCATCCAGCATGCTAGGGGTCGGAGGTCACAGGTTCTCGGAGGATTTAACCTGAGGGTCTGCAGTTAAAGCAGGCAAAAGGACAAAAAATAGAAGATGAAGTCAGACCGAACCGCCTGAGAGTCACGTTTATCCGCCTTCATTATTATTTGGCTAAAGTATGAATACAAACAGAAATAATGTATAAACTTTTAAATAATCAATCGTTTTTTAATCAGAATCTCAAAGCCATAACGCGGAATATTCAGTAGTTCCAGTTCCTCCATTGAGATGATTTATTGCCTGATTCCGTCATAGTAAAGTGAATAATTTGGGGCTTTGTGTGAAACAAGCAATCTGAAGGACATGTTGTACATTAAACTATTGAACTCCATCCACATTTTGTTCCTTTCCATTGTCCAAATACAACTAAAGGAAGTGGAAGTAAACACAATATTTGAACAAAGTAAAAATTATTGCATCACCAGTGTCTTATGCTCCACATCTTCCCAACTCTTTGTGTAGAAACCTGCGTTATGTCACGTCCTACATCGCAATAAACCTCCATTTTTACCAAAGTTAACTCAGCCCTTTTTTTTTCATACAAGAGCTTTACGGCGATCAAAAACGGGGAAAAAAAGCTGCAGATTGTTTTCCCATCAACATGAAAACCTCAACCGTCACAAGCATGATGGACAACAGCAACGAGATAGCAGGGAGATGGAAAGGTCAAAGGTCACAGCATCCGGACGACGCGCGACGCTCCAGGGGGAACAAGTGGAGGAGAATTTTCTGTCTCCGTCTCCGCTCTATTCAGAGAGGCGAGGCTGTGAAACCAACACCAGCTCCAGTTTTAGGCCGGCGGCTCTGCTTTCGGCCTCGCTGACAAATCCCGGCAGCCGTTACGGCCCCGCGGGTCTTAATGATTCTGAATCAATCCACTCGACACAGTTTATCACCGAATGCCCTTTTTTTTCACGTGACAGAAAAGAGCAGAAGAAGAACTGTGACCATGAAACGTGAAGCAGGGAGATGGAAAGCCAGTCGGACGGACAGCGGCTTCACGTCGCGGCGGAACAGAGGAGATTGAACAACATGTCTACTCTCATCCTTGAGGTTACACCGCCTCTCTGACAACTTCCCAATTTATTTGAATGGTTTTATCAGAATGGTACTAGAACTAATTGAAAGGAAACTAAGTCAATTGATTTTAAATATTTAGCAATGGGATTTTGATTGACATACAAATCAAGAATGAATGCACTTGGAATCCTTATATGATAAAATTGTTTCCAGTGTAAAACATTTTCCGGTATTTTCCAAAAATAAGTTTCATGGAATTAATTCACTAATGTGTTTGTATTTTATTTTTCTCTGCTTTTGTAAAGCAGAGAAAAATAAATATTAAACCTGAAGTTTAACAAAATATTATATTCCTTACCCTGGAGATGGTCAGGGGCATGTTGAAGTCCTTCCCCCCCTGCAGCCTGAAGCCCCAGGGCCCGGGGCCGGGCAGCGACACGGTGTAGGCGCTCATTGTGCCAGGTGACTAAAAGCTCCTCCAAAAAGGACGACGGTGGTTCAACTTTTTATTTCAAAACCCAACGGCAGCTGGACGGGATGGACGGGAGGGGTAGCTGGCACCGGGTGGCCTCTAGAAGGAAATGTAGCAAAACATATTAAAAAGGTGAAACGACGGAGAGCCAACCTGAAAATGTAATTTTTTTTTTTTAAATACGCAAAGTTCACAAACCAAAACGGTGAGACAAAGAAAAAAGAAGAAGAAGCTTAGAGAGGAGACAGAGGAGAAGTGGTCTGCCGAGAGGAGCTGGAGGGACAGCCTAAGAATAGCCAGAGATAGCACTGTTGCATTGTGGGGGGGTGGATGGCTGTGGCAGGGTGAGGCAGGGGCGGGCGAGGGGGGGGTACTGAAGCAAAGAGGAGGGGGGCGTGGACTTATATGGTGTGAAAGGGGACACCGGGTATGCCAGGCTCGCGGCGATTCACCGGGGCTAATATAGATCCAGCGGAAGCTTCTGCACTCCCTCACCCCCTCTCCTTCCCTCCCCCCCTCCCTTACACACCCACCCGGGCTACGCTCCGGGTCTCCCTCGGACCCAACCGGCGGTGACGCCAGGAATTGTCTCATTATCGTCGTCGTGGTGATAAAAGCCCAAACTGAAATGCCACCCGTTAAGTGGCTCCGATAGCTGAAAGGTCAGCGGCAGATGGGCACCGGCGGCAAGGTTCAACCCCCCCCCGCCCCATAAAGCGTCAAACCCCACCCTGATCGGCCTGGTCGCCAATCAGCACAACTACTAGACTGTCAAAGCAGTGCGCCTCCCAAGTACAGTACGACACGCTCATCTATATTTAAGCTACAGAGACACTGGACTAACTAGGTCTTTCTTTTTTTTGCATGAAATTATGAATGACACTGCCAACTCGGTTCACAGGAACCTTCTGGTTAAAGCACACTATACTATAAAAGGTTGAATTAAAAAAAATTTAATTAGTTGCCACAAATAATCAGCAGATTTTTCCCTAATGACGGACTCATTTTCATTGTGTGTTTATAACGGCAGATAATTGTGATAGAAATGGCCAAAAGGGCGATTTCAGTTTCAGAAAAACAGAAAAAACAGAACATTTTGCTTAAAAAAACTAAACATATCAACACCTTTTCTGTCAAAGCAACATCATGTTAATCCATATCTAAATTAACTATTTTCAGTAGCAGATGAATCCACATTTGGGGATCTATTGAGTATTTTTGTGTGTGAATTTTGTATGGTCTTAGTAATGAGGAGGTCACCCAGGGCAACAATGAGGCCCACCGGTGCTTTTCAAAAGTTTGTTTAAATAAATTGAGATATTTACTTTAAGCACCAGTATTTGAATTTTATAAAATGTTAAGTTCCTGATAAATAATTGACGTTTGACATTAGTTAGCTGTGATTACAAGTCAAACTAGACACGGCTTCTGTCTGTGGAGGAACAGATGCGTGTTGCAGTAATGGTCTTTTATTTTGGCAGGCACTGACAACAGGTGAGAATTCCCTGACATAAACACACACGCAGAAACACACACACACACACACACGTACACACATTCACACAGCTGAGCTGTCAGCCTGTGTGAGGTTTCATGTGATGCCCACAGAAACGTGTTAAATAACTTTACTCAACTACACGTTGTTGCACTTGTCGCTTCAGAATTGGGTTTTGTTTTGTTCATTTTGTCTTCGATGATGAGAGACACATTTCGTGTGACCATGAAGAGAAAGTAATGAACTACGTTACAAAGTGAGGTAAATAAGCAACATCTTGTTTTTCAGGAAAGTTTTCCTACTTGGAAATATTATTTAATAAATGTCCTGTTAAAGGATTTTACACCGGTGTCGAGTAAGATGTTTCTAGCATCTCTCCATTAGCTCAGTTTTTGGTCTGTTTGGGTCTTGGAAAAAAACAAAACATCCAAAAATGTTCATGTTCCAAAGTTCATGAATGGAACATGTCATTGGGGGGCAGTGACGGACGAGCTGATCCCAGAGCAGCCTGATCTGCTCAGCCGGTTATGTCACCGGCTAAGTTTAGACACCTTTGTCACACAGAGGAATCTGTTGCAGCTTTCCAGCGGCCCGGCGCTCTGCTCAAAAAAACATTTCAGGTCTGAATGAGTATGTAACGTTCAATGCTGCTCCCCCAAAGACGCACAGCGACAAATACGCTGAATGTAATATTTCAAATAGTGCGTAATCTGTGTTTCTCGTGAGGGCAACGTTATTCACCGCATCGCTGTCTCCGACCGATCGCGCCATGCACCTTCATCACCATTATCATCCTCTTCTTCCTCCTCCTCCTCCTCCTCCTCTACGGCCTTCAGGCTGAGACACACAAAGCATGTTGTCGAGATCCACGTCGTCATGGAAACAAAACCCAGAGAAAATATCTGGGTGATTAAAATATCACCCTCGTTTAGATTTCTAAATAACTGCAATAAAGTTTATATTGTGTAATTTCCCCTTTCATTCATAATGCCTAGTTGTACATATCTGATTATGTTGGCAAAAGATGATAGTTGTAAAGTAACTTACTACTTTCATAATAAAGTAAAGAAATTAACTTGCCAAACACTACTGACGAATACATAGCAGACAAACACACACAGACACGCACACTCCAGTTTGTGTGTATCGGACTGAAATGACCTTTAACTAGACAATGTGGCCGTTTGTAAAAAGCCGTTTAAAATAACAAACTACTCACAAGTGCTGCGAGGTGAGTTATGTGCTGTTAATGCTGAGAGGGATCCACTATCACACCACCTTCCCCTTTCATCACACACAAACACACACACACACATACTTTACGGTGTATATTTTTACACCCGTTGTGGTGGAGGAAGTATTCAAATCCTTTATTTCGTCCAACAACAGCCCAGAACTCATTATTATAACTCAAAGAATTAAGATTGTTAATACGATCTAAAAAAGGGGAACACAGACGATCTTGATTTGTTTTTACATGAAACACTTCAATCAAAATAGTTCCCGGTCAGTATTTAGCTGTACTTATAGAAACATGTTGGGAAGTTAATAAGTCATCATCATTTATGCCCGTTCATATGCTTTGTGCGTAAACATCTTAATGTGTAAAAGGTACTTAGTTAGGATGAATAAAGCTGCGTATAAATATAACTTGGCATTAAATAAAAACAAATTTACGGTAATGGAGTTAATGTATTTAATTACCAAAATGATCCAAGAATAAGCATTAAGATCAAAAATTGGCTAAAATTTTCAACTTAACTGACTTCACTATAGATATTTGTATTAGTTGTATTATTCGGTAGGCAACTATGACCTGAAGGAAAGTTGATGGGAAAAGGCGATGCACTTGGACTTGGATGGTTTTGTCCTTTATACATTTGCACTCGTTTTTTTTGTGTCTTTCACGTTGTCTCCTTAATGTTTGGAAGTCCAACAATAAACTGGTCGACTTTGTCTTGTAACAAATGAATAACTGCCATGCTAATCAAAAATATTGATCTGCATCCGAAGGTGGAGCATCTTTAACATCTACACGGAGAGTTCGTTTTTAGTGAATATGCTCAATCAATGAACGTGTTCACCTTATATCTCAACTGAGCTTGCGAACCGTCACCGCCCACCCGCTGCTCCTGCTGCTTCCAGCCCGGTGTTCCGCCCCGCCGGGCCGCTCCGCGCACCGCAGTAAGCGCACACCCTGAGAATGGAACGAACCGAAGTGAGGGGGCACAAACAGGTGGGAAAAAGGTGCGTGTGTGTGTCTGTGTGTGCGTGTGCGTGTGCGTGTGTGTGTGTGATGGCCGAGCAGCCTACCTGTTGTCCACCTGTCCGTCTCCTTGCAGGCTCATGAAGCGAAAGGTCGGAGGTGCCCGGCCCGGGCAGAGAGCAGGGAGGCCCGGGGGGAGGAGGGGTGTAAACCGTGGATTATCATTAGCGGATTTTTTTTTTTTAATTTAAAGAGACAGGGTGAAACTGAAAATTCACCCGGGTGATTTTCAGCTATCCTATATAAATCTACATTAGGTTTGAATTTACAAACATTACAGTATTTCACAATATTAGTCTGTCTAGAAAAACTATAATGCCAATGGCCAAACCTTGTGTTTCATTGTAAAGCAGCCACAGTGAATGCAATGTGTTTGTCGTTTAGGTTAGCAATAAATAGCACTAAAAGCCAAACAGCCTCTCTGAAAGAGAACAATTTGCAGTAAAAACTGCCTGTAAAACCTGCAAATTGGCACAGTAACCTATATACGTAATTTCTTTGACTAGAGATGAAGGTACGGATATCCGACAATGAATATAATGAATAATTGATATTTATTTAGAAAAATAAACAACACCAACATCGAAGTAAGCAGGAAACAAATCCACAATAGATTACCTTCTGTTCCGAAAAAAGGATCAAGAACAAGAAACTTTATTAAACAAATATTAAGATGACAAACACCTCCATTTCATTATTCACTGCATCTAACTGCTATATTCTGTAAAGTACCCTCTACTTCTACACTGGTGATGATTAGGAGACTATTTTGCCGACTTACAGTAGAGATGTGTCCCTGCAGCCTTCAGAAAGAACGTTTTAAACATTTTTAAGTAAGACCTGGGAGTAAAACTATTACTACTTCAAATATTGAATTAAAAGCTTTCAAAGCTACTTTAAAGTTGTGTGTGTGTCGAATCTTAATTTAGCATTGGATTTGGAAAACCTCCTGCTTATTTAAAGCAGCAAAATGATCCCGAGCCTGATGGTATAATCCAATAGTGTAATCTGTATGTTTAACATTAGCTGGATGTCGGTTTAAAAAAACGCATCAATTCTAATAAAAGATTACTTTGGTTTTGCTAATGGTTCATTTTTCGCACTTTTCCTGAGGGTAAACTAGTCATTTAGTTCAGCTAAATTGGGTTGACTATATTCTTCAGTTACTTTGATTTACTTGAAATGATGCAAATTGCACTTGTTATTCTTTAGAAACTTTTCAAAAAGACTTAATCAATACACAAATAACGCAATTGGGGTCAGATGGGCTTATCAAAAGTAATGATTTCCCTTTTCACCCCCGTAACACCAACGACATCACGATCACATTTCCTCAAAACTGTCCTTCAGCAAAATACACACTAAATGTGCAATCAACAAGACAATAGAAAAAACGACAAATATAATGCAAAACCAAAACTCAACCACAGGGAAACATTTAATATATCTTGTTCATTAATAAAAGTGCAACTGCAGGCCTCGGGGCTTTTACGTTTCGGTGAGACAAGGAGGAACATTTAATTCAACGCGCCGGAAGCAGAGTGAAGAAGAAGAAGGCTTTTTTCAGATCAAAAGTGGGGTTTCATGTAGCGAGAGTCTTCAGTTAACAAAGTAATGTTCGACTCGGATGTAACACTGTACAGGATTAAGTTTGAAACACACAGATAAATAATTCAAAAGCAACAAATAACAAGAACACAATATGGTAAGAATAGTATTATTTTCTTTTTGTAGAAACATTGAAAAGTGTGCTTCATTAGAACTTCTCAACACAAACGTCTCGTCTCACATTAGTAACCTTTCCTGGAACACCATTTGTTTCTGCTTAAGAGCTCGTGACCTTCCCTTCAATCTGGGACGAGAGCTCAGGCGCAGGATTTGGGTTTTTGGGATTTGGAAATTTAAAGCAAAAAATCTGAGCTTCACAACTATAAAAAAAGATGAATATTTTACATCGTCTTTCAAGGCGTTTTCATTTGAGTTGCATGATTAATACTGTGTGCTCTCTTATTTGTACTTTCTACACACACAGGTCTAACCCAGTTAACCCCAGGTCTAACCTGTTATAAAGGGAAGACGGTTAAATAAAACAATGCAGGTATTTGAGGCTGATTTTAATCCTTTAAACTATAATTTATTAACCATTTTATTATTATTGGTTCTAAAGACCAACCCAACACTGAAAACCCTGACAATTACAGATTAGTGATTTTAAATCAATAAGACCTGCGAATGTCGAATGTACGAATGTCAAAATTAAGATCACAATATTTGGCACAATTTCTGTATTAACTGCCTTTCTTCTTTAACTAAGAAATTCATTGTGACATTTAAAAAACACCATAATACAATTTAACTGTTTTTTTCCCCCCTATTTTTAAAAATCAAATCTAGGGGAGCTTCACACATTTCTTTTTTATTCTTGGCACTGCACACCAAAATAAATGTGTTTGACAATGCCTTTGCATTGTGTGACGGGTGTGTGTTCGACACCGTACAGAAAATGTTCAGTTGCTCTTTAAATGAAACCTATTATAGCGAAACCTAAATTCATAAGAAACGGACAGTACTTGAAATTGATAAATTCTCAGGTGCAGGACCTCTGAAATGCAATGACTTCTTTTAATAGTGTTGAGAGTGAAGGTGAGCTGGTCACATGGCTGCATGGTCTACCCAGACCCCGCCCCCGGGTGGCTGCTATTGGCTGTCTTTGGGCGCCCATTACAGGAACCAACACGCCCGGTGGGAAGGAAAGGGCTGGTCTCCGAGGTGACGACGATGCTCGGAATTCGACCAATTGTTCTTCTCCTGTCGCGTCCCTCTGCAAAATCCGTCTGTCCGACCGAAAATACACAGTTATCATTTTATTTGAATGATTATTTTTCTTTAAATTTTGGGGGATTTAAAAAAAAAGAGTACAGTACAGTTTATTTTTCTTTCTGGATTGGCCCAAAGTACATAGCAAAGGCTGATTGGAATGCAATTACTTTTATTAAGTACTGGACAAGTTATAGCGCCTTGAGGTAAATACATTTAATATTATGTACTCAATTAGCACAATTGTATTACAATAATTTCAGAGCAGTATTTAACACAAGTTAAGAAACACTTTGGAGTATATTATCTCTAATATCTACTATTGTAATGACACCAAATCTTAAGTAAGAATATCTTACAACAACTCATGATGGATAAACAGAGGGTACTCACGTTTGGCATGATGCCGCGTTCACTGACTCCTGTCATGGAGATGTCAGCTGTCATACGACGTCTGGAAGAACAAGCAAAAACATGTAAGGCTGTAGGGGGATTATTATATTAACCAGCATCCTGCAGCCATGATCCGATTTAACATTAATGTTAGATGAGAAAATATAATATTAATTAGATACACCTAAACTAGATTTAAATCAAATCATTGGAATCCGGAAGGCAGAAAATCTTAATAAACCATGTGTAATAAATGACACAGGATTTTATTATAGCTTTAAAAGAAATACAGATTACAGATGTTAGTTAACATCAAACGAGAAGAGATTATTTTCTGATCTGAGGGGAAAAGCTCATCGAGCAGATCAAAAAGCACAAAAAATGCAAAGTTCAACAGATTAACATGAACCGGTGTTATGAAAGAAGATGCTGTTCTTTTAACTGCCTCAACTGACCCTCGAAATGACCCGGAATCCCTGCAACTCCCCCTCATCTTAACGATGATAATCTACACAAAGGGCCTTCTTGAAAAGTGTGTAAACGCCCTGTGCCCAGGCTGATTTAAGAGCGACCAGGGCAAAACTTTAAAGCCACAATGTGCCAATTACACGTTTCAATGATTCTTATGATGTTCGTTGTTTGGGGGCTTTTCTGTACAAAGAACTAGTGGAGAGAAGTCAACTACAACTCCCAGCATGCACTTTAGAAAGAACAAATCCCCATTCTGAAATGAGTTAAACTCCAGTCTTACAGGTATAGAAGTTGCCGTTTCAAAGACTTTGTGTCTTGGATGAAAGAAACATTTTAAGTCGTAGGTGAAGAGCTGAACAACCATTAAAGCGAAAACAAACAAAACAATCACATTAATGGAGTTGAGGAGGCGATTCTTACTTTTTCAAAGATGCCCGAGTCGTGGCTCTTCATCTTGGACTTGAAGCTGGAGGAGGGTTTGAATTCGGGCAGCTCGGCGGTGTCTCTGCTGATGTCACAGGACACTTGGCGGCTGGCGGGCCTGGAGCCCATGCTCGACCCGTCGGCCTCGGTGTCCGTCAGGCACTTCAAAGAAAAACCAAAAAACGCTTTCACACACGCCCACCCGCCTCGCGTCGACTCGCACGCGCGGCGACGCCGTTCTCGATCCGAGCTCACCGATTCGCTGTCGGAGGCGGAGGAGAGGCGGGAGTTGCGGCTGCCCTGCCGCCTCTGCTGGCTGCTGACGTCGGAGGTCTGGCTGGTCACGGTGGAGCGCCGCGTCGACCTGAAGCTGCTGCTGGCCGAGCGGAGGTCGCGAGGTTGCACGCAGAGCAGAACGCCGAGGAACGGGATGTACTTAGCCAGCGCTATCCTGCGCAGAGCGAGATCACCGCACCGTTTAGACACGGCGGAGGGTTTCTGATTTCCAAGCACCGTGGCCCCCGAAAGGTCGAAAGTTGACTCATTCTTGACATTGATAAATAACTACAGTTACACAAGCTGATTAATTCCCTCCAGTCGAGTCATCGTTCAGGTTAACTGAGCAGCGGTTAGTTCAGATGAGGCGTCGGAGCTTTAACAGATTGAATCAATTCACTGAGTCATTCCCTGGTCACGTTCAGTGCTGTCAAAAGTCAAAGAAATCACCAGTTATTGGTGAAATGAACTGGAAGCTTAAGATTTGATTCAGGTTTGTGGTTCACTGTCATTTAGGTGCAGCAACACGTTGCTTTAGTGAAGCTCTTAGAGCAGAGCTTTGAAAAATCAGATGACCAAATTACCCATCATGCAACACCTGAGACTAAAAGTTTGAATCGCTGCAACCGTGTGTGTGTGTGTGTGTGTGTGTGTGTGTCACCTGTATTTTGGGTGCGTGATGGCGTAGATGATGGGGTTGTGGATGGCCGAGGCCTTGGCGATGACGGCGGGCACGGAGTTCATGTAGGGAGTCAACATGTCTGCGTACCTGCAGCAGAGAAACAAAGAAACAACCTCAGGAAACAAGGAAACAATCCGATTTGCTGCCGCCGGGCGGGCGGGAGGATTTTTCTTTACCCGGCGAAGGCGGTGAGAGCGACGGCGGAGTACGGCGACCAGGAGACGACGTAGAGCAGGATGACGATCAGAGCGATCTTCGCCATCTTCCACTCGTTCTGCAGCCGGTGGAAATTCTTCGTCGGGTCTCGACTGCTGCCGTGACTGTGGATGCTGCCGTTCATTTTCCCCACGGCCCTGAAACACGCACACAGACTTGTGTTACCGCGAGGACAGCGGGTCGACACACACTCTTTCATGTGTTTATTCGGGGGGGAAAAAAACGGTGAAGTTAGATACAGAAAAAAAGCCTTCAACGGTAATAAAACACACAAAAACACCAAACACACACACAGGCTGACCGGTTGGTGATGCGGATGGCGCGGAAGATGAAGAAGTAGCAGTAGATGATGATGAAGAGCGGCAGGAAGAAGACGAAGATGAAGAGCAGCATGGTGTACGCTCGCACCGACGGGGTAAAGGTCATGTAGTCCCACGTGCAGGACGTCAGGAGGCCCTCGGGGACGTAGGCACCTGACGGGCGACACGTGGAAGTTTCAATATCCCATCACGCTGTTGCATGTGGCGGAAAATGCTAAAAGAGTCCCGAATATGTTTGTGTGTGTGTGTGTGTGTGTGTGTGTGCGGGTTCTCACTCCAGCCAAAGAACGGCGGCAGGCTCCAGCCGAGCGAATAGGCCCAGGCCCCCATGAGGATGAGCAGGGCCCGTCTCCGCGACATCATCCCGATGGAGGTCAGAGGTCGCGTGATGACGAAGTAGCGGTCGAGGGCGATCACCGTCAGCGTGATCATGGAGCAGATCCCGAAGAGAGCGCCGCAGAACGCGTACAGCTCGCAGCCTGCAGACGGAGGAAGCACAGCTTCGTGATTTATCCCGACATACCAAACTATCGCCGAAACCTCTCCGCGACGCTAAACGCTTCGCTGTTATTGAGCCTCACTCTGGATTAACTCTGGTTTTGTGCGTCTCAGCGCTGACGTTAACCTCGAGGAAGGCAAAGCGACCTCCTCGCTTACAGCTTTCGTCAGGGCCACTGCGGCATCTGCAGCTCTGCAGCTTGGAATAGTTCATTATTTGTGAAGGACAGCCTCAATGAAACATCTTGAGGAAAAAAAGGAAAAAAACACCTTGTGTGAAATGTGTGAACTGAGCCTTCAAAATAAAACAAGCAAGACAATTAGCTAATCCAGTGTTTTACAGGCCTCGCAGGTGTCAGTTTACATTTTACTAATGAAAAGCTGGAAGTCATAACCTGCCCTCAAATTAAAATGACCTCTGAAACGTCTCTTTCTGGGGACACTGAGGAGGGTCGACTGTTTTCTCTGAGCTCAAGTTCACTTTCATGCTGGGAAGAGCAAACAGATGTGAAAGTGAGTCGGTGCAGAGAGACGAGACAAAGTACACAAAGTGTGAGAAACTGCTGCTGCTTTAAGTTCCAAGGACGGGCTGATTTTTTTCATGGTCCAAGAACAATGTGTGTGTTTGCGTGTGTGTGTGAGTGTGTGTGTGCGGTGTGGTACCTTTCTCTCCGAATATCCACCTCTTGTGCATGCTGGTGGTGAAGAAGATGGGCGCCTGGGTGACGCACATCAGTAGGTCTGTGATCGCCAAATTAATGATGAACATGTTGGCCGGGGTCCGTAAGCTGCGACTCCTTTAACACACACACACACACACACACACACACAGTGTAGTCCATTGACCAATTAGATGAGTAACAGCTCTTATGGTGCCAGGTTTGCTAGATTTGAATTGATTGATCTTTAATAATTTTCTTTTTTTTTAAAACTAGAATGAATGTCTTTCGCAGCTGCAGAGCTTTTCATAAAATCCTGCTGTGATGAGCAGGAAGTCGCCGTTAACGGCCGAGTGAGCCATGTGTTTCGCATGATGTCCGCTTCAGAGGACGAGGACCAGCCGGCATGGAAAAAACACTTAGTGCTGCTTCTGTTCTATAATTAAAATGAGATCAATGAGGAACACGCCGCAGACATCAAGGTCCGATTTCAACGAGAGATCGATTGGCCAAATGGGCCGATCGATGCGTGAGCCGAAGTCATCTAAGGCGCTTAAGCTTCTTCAAAAGACTCCGGAGGACTCCGCGTGTCACGGGGAATTTTGCATTATTTCACTGACAATCATTAACATCATTAGCATTTACATTCTTGAAACCTGCATGAAAACGGCGTTCGGTATTCTGAACAGAATCGGCCGCTTGTATTCTGTCGAAGTGTGATCACAGGAGCACGCGTTGTTCTGAGGATCGGTGCGGCCGCGTTTGTCTTCGTCTTACTTGCTGAAGGCGTAGATCACCAACACGTTGCCGATGATGCCGGTGATGCCGATGGCGAGGATGACGGAGCCGATGGTGTAGTGGGCGTGGTCGGGCACGTCCACCGTGGGGTACGGGTGCGGGGCGTGGGACGCCATCGCCACCTGCGCGACCAAACAACGAGATCGATCAACGCGGCGACGCTGCAGGTCAAAAACCTTCGAGCAGGCGGATTGAACATACGAACAATAGCGGCCTGTTGTTTCATTATTTATAATTATCTGACACCCTGTTCATCTCATTAATTTCATCTTTCAGAGACTGATGTTTTTATTAATTTTCCGCAGTGACGTTACCCCATGAGAAGTGATTAAAAAGGCCTTCGCTTGGATGCATTTATTCCAGACAGTGAAAACCATGACGACTTTAAATCATCACATACACCAGCCCTAATTCCTTTTGACAAGTTCAGCACGTCACTGTTTCTAATTCACTCCGAGCGCCGTCTCTCCGTCTTCTTCGTACGCTCTCCCCGTTGCCACGTTAGCGGCATATCTCATTCTGCCAACAGCAGAAATACAAATCAGAGCTAATCTAAGTCAGTCGAGCAGAAGCCTCACTGAAGCTGTAATGATTGAAACCACCAAATAAATTATTCTATTTCATTTAAAAAAGTGTGTTATAAACCGCTTCGAAACGAGTGTGAGGAAGCCACAATTAGATTTCAATCATCTATTTACGCGTGTAGTGTTAAATAGATGATTGATCGTGATGAACGTTCTCGTGCTACGTTTTCAGCAGGTAACCATGGTTACAGAAGATGGCTCAAAAACCGTGATTGAACTGGAGCCGAACCAATCAAACAGTTTAACAGACGCAAACAAAGCAAGGCCTTGATGCTGCAGTGACCCATGAAACCAGAGGTCACATCGGGTGGGTTTTTGCTTCAATGTGCATTATGCTATTTTGGTATTTTTTGCTCACAGCGAAGAAGGAGGAAGAAGAAGCTGTGACGGACGCGGTGGCAGCGATGGAGTCAGACAGCCGATGCAGCAGGAAACGCCTCCGCCTGACAGACCTCAAGGCTGAACCAAACTACTAATTCACAAAAGCAATTTCAGGCAGATGGGAATCTTGTAGTCACAAGTTGAGCAAAAATGGCAACTTTGACTTCTTAGAACCTTATTTGCATCACCTAAAGATAGTCACAGAATCCTCTGAATATGATCGGCTAAATCCGCAGCTAAAGCAACATAAATATATGTATATATGTCCTGCTCTCATTAATAAATTCCGAAATTTACTCCTGTCTCTTTTAGTGGATATGAAAGTAGCAGCAAACTAGGAGGATTATTGAAACGTGCAGGGACGGGAAAAACCACCGAGCCAAACTCCGCCATTGAAAACGCTCGTCCAGTCTGCGGCTTTCGTTGAGCAAACCTTCATTATCAAAATGTTCTTCCATCTCGTCAGCGAGTGTTTCCGGCTGCACGGACGCCGATCCATCCCCACGTTCTCCCCGGCGAGTCGAGGGCAGCGTCGCCTGTCACACAGGATTCGGCGTTTAGCTTTAGATTTTCCCTGTATTTCCCCTGATCTGATTGGTCTGGGTCGGTTTGGATCGGGCCTGTGGCTTCATTTTTAAGCTCTGGAAATAGTCGGCTTTCGGAGTGACTCCCGCGATGTGTTGTGTGGATTTCGGAGGGAAGCACTGAGGGAAAGATGGACGCTCGCTGTCACCGCGGGCCCAAATGTTTCAGTCCTGTCCGGGGAAACTGACCTTTTTCATCCAGCTTTGTGTTGCAATGTGTGCATTGTGTGCAAAGGCACAATGTTGGACTCTAAGGCCGTGTGTTATCGGTGGGTTCCAGCCTCTTGATTGTGAGGATTTAACACGGCCTCTGTGTGTGCTGCCAACTTCTTTGGTGATTTTGTGTGTTTTTATGACCTACACCTCGGCTGAATACCAGCCCAACCCTTTGAATCTTGTGGGAGTCATGAGAGACTCGTGCTAACCTGTCAATGCATTGAACAGCAGGTAGAGAATCTTCTCTGAACTGGGTCCGGAGTGGATCATGTTGGCAGGCTGACAGCGAGCAGGAATCCATTTCTACTGTAATTATGCAACACAATCACGCCGTGTTTCTCTATATAGAGAGCTTAAGCAGATCTCTCTCTCTCTCTCTCTCTCTAATGACATTCCAAATCGCTCAGGATCTAATTCGTGTTTATTCGCTCCTTTTCTGCTCATTGAGTCATTCTCCTCCTCATCCATTCTCATCCTCGTGATGTTTTTCTGGTGACCCGATGTTAATGGAGTCTTCTGCACTACGAACACAAGTACAAGCGTGAAGCATTCAAAGCCAAACATAATTTCTGCACCAGGGCAGAACAGCCACTGTGGCTTTTTGTATGACCTAACTACATGCAAACACATATACAAGTACTACTACTACTATCTTTGTGGAAGAAGACGTTTCTGCTAGTTAACTTTTTCTGAATTATTGAACTTGGCCGGGTGGAAATAATAGTTGGATAAGATGAAACAAATTTGGGTTGATACATCTATCAAAGTGGTGATGAGAATATTTTGTGTCCACGGTTGTTTTTCTGCCTGTTTGTTACTTGTTTGTGTGTCTGCTGTTTGTCTGTATTCTACTGTGCTTGTTTGTGTGTCTGCCTGTTTGTCGGCGTGCCCGCCGGTCCGAGCAGCTTTGCTCTGATGTCGAGTCAACCACCATCGGGAGAGATAAACAGACTGAGGCGACAACGGCGTGACGGGAAGAATAAGAGCGAGGCAGCGTGTCGTGTCGTTTCGTGTTCCCATCAGCTTCGGCATGTTTAAAAGCAGAGGATGTCTCGAGGTCAACACTCATCACGCGATTAAAATATAACACAAAGTGCTCCTCAGAGTCCCCCCTCCACCTCCGTTCCCCCTGCTCCATTTAAGAAATGTTCCTAAAAGTGCATTGCAACCGTCAGTCCTGTGCATTAGTGTCTCTGTATTAGCTTGAGATTTTTAAACAGTTTACCTCCAGTTCACCAGAAGTTTACTTCCAGTTCACCAGCAGTTTAACAGCAGTTTGCTTCCAGTTCACCACCAGTTCACCACCAGTTCAACTCTGGTTTAGCTCCTGCTCACCATCTGTTTACGACCAGTTTACAGCGAGTTCACCGTCAGTCAAAAGCTTTGAGTTCTGAAAATCATGTGACGCTCCCACACACACGCACGCACATAAACACAATGCAACATGCACAATGCAAACACAGGCCATGTGCCATGCACGACTTGATGACCTGTAAGGCACAAACAAACATAAACAAACACACAAATGTTTCATCTGAACACACACACACACACACACACACACACGCACACACACACGCACAGTTTATGTATTACAACAGGAGGAGATGAGGTCAAACTGTAAAGGTGATCAGTGGAGATCAGTGAGTGTTTGATAAATAGATCACACGTTTTGTATTTGGGTGAATAAAAAGGCTTTTAGTAAGATATGAACAGCATTATACATTCAGCATTTTCAATCTTTTTTCAAAACATTTGTCAACATTTTTCGACCGACTATTCGGTGACTTAAAAAAAAAAAAACCTTTTTTAAACATTTTTTTTAGTCTGCGTGCAAAATATTTCTTGACCTAAAATATTTTTACTTATTTTTCTAAATATTTTTCGACCTTTTCATAATTTTTCTTTCCAATTTTTGGGGAATTTTTACTCTTATTTTATTGACAAAAACTGAATGAATAACGCAGCTGTGGCTGGGTCTAAACTTACAGTAATGAACAATATGGCTCCTCTCAATTTAGAGTGTGGTGATATGATAACCATTCGCATTACACATACTGTGTGCGTGTGTGCGTGTTCCCCCGTCTCTTACACAACAGGCACTGTAACGAAACAGATTCAGGTCAGCGTTTGATCCTCTCTTGGATCAATAACTCCAACAACACTGTGTGGAATGGATCTCATGAAGTCTTTTACTTCTGTTGCAATCAAACTGACAAAAGTCCTGATTGTGTTTGTTTGTTTTTTTTGCGAGTGAACTGAAATTAAAAAGGCACAAATGTCCTCAGAAACCCAGCAAATCCGGTGTGTGTTTTCCAGGACCTGACAGATCTCATGCAGAGACCTAACATCTTATTGTGTGTCACATGGCTTCACCTCAGACGGATTGATGGGGGGGATCTTCATTCTGAGACTGGCTGAGCCATTCAATCGCTTTGAACTCATGTCACGTACGTCTCAAGCAAGACTACAAGTCTGTTAGAGACGTTGCACGACTGGAAACTAAACAGCTGGATGGATGGAAAGTGGGGAGGCAGCTTTGCTTTTTCTTTAATCCTCAACACAAGTATCTCTGAATTACCTTCCACGGTTCCACATATTGTTCGGTCAGCCAACAAGCTGCCGAAAATGGATTTGAAACGTAGCTTTTTATCCCTCTTACGAAACATCTAACAAAATGTCCGGTAACAGAACAACTGATGAGCACAATGTTTCAAAGCTGTTCTGCTGCTCGTGTTCCGTTTTGGCTCGTTCCGTGTTTTTAAAATGCTTAACATTGCAAGAGACCCGTGACGGCTGACATTGGTGTTCTAATTAAAAAAAAACAAGGGTTTCATCTATAAACAGTTAAAGTCCATTCAGCTGATGCTCAGCATTTTTGAGTGATTTGTAAACCACTGATTCTCAAAACATGTTTGAAATTAAGATCAAACCTGTGAAATCAAGGGTCTATATTTGGTTGGATTATGAGCTAATGTTTCGAACCTGACCCATCTGTGAACTTCCTTCCTCAGAGGAGAGTCAGCAGATCAGGACTTTATTATAATTAAAGCCGCTTCTGCGACACCAGGATCCTTTGGAAGATAATTTAGGGGCCAGCAGGAGGGATTATTTACAGATTATCAGCATGAAAAGGGGTCAAAAATTTGCTTTTGACTTGTTCCTCATTCCACTTTGGAGTCATGGCCTTGTTATTTAACATTTAAAAGTCTTAACAGTTTTCTAAAAGATTCACGGGACAATTTTCCTCAAAGAAATACATTTTATAGCAGACACTTTGTATGTCAAACATGTTCCCATCACTGCAATATCATGTGGCTTTAGCATGACGTTAATAAATTAAGTAATAAATGAATGATCTGTTCTCTTTGTAAGATATTGATCTCAGGGAACGAGAGCGACTAGAAGGAAAAACATCCACCTCAAAGTTTATTTGGATACGGATTAACAGGAATACAAAGTCTATGTTTTTTGGACAAAGGCCTTCGGGTTTTGATTTTTATAAACTGCAAAAATATTATGACATGGATTTTAGTTGGATAGGGATGTAAGATTTAAATTCTTTTGTAAAAGTTGTATCAGCTTCAAACACTCAGCAGTTAAAGCAAAGGACCGTTATAGATGTGTGTAGTAAAAGTATTTCAATCTCAAGGAGTGAGCAAAGAGTACCGTAGTACTGTAGTACTCTCCTCTTGCTTAAATAATACAGCCTGTAGGGGTTTCATTCGGGTCCGTTAAACTTACTTTAGAAATCCTGAGTTTGGGTATAAAAGAAAATAAAGGATTTAAACAGGAGATCTTCTGACCTTATAAATCCAGCCGCCGGCTTCACCTCCAGTGAATTATCTACTAATACACATATGAAACAGACTTTCACATATCTCGTTATGGCCTCGAACCCCTGCTGTGTGTGTATGATATGTTATGTTATTCTGGCTGTTATTCTCGAGTTCCTGCTATCAATGGATCTTTTTTTTTTTTTTTATCCTTGCTGTCTGTTTTCATTCCCCTCATGCCTCCTTTTATTTGTTCAGGACTTTGTCCGAGCGCCCCTGCATCTTCTCCAGCCTCCAAACTAAATGACAAAGTATGCTGTAATTTATTCTCCCAAAATGACCCTGGGTGAGATGTAAGTACTTTTTGTATTTACTTCAGTATCACATTCAAGCAAAAAATGCTTGAACTTTTTTTTAGTTTTTTTAGTGAAAAACCTTGTGCCTCCAGGTGTGTTGATTTTAAATGCTTCTGATAAACCGAAGGAAAATACTCTCCAAAAAGAATGAAGAATTGTTTTTGATTGTCACTAATACTTATAAGAAGGGAGTAATGAACGGTCATCACAGTGCCATCCCTGCACAGTGACCTTACTGCGACGTATTACACAAGGAAACCGCTCCAAACACGTATCAATGACAGCTCCATAAGTTACGCTTATATAATTACAATAACAAAATCAGGCAAACAATGTAGCATGTTTGGATGTAATTCTACACCAATGCAGTGAAGCACAGAGGAGAAAACAGAGAACGAGAGAGAACGGTTATATTACAGAGCAAAAGTCACAGCAGACGTTACGTAATTGAATGTTGTGACCGCTGAACACAATCACGTAATATCGCCCGGTCTGAAGAGCCCAAAGACCAGGACCACACACACGCACACAAACACACACATTTTGAGATGTTTCTTTCAAACAAACAGCGCGCTGAATATTTATCTGGAGACTGACGATGGAGTCTGTGACTGAAGGAGCAGAGAGAGACAAACATTTTGTCAACATTTTGATTTCAGAGAGAAGCCTCGGACCGATATCTCAAAGCCCGAACGAACACAAACAAGACCGTTTACACTACAGTAGGAAACAGAAAACGTCTTTTTGACCTTTAACCCCTGAGCCGAGAACCCCAAAGAGAGAGGTGGAGGCGAGGCGAGAGGACGGGGACTCCCTCCATCTCCGATCTGAGCTTATCTCAAACTGAGGGCAGCCCAGCTGTGACTTTCCTGTCACATAAAGCTTTATTGAGTAGAGCTGAAGATAAATCATTTCCTCTAAGACCTCGTTGTCAGGGAGAACGGTATGAAATCAGCTTATCTGTGACTTCTGCGTGTCTTCCGACCCGCCAGTGGAAAGTTGGCGCTCTACAAAGACAACACATTAACCGATGTTCAATCAATACAACATCAGTGTTCTGAATAAAAACGCCAATGTGGGTTAAAAATCCCCCCCCCCCCCCATACGCTCACAGACGCACAACCTAATCCTTAGGAAGTGCGTTATCAGTCCTCCCACCTGATCACCTGCACATCCTGCATGTGTGTACAGTGGCCTCGCCGCTGCAGGGAGAAAATAAAGTCAACCTTTTTTTTCAGCGTGACGTGATGCGCATTTCCGAGGTGAAGCAGAGCGATAAGGAGACACACACTTCTGCACTGCATCCCTTAATCTGCGTGTGTGTGTGTGTGTTTTCTGATACCACACAGCAGCAGCCTCTGATGCAGCATCAGACAAAATTTAAGATGCATAATTTTTTTCTTCTTGTGGAGCCAAGTGGTGTGTGTGTTTACATGATGCTCCGCCGCGCGGCGTGGTGCATTCGGCGCGTCCTTCGTCCCGTCTCCCTCTCTAACCACCTGCATTTCCCAACCTCTCAGTCAACGCCGCTCAGATGGAAAGCGACACAACGCTGCAAAGGCAGAGGAACTGACGGCTCAGCAGAAAGCGGTGGAGGGTTTGAGCACAAGCACGAAGAAAAACAACAGTTCAGATGGTCACTCATCAAACGTGACCGTAGGCTGAACCAATCAAACAATGACAAGTGTCCGTTAAACGTTTAAGCGGTTTCTTTAAATCAGTAGCCTACATGACTTCATATTAGTTGATAATATTAGTATTAGTTGAACATTAGTAATCTCATGTCACTGTTTTTTTAAAATAATTTTAAAAATATTTGATATATATCATAATAATTTAGATATGCGTCAATGAACTGTGTTGAAGATTTGCTCTTAATATTGTTACTGTCAATTGTTGTTACTGTATGTAATCAAATTTTTCTTTTTATTAATAAAACTGATTCCCTCATTCAATATTTTCTAAATTAAATTGAATTCGGTATTAAGGAATGAAGGAGCTCGTGTTCTTTGAGGACACAATCAATCCTGCAGAATGAAAGACAATAGAGGGTATTGCATTGGCATTATTTTTGGAAGCATTGCACATTTTTAACAACTTGTGGTTTCTCCATTGCGTTGTCAAAAAAAAAAAAAAAACGAGCCCCCGGCCACGTGGAACCGCAACACAGAAAAAAAACACCGGGAAAGTTACTGACCGTCGGAGCAGCCGCCGAGGCGGGAAACTGGAGCCCCACCGGCGGGTACGCATGCAGCGCCGAGCCGTTGGCGCCCGCCGAGGATGCTGCAGACTGAGCCAGGGTCTCCGCTGGGGGCACCGGGCAGTTCGGCTGGTGGTCGCCGCACCCGAGGATGCTCTGCTGCGTGGGGAGCAGCAGCTTGCTCTCCCCGGCGTTCATCCCCACCCACACCGACACACCCACACACACACACGCGCGCACACACACACGCACGCACACACACACACGCACACACCTACTCCTCCTCGCCCCTCCCCTGTCTGAGAGAGAGAGAGAGAGAGAGAGAGAGAGAGAGAGAGAGAGAGAGAGAGAGAGAGAGGAGGGACAGTGAGTAGATGTGCAACAGGTGGAAAACAACACGCCCCCAGCTGTAGTCTACTAATCCATAGTATTATATTATATATTTATTCCCTGCACTATGTTGTCTTGTTGTCCATTGTCGTCTGTTGTTACGCACCAACCGCCAAGTCAAATCCCTTGTATGTCTGACACACTACGGCAATCAACGTCTTCTGATTCTGATTCAGAAGAATGGTGAAAAAAGTTACTTTTTTCAAACAGCTAATTGACTCCTGACAGGTGAATGACTGAATCTAAAATGTATCTGAATGGTTCAATAATGTCAAATATTATGTATTGCCTTCAATTCAAATCTAAATATGACAAAATGCATCTGTATGTCATAGAGTTAGAGGAATGGAGGATTTTTTTCTGTACCTGAACGAGTGTTGAAAAGTTGAAAGTGAAAATCCAGGAGCGGGAGCAGAACCTCAATCAGGTCCGATGTCGTAACAAACAAGGAGTAACTTCAGCCCAACTCTGGTGACCCAACGGGGGCTGATGGGTAATTCAGCTCCTGGTTTTTGTCTTCAGAAGTTCTGATTCCGTGAGGGAAACACTTTCCTGTTTGCCGTCATTTACTTGTCTGCTCGGGTACTTAACTCCGGGATTATTTAACTCTGGATCACTTAAACATGCAGGAAAAACAAACTGAAAAACAAAGCAAACCTCCAAATAAATCTGTTCGCTTAGAGAGTTCGACCCCCTGATGTATTCAGTCATTCACAAAGTGATGAATGCAGGGATGAAGTGAGAGGATGAGAAAGCACATTCACTCAGTTGGGCATTTTTATAAGGCAGCGAGACACACACACACACACACACACACACACACACACACACACACACACACACACACACACCTTTATGCATGCACATGGCGTGAGTGGGATGTGTGTGTCTCTGGGTCAGAGCGCTAATGGAAAGTCATTACGTTGATTATCTGCTGACCTGACGCTTCCACACTTTTTGCAAATGGAACGAGACGAGGACGAGCGCTCTGATTGATGAACACATGACTGCACAGTGCGTGTTAACGTTTAATCTGTCTTTAATGGACGGCCGAGATCAAACTGGAATCCCTTTCAAATGGGTTTTCATGCCCAACGCGGGCACAAGCAGAGCGACTGCTCGTCATGGCCGCTGTCGCTCCGCCAACGAGTCCGGGTGCACTTTTCATTCACTTCTTTCCAAAAGGGCCGTCCCTTTACTCACCTCCTCGTCAGACACTCGAGTTGCACTCAGCAGCTCGTGGATTCTCTCTAACGCTTCTGCCGAATTTCAAATTTAAAGCAATTCAATTCAAAGTGTTTCACAAGAAGGGGACAAACGTGTGCTGGACGGTGTCCTTCACGTTTAACCTCCAAAATCTCATCCATGGATGTAAATTTGAAGAAATTCCATGAAGATGTAAATGAGGTACAACTTTCTCAGCCACAGCTTCAGGCACCACAGAGTCATAAAAACCAGGAATTGTATTCAAATCATTGATTAAATATGAATAAAGTTATGTTTGAATTATTCTGAATAAGCACGAATGACATAAACAAACCACCATGAACCAATGTGACAAATAAATATACTGCACTGCGGAAACTTTCTACAATATGAATCCAAGGATAATTAAACGTTTAAATGTGACTGCCTGCTTTTGAGTTACTCTTCACTTCAGCTTCTTTGCACACAAACACCAGGACACTTTAACCTCGGCTAATCGACAGAGAAAAAAGGGCTTAAGTCGCAGCTGCTCAAATCAACCGGTTTAAGAATAATCACCATTAATGTGTTTGTGTGTGTAACCTGCATCCATTTAATCACCAAAGCTGATGGAGAAGGGATGTAGGAATAATTGACACGAGACAACACACACAGACCTGAAGGTCGCGCCTCTCGGTTTGAATAAAAGGAGCCTGTGTATTCCACACAGACACACACAATGATTTACAAACTGCATTAAACCGGAAGGGACGTGTTTCACAGATCGGGTCCGTTCAGAAAAACAGCAGGACGACTCTACATTCTTTAATTGTCTTTCAGCTGGCAGCTTAGAAATATTTACCATTTATCACAAAGGTTCTTGTTCACACACGTTGACCTGGACAATCATTCATTCAGTATGGATTGCACCGCTGATTATTTTCTTATTTTCATATTATCTTATTTTTATTAATCAATTCATGCAAACCCAATTATCCAGAGCCCAACTTGAAACCTTCACATGGTTTGTTTTTCCATGACATTTATTTTGTATTTTACAAAAAAAAAAAAACATACCTTGCATCTGTAATTAAGTACAATATCAAATACTCTCTCGGTGGTCAAATTAATTCATTCATTAAAAACAAGAATTGTTTTCCCGTTGAGATGCTACAGTATCGCAGTGCTTTACAAAACCCAGCACCAGCGCTGCGGAAATAAGCGAACACTCAAGCAAAGAAGAGTAAAAAATAAAGATAAGCTTTGTTGCAGCTACGACCCAAATCTCACAATGTTGTGTAACGCTCATTTGCTAAAAGTGCGGCGTGTGTGTGTCTCAACGCTGTCCACTCAGAATGATGAGTTCAAGTGCACGTCACACACATGTGATGCAGTAATGTGTCTGTGAATCCTGCACTTTGAACAAAGGAGCAGCTAATTCAGCACACTTTTAAAAGCAAAGTTTCTCGATAGACTTAGATAATCATTGTATTGTTTTGGTACGTTAGGCTTTTGCATAGGCCTCATTTATTTAGTTGTGTTTCTGAATTGAGCAAACTATTGGCACCTGTTGGTTGACCGTGTAGGCAGGCGGGACCAGCATGCACCTGGGCGGCCCGACGGTGTTAAACAGGCAAAGAGGCAGCAGCTCTTTGTTCTGTAAACGCTGAATGAACAATGGACTCCTTTCCCTGCACTCTGAATGCGGCGTAAAACCTGTGGTATTGTAATTATTATATTATAATAATAATAATATTGTATATATATATATATATATATTATAGTTATAGAGGGATGCCTCATAATCTGACCATGGCTCCACCATGGCTCGAACCCTCAAACATTGATCCCAGGGAACGTGGTCACAATGGACGACCGTGGTCCATCATCAGGGAAGCAACAGAAAGCAGTAGAAACAATTTTATCCAACAGCGCCATCAGGTGGAAACACGTGGACACACAATGTCTGCGGAAAAGTAAATATGTTTCTGTTATGGAAAGTTATTTAAAATGAACATCGCGACTATTGACTTTATTCTGAAAAAGTGATGTGTGTGTGTGTGTGTGTGTGTGTGTGTGTGTGTGTGTGTGTGTGTGTGTGGTCTCTAATAACTGCTTGTCTGTTAAAATCATCTCGTCACTCTCACGATGTCCCATGTGGTCAATATATCTGAATATATGGACAGAATAAAACAATTTACAAATTCAAAAAGAAAAGGTATTTTGTTTGTGCAGTTATATTAATGTATATAGAGAATCACTAGAATTGTGATATATGCCTTTTCCACAGAAGAATAGGAAGAATAAAACAATAACATACTCATGTATTTGTAAAACACATTTAAAACATTTCCCCATAACTACTCAGAGTCGTGACGATGCTCTCCGGCTCCACCTGCGCTTCCTCCACCTGTCGCCCTGCCTGCACAGGAAGTCCCGTTCCAGCCTCCATCAATCCGCGCCACAGTTTCAAGCTCCCGTTTTGGGGGGGGCGCTGTAAATAATACGTTGCCAGATCAGAGCAAAATCCCCCTTTTATTTTTTTCGCGGAGCGATTCCCAGTGGCGCTGTGACGCGTCCGTAGCCAGACAGCGGATTGATTTTGAGGGATGAAGCAGGACCCGGATCTGCGCACGGTGAACATAACGAGCGTCCACTGGAACGGATTTACCAAAACACGGTAGTGGCGAGGAGGACCCGAACCGGCGAAGATGGGGCGAGTGGCGTTTATTCGCTGCGGTTATCCGCCGCTGGATGGGTGATAATTCCCGGTGACTGTTCGTCGGGTGCCGGATTATCTGCGCTGTTCCTCCCGCAGGCCCACGGAGAGAGACGCTTCCTTCTTCCACCGGCCGGCCTGACATCGCCGCCTGCTCGTCGCTGGATGAATCATCGCCTTCATCACGGGCTGCTGCTGGTGGTGCTGCTGGTGGTGGTGGTGGTGGTGGTGGTGGGTGTAGCGATGCTGTCACTGTACTCTTAACAAAAAGAACACAACGGCACCTCCCGCGCGTCTCCGCGCGTCTCCCGGGGAGTCGGCATGGAGGAAATCCTGCGTAAACTGCAGAAGGACGCGTCCGGCCACAAGCACAAAGCTCTCCGCGACGCCTGCGTCTACGCCCGCGGTGAGTGTACAGCCCCCCCCGGTCTCCGGTCTCACGGTACGGGTTAAAAGCTTTAACGTACCGTGCTGAAGATGCGCCGATAAAACCGGGAGAGGATGGTGGAAAATATTACGTCAGCAGGCCACAGCGCCTTTAAAGTTCATTTAAGGTGGTCAACCCGACAAGCGCCTAGTGAGGCGTGTGTGTGTGTGTGAGTGTGCGTGCGTGCGTGCGTGTGTGAGTGTGTGTGTGTGTGTGTGTGTGTGTGTGTGTGTGTGTGTGTGTGTGTGTGGGGGGGGGGAGGGATTGTTGGGGTCTGTCCTCCAAACCGGAATATCAACCCCCCAAAAAGCACAACTGGTCATTTTAAAAGCATGCATTTCTTTTCAGGCCGTTTATAAAACCACGTGTGATCTTCGCAAAAACGCAGGAGCAACAAGGAAGGTTAATTCTCCTTCATGTAACGTGGACCAGAAATGCTCCATCGTGGCTTCTCAGTATAAACTTTAACGGTAAACCTACCGGCACAGATGTGCTGATCACTCCTTTGGGCTTTGTGCATGATGACGGCTGTCATATGATGACGTCATACACAGCACAGGTCACTCAGTCCTATTTGCACCAGTTGTGCTTTTAAAGAAGATGTGAGGCTCTGGGTCTTAATACATAATCATCAATGCAGACCTTTTTGCTGACTCACTCCCCCCCTTTTAGGCGACTAAGGGCTGGTTCAGTACCCTTCAGCACTATGAGTATCAATCGGTAACAATCAAAATACGTTTTTTAAGAAAAAAGCAGGAGGAAAAAGAGCTTTTCCACTGACGTCACTGGGGATATTCTTAGTAAGAGAAGGTACGATCTGCCAGCCTGACCTGGGCTCACATCGTGCTGATGAAAGTTAATGCACACACACGCACACGTGTTTAGACCTAACGGGGCATGAAGGGGTCGGCAGATCTCGGAGACGAGCGCGTGCAAAAGCGTTGTGCATGTGTGACTCCAGTGTGACGAAACCGAGTCCATCCAGCGCGTCGTGTTCCAGTTATTTCTGCCCTCCTACCGACGTTTTACAGACTGGTTAGAAACGACAAGCCTATAATGGCCTCTGAGACGCCAGACGTCCAAAGCGAGCGCCACCTTAGACACACACGCAGACACAAAGGACAAGTGTGTGTGTGTGTGTGTGTGTGTGTGTGTGATGAATATACATTGCAAGGGCAAGGCTGGTGTCTGCTGAACCTTGAGGTTTGTGTGCAACGTGACAGCCTGTGCAGAGTAACAGGAGATTTATGCTGTCTGGTATTTTACACCAGGGCGGTTGCATTTGTCTACCTCCAACTTTAATGTACACAAGTTTTAAGGATGTCCTTAAACCCTCTCAGCTCTGCAGTTTTCATCAAACATTACTCGGAGTGAAGGAAATTGGTGTATTTGTTCGGGACTATTATTTATTACCATTCGAACACGTTTTCAACTCTATGAACACCACATGCAGTTAAAGTAGAAAACCAGCTTGAACCGTGCTTCTTTTCTAAACGTCTTTCCGTTTTCACTATTAATCCCGATGTTCTCTTTCCTCCGTGCCTGTGGTCTACAGAAACCCTGGAGTCTCAGAATGGATCGGTCAAGATTTCCCCCTCAAAGCTTCGGTAAGTTGAACCGTCAGTTCATCTTCAGCTCAGGTGAGACAGCTCGGCGTACGTGCACACGCCGCGCCCCTGTGCGTTTACGGCAGGATAACCAAATATTAAAATTCAAAGCGCTGGCTGGCCTCCCTCTATTTTACGCACCGTTTATGACTTTGAATGATCCAATCAGTCCTGGGATGCAAATATTGAACTGAAGCATTGGATTGCATCACTGGGGGTTCAGCACCGCTGCAACACCGGGAAAGAAAGGAGCCAAAGGCCTCGTCAATTCAGCCGATTGTCGATGGGTTCTTCAAATTAATCAATGACCTAATCAACAGTGGGTGCACTGACATTTTCTAGTAAATGAAGCATCTCTTGATTTGACGAAATAGAAGGTAAATGAACTCCGAGCCGTTTCGAGGAAGGTGCCGTAAATCCTGGATGCTCAGTGTGAATTATTCATTCTGTGGTTTTATTGGGGGATATTGGATTAAATATTGATAATAATGTGTATAATAATGTCTCCTCTGGGCTCCTCTGTCTCTACAAAAGTGACTTTAAAGGACACGAATTGTGACTCGCTGACTGACGGAAGAAAACAATGAAACGATCTTTATGAATCACCGTTAAAAAAATAGGAGCAGAATTTAACATTTTTAAGCAACATTCAAGGCAATCAATCCTTTTTTAAATTGACCTGTTATGAATGTGTCCTGGTTGTAAAAAAGTAAAGTAAGGGATCTGTTTACTTTTAGTTTCATTATGGCCGTACCGATGCGTGTTGTTGCTCGTGTGCTTGCAGAGAGCGCTGTCTGCTGCCTCTCCAGATGGCTCTGGAGTCTAAAAGCACCAAACTGGGACAGACGGCGCTCACTGGGATGCAGGTACCTCCACCGGCTCCGCCCATCTGGTTTGAACGTGTGCTCAGCGAACACATTGACTTCACGTCATGAATACATGTTGCAGTCACAGGTCCTTTTTACAAGTAAACTGCGTCTTTGTTCAACTCGACGCATGCGCGCTGCAGGTTACTGCGTCAGGCCCCCAGGCCTGGCAGCGCAGCGTGGCCCAGAGCCCCCCAAAAACTCATTTCAATTTAAACTGGACATAAAGATTAAGCACCAGCATCAATCCACTCTGAAAACAAGTGGAAGTTTTGTATTTTACTTCTGGACATTGGCCGCTGTGAAAGACATTTAATTGAATGTATTTGGACATCGCTTGGACAAGGGAAGCTGCTGCTTCGTTGAAACTCTCTTCCCTCTGCCGTCGTCCAATCAGAAGCTCCTGTGCGAGGACCGGTTTGTGGGCGGGGTCAGCCGGGAGGCCGAGGTCCTGGAGAAGCAGCTGCTCAGCCAGATGTTGGAGGCCATTAGAGTCACCCCATCCCTCCACGAGGACTTGCAGGTGGAAGTCATGAAGGTAAACCTGCCAGAATATGTAACCGAGAAATAGTGCCGACTCGTATTTCCCCTCACGTTGCTCTGCACATTAACAAACCTATGCTTAGGATTCATTGGGCCTTTTTTAAAATTGTTTACCTGATCTACCCCATAATATTAAACGTCCCTCTCTTGTGTGCAGGTCCTGCTGTGCATCACATACTCACCAAACTTTGACATCAATGGAGACTCCATCTTGCGGATTGCAGAGGTGGGACACACAGAACCTCTAGCAACAAAAACCGAGACTTTCTGTTTGCTTTTACATAAATAGTCAGCGATATGTAGAAATTAATATTGATAGATTACTCGTCCACTTGCTGTTATTTATTTATTGTATTTAAAAAATACATCCAAGAAACAGCAGTGGTTCCTATGGGTTTGCACGGGCCGTCACACACGACAGGTTCGCGACGAAGGGAGACGAGCTGGTGAGATACTGGACTTACCAGGTCGATAAAAAGTCAACAACCGCTGGTGACTTTTAATGGACCAGCTTTCACACTTAAAATTCAGATCCCGGCATTGCCGGCGTAAATCTTTCCTCGCTGGTGGATTTAGTCGGTTGTAAAGGCGACGTGGAGTCAAAGTAACTCTGTGCGTATGTATTTATGCACAAGGGCAAACGGATCACTGTTCTTTACTGTCGAGGTTCAGAGCTTTTAGCAAGAGAGTTTTTTTGATTTTTGGAACTTACCCCTCCCTGAGCTGGACGAGAAGCATTCTAAATGAAACCCAGGCTCCTACAGGTTCTTCACCTGAGCGGAAATATCATGAACGGGCAGCAATCCGCCGCCTTCGTCACCCAATCGGGTGTCGTCTCTGGTGCGTTTTCCCGTGACATCATCACTTCGCTCGACAGCAGCTCCTGTGTGTCCGCCGTTCATTAACCGCTCACGAGAACAACGTGTTAATGGGCTGAGTGCTGCCATCTGCTGTGTGTGTGTGTGTGTGTCTGTGTGTGTGTGTCTGTTTGGGTGGGACATCATAGCCTGCGCGGGTTGTCAGCACACGCTCTATTATGGGTACTATCACGCACCGTGCGGCTCGGCACAGGTTACTGATGAAGGGATTGGCAGCATCGTGAAGTTTCCACCACTTTTTTATTACCACCACGTCACTTGCATGACAGGACGCAAAGTTGGCTTTTAAAAGTAGTTGCCAATCTGCAACCGGGCCCTGAGCTTTTTATTGAGGCAACTGAAAATATGGATGTACCTTCAATTCAGCTTGTTTCATGTTTTATCAAGCAGCTGTTTTTCTGTAAGCTGGAGCAGGTGTCCCTGTCAAAGCAATTCGTCACCGTCTGCATCCCTTAGGAGACAGGAAAGGTTGTCCGGTCCTTTTTAAGACTGCAGCTATAAAAATAAATATGACCGTTAGTAACTTTGGTTCATTTCAAAAAGTAAAACTGCTGGAGCCGGAAGAGGTTCAGCCGCAGGAGGCTGCAGCTTAACGCCGTTGTTCATCTCGAGCGGATGCTGCGTCTGTGAGGCTCTGTGGTTGCCGGGTGCATTGATCCTCCATTAATCAGGCCCAGGTGGTGGAGGTGGAAGCATCCCAGAGCCTTCCAAGGCCTAACGTGGGAGTATAAATAGCACAGATGGTCTTTGTTCGCTGCTCGAAGCGCAGCCGATAAAACAGAGCTTTTTGTAATGAGTGAAATGAATCTCGTTTTACTGCTGACATGCTCTCGATATCTTCCCTGAAACCCTGTTTGTGTTTCTTTTGGGGCTACGAGCTAATGACCCACATGTTTAACTTTTATTAGCATCGATCTATTTTGGGTGTGTTTGTATCCTCTGTGCTGGCTTTCTTTTTATTGTTTCAAGTGATGTGTAATCCGTGAAGCACTTTGCTTTGCCTAAAGGGTATGAAATGTGCTGTGTGCAACGTGAGGAGCGTACGATTCCCCTCACGATACTACAAAGCACTGTGGATAAAAGCCTGTGTCGTTTCATAGTGGTGTGTGTTGTTTACCCTGTGACCTTCTAACGTGGCTGGAAGATGTTTTAAACTCCCCTACCCCCCCCCCCCCTCCCCCTCCAGTCAGTTACAGGGCTAATGCGAGGGAGGTCGGGGGATGTTACCTTTTTGACGTCATGGAAACCTCCTCCTAAATCTGCACACCGACAAACAAATGGGTGTTTGTTTTTTGTGTGTCTTTAGGTGTGTATCAAGACCTACGTGTCCAGCTGTCACCAGCGCAGCATCAACACGGCGGTCCGAGCCACACTGAGTCAGATACTGGGAGACCTGACGCTGCAGCTGAGGCACAGACAGGAGGTCACACCTTTTCAATGGCTGCGGACACAGACGCACATGGACGTTGAAAAATAAATACGACGCAATCAAAAATCAATAAAAGAAACATCTTTACTGCTACACTGATATTATTATTATTATTATTATAACCTCTTTCGCTTTTGTCTGTTTTTAGTTCATTCAAAAAAAATGTTCCCCATTCGAACCCACAGAGTGGCCGAAGTATAACCTGCGTTGTGCTCCTCCGCAGGGGGCCGATGGAGACGAGGTGACGGCCGTGCCGCTGCACAGGAGAGGTAAGCTCACGGAAATAAGCTGCCGGCCCGGCAACGTGAACGCCGCAGAGAGGCGCTCCGGTTCAGGAAGACGTCACGCCACTTAGTGGTTCGCTGCTGTATGAATGTTGGTGCGACAGTTGCGTAGCTGTTTGAGAACAACGTCTACAGTGAGAAAGTCAGGGGTTCTGTGTGATGCTAGACACACACACACACACACACACACACACAAAGGGAAGAACCAAATCAAGGCGAAGAAATTGAATAATGTGCTATGAGCAGAGAAAAAGGTGAGAAACAGGCAGATGTAGCATGGTTTGTGTATTTGTGTTTTTGCAGATATTTCTCCCACTAGCCAGGCGCTGTGTGACGATGTGGTGACGGTTCTGACAGTGTTCTGTGAAAAACTGGAGTCGGTGGACAGGTAACACCTGCAGTTTTACATTACTTGGCGTCATGGTGTTGTTATAAAAATATGTCACTCAAAATATGGGAAAAAATATTAGGTTGAAGTCCTACTATGTCTACTAAGTCGAAAAAAATGGTCTTAGGTTGAAAAATACCACACAAAATATAGGTTATGAAAAAAAGTTGTGTTACGAATAAAGTCTGCATATGTTCCTCTGAATGCTCCTTGTTGTTGCGTCTTTCCATCCTCCAGTGAGAACCAGCTCCTCCAGCTCTTCTACCTGGAGTGCATCCTCTCGATGCTCAGCAGCTGCCCTCCCACAATGCACCTGTCCAGAGACTTCACCGACCTCGTATGGTGAGACATGAAACTTTCGGTAATCCAGTGTGTATTAAATTGTGTCTAGTGACCTTATTTCAAATGCTTAGCAGATGCATCACATGACCTTTTTGGGGGACTGTTCTGTATTCATTGATCTGTAACATTCCTTCACCCAGGAAGCAGCTGTGTCCGTCACTCGTGGCGATCATGGGAAATCCGGTCAACGACAAAACGATCACTTCCCACCACGGCTACGCGGGGCCGTCGGACCGCCTGTCGGACCGACACGGTCGAGGTAACGGCAAACGACTCTGTGGACGACTTTGCGCCGTCCGCGATGTTCGTTCACCTCCGCGCCTTCACCTCCCAGGAATGGGCCAGGAGGTTGACCCCTCCTCCTCCGGCGGAGGGGTGTCCGATCAAGGCAGGGGGTCCGGCTGCTCCTCCAGCGCCCCTGCCAGGATTGCGGCGGTGGTGCGCACGGTGTGCTACGTCGCCGCGGAGCTGGTGCGCCTGGTGAGCTGCGTGGAGTCGATGAAGCCGGTGCTGCAGTCGCTGTACCACCGGATCCTGCTGTACCCGCCTCCTCAGCACCGCACCGAGGCCATTCGCATCATGAAGGAGGTGGGAGCGGGGGGGGCGTATCGCTGACTCTTCTCCTCTCCAACTGTTCAGATGGATTTTTCCACATTGAGGCAGCCATTGCTTTCCCATCCATGGATGAGTGTTTGTGTTTCAGATCCTGGGCAGCCCTCAGCGGCTCTACGACCTCGCCGGTCCGTGCGCGGCTGAGCCTGAAACCAGGAAGCGCTCCTTCTCAAAGAGGAAGTCCCACCTGGACCTGCTTAAACTGTTCGTAACTCAACTCTGTTTTTTATTTGAGTTTTTGCAGAATGGACTTTCTGAAGTTGACCTTTCTGAGTAGCATCTTGTTGTAACGTTAGTGTTGCTTTGCATTTAATTCACCACGTTTCCTGAGCCTGATGTTTTTTCATTGATGATGTTCCTGAGAAAAGGAGCAGTATAGTTGACTGTAAAGTGCACATCACGATGTTTCTCAAAGTAAATGGGCAATTTACCAAATTTTAATGTAAACTCGTGTCTGATTTATATTCTTCTTCCTTCTTTTAGAGTGATGGACGGGATGACCGAGGCCTGTATGAAGGGAGGCATCGAGGCGTGCTACTCGTCGGTCTCCTGTGCCTGCGCTCTGCTCGGGGCGCTGGAGGAACTGTCGCACGGCCGCGGCATTCAATCTGAGCAGGTACGCCGCTGCGACAGGACGGCCCAAGGATTACAAAAAAGTGAATTGAGTGTATTTAGCCGAAGTCGTGTTGAGAATCTGTGTTTGTTAACGTCACAGCTTTTTCCCCCGCAGGCGCCGCTCCTCCTCAGACGACTCGCGGACGTGAAAGACGGGACGGAGTCGACGCGCGAGTCCATGGAGATCAACGAGGCCGACTTCAGATGGCAAAGACACGTCCTGTCCTCCGAGCAGGCTCCCTGGGAGCCGTGCTCCTCTTCCGCCAACGTGGCCGCTGAGCGCAGCCCCGACATCAGCATCAGCATCACCACGGAAACGGGCCAAACCACTGTGGATCTGGAGGCGGGGGAGCTCGCCGTGGGTCTGGCCCAGACTACTCCCGAGGAGTGTGGGGAGGACGCGCGCCTCCCCCCGCTCGCGTCCTGTGGGGACCAGGAGGGGGGCAAGCGTGAGCCGAGCGTCGGGGCGACCCAGGGGAGCGGACGGGAGGAGGGAGGACGTGCGGCGGAGGCCGAGGGAAGAGGAGAGAAAGAGAGAGCTGGAGGAGGAGGAGGAGGAGGAGGAGGAGGAGGAGAAAGAGGAGCTGTTGTTCCTCCAGATGTGGTGCAGCGCAGTCACAGCCTCGTCTACCCCGACATCACCAACTTCCTGTCGGTGGAGTCCAGGACCAGGGCGCACCCCGCAGGAGGGTCGCGATACAGCGAGAGCAACTTCAGGTGTGTGAGTGTGGATACTGTATCTGAGTTTCTTTTCCGTTTGTTGGCTGAACATTCCACTCGGAATCCAACTTACGTGCGATGCTGTTAGCAGTGGAAACCACGCAGTGAATCTCATGTGCTACGTCAATGTCCAAGCGCAATGTCAGGGAGAACAAATAGGCACTTTACCGTTTGGTTAAAGCCACAGTATGTCAGCATTTTGCTGAAGCTGTCACTACACCATGACGCTATTCTCCAACGCAGTGATAAAAAACACACAGAACTGTACGTTTCTTTAAATAGATGCATTGTTTAAATCACTGACCTCCCTGTCGGCTCCCCAGCATCGAGGAACAGGACTTGTCGCGGACCGAGTTCGACTCGTGCGACCAGTACTCCATGGCCGCCGAGAAGGACTCGGGCCGCTCCGACGTGTCGGACATCGGCTCGGACAACGCCTCGCTGGCGGACGAGGAGCAGCAGACGCCCCGAGACTGCCCGGGACAGCGCTCCCTGCGCTGCGCCGCCCTGTCGCTCAAACTGCTGCGCAACCAGGAGGCCGACCAGCAGAGCGCCCGGCTGTTCGTGCAGTCGCTCGCCGCGCTGCTGCCCCGGCTGCTGGGAACGGCCTCGGCCACCGAGGTGGACCTGTCGCTGCAGAACTTCTCCTCGGCCTTCTGCTCCGGACTGCAGGCTGGTGAGAGGCCGAATGCAGAGGGTCCGATTTAAAGCAAAAAAACAAAAAAACAAGCGTGGATTTGGTTTTGTTCCAATGTTCGAAAACTGAGAGGTGTGTGTGTGTGTGTGTACACTCACAAAACAAACACGGGTTATTTGTCGAAGGTGGAACGATCAGCGGCGCCGTCTCTTCCTGTTAAAATTCATCTGTGGCCGAGGGGGAAGTCTCTGCTGTTTGGATAAATCTCTGAATACAGAGGGACACTGCAGGGTATTCAGTAATATATCATTACATCGGCAGAGCAGAACATTAAATAAAACGACACGAGTAAATGATCAAAATGTCCAAAGAAATGTTTAAGAAGAAGCATTATGAGGAACTAAATCCCTGCAACCCAACCCACAAGTAATTTGTTGTGTCCCTCCTTCGGTGTGTTTCGTTTTAATCTTTTAACTATAAATGTTGACATGCATTCAGAGTCCCCCGTCTCCCCCTGCCTCCCCCTCCAGGTGGGATCCACTCCCCGGGCTTCGAGGCCGGAGACGCCCTGAGCTGTCAGTCCCTGATGAACGCGGACGGCCTGTACCTGGTGTCCTACTACGCTCTGCTGCTCAACCTCAAGCTCTGCTGCTGCGACTCGTACCGCCGGCGCACGCTGGCTCCCGTCCTCAGCCTGGTGAGCAGCAGAATCCCCCCTCCCGCCTCCCCCCCCGGTGGTGGAGTGGAAGAGCTTCATACCTCCAGCACCACTGCCCGCTTCACGTGGAAGACGGAGAGCGGAGGAAAGCGACGAAGTAGAACAGCCGCAGGAGGATGGATCTTGACGTCGTTTCCGTGCGTTTCGTTGCAGAAGGAGTTTGTGCGTCTGATCCAGAGCAGCGGCGTCCTCGTGGTTCTCTCTCAGGCCTGGATCGAGGAGCTCTACCGCCAGGTGTCGGAGCGCAACCTGCTGGGCGAGGCCGGTTACTGGGGCTCCCCGGAGGACCACACGCTGCCGCTCATCACCGTGCTGACAGGTACGCACCCCGCCCACGTAATCGAACTGAGGACGAGATAAATAATTCTCATGTTCCCTCCTCTCACCACACCTTCTCCTCCTCCCCGCTCAGATATCGACGGTCTGGGCAGCAGTGCGATTGGAGGACAGCTGATCAGGAGGGCGTCCAGCAGATCGCCGCTCAGCTGTGCCGAGGCGGGCAGTGACACGGTGGTGGCAGGTCGGTGGGCAAAACCCAAGGAATATGATGAATGGACGGGTTCATTTACTCAGTATACTATTCATGTTCCGTAAAATGGGTTCGCTCAGCCCTGAAGCATCGCAGGATAGTGACGCTTGGTCAAGTTCTCATCTTTTGTGTTTCTTCTGGAATTTTGTTTTTGTAGCTTGTTTTTCTTTTGTTCTCTAGTTCTTTTGTTTATATTAAAAGTTAAAATATTTCAAAGATATTTAAGAGAAGGGGAGCTCAAGCATTTTAAACTTTAACTACTGCACTTCATCTTGTGTTTGACTGTCTCCGTTATTCAACTCATCACATTGTGAGAAGAAAACATGTTGTGTTTCTTCAAAAAGTATTGAAGAAATACAATCAACCTCCCTCCCTCCCCCCTCTGGATTATTCAATCTTAGAAAGGTCAAAAGTGAGTGGGGATAAAAAAAAAAGGGTGAGGTGGAAAAAAGAAAGGAGAGGGCTGACTGGGAGAGAGATGGAGAGAATGAGTCCAGGGCCACCTGCTCTCCTTCTGCATGTCCCTGGAGGACAAAGGCTTGGCGAGGATCGCCATGGTAACGGCTGCTGAGTCACCCCTCCGTGACGGATGCGCTTTTCTTTTGTTTGCATGGGCTACACCAGGCACTTCCTGTATAAATACAGAGTAACGCCTCTGCTTTGCTGATGAAATGAATGCCGAGGCTGGACAATATAATGTCAGATCTGTTTTTTGTTTTGTTTTGTTCAGGAGCAGTGTTCTCTCGCTTCATCCTCACCGGCGTGTGGAAGAACCTGATCGACGTGCTGTCCACGCCGCTGACCGGCCGCATGGCGGGCAGCTCCAAGGGCCTCGCGTTCATCCTGGGGGCGGAGGGGGTCAAGGAGCAGAGCCAGAGGGAGCGGGACACCATCTGCCTGAGTTTGGACGGCCTACGCAAAGCGGCCGCGCTCAGCTGCGCTCTGGGTGGGCGACGCACGCGTTGGTCTCACGCTTGCGTGTCGATGAGAAAAGAAACCTGACAATCCTGCGGCGTCTTTCCTCTCAACGCGGAGACGTCCAAAGTCAGCGCCGTTTACGCTGCCGACAAATGTTACTGATTGTTGACAGCGTTGAATTAAAGTGGCTTTATTGGGACGTGTGGATGCATCACAGATTCGGTTTGATTCACCTTTTGCTCCCTTATAAACCACAAGGACGCCCTCTTAAAGAAACGTCTATTTTTATCAGAGAAATTAAATGAAGCTCTACTAATTGTATTGTCTATTTTTAAATACAATAACTAACACAACTCTGATCAAAGCGATAGATAAGATTAAACATAAACCAGATTGCTGTGGTGTGGTTTGTAGGAGTAGAAAGTGGATGTGTTTACGCTGTGAGTGTGTGTGTGTGTGTGAATGTATGCGTTTTATTTTGTAGGTGTAGCTGCCAACTGTGCCTCAGCTTTGGCCCAGATGGCCGCAGCCTCATGTGTGCAGGAGGAGAAGGAGGAGAAGGAAGTGGGCGAGATGGGCGACGCCATCACACAAGGTGCCGGGAGGACGACGCAACACACAACAACACACACAAAGCAACCTAATACAGACACAGTGTGGCCAGCATGGCCTTTCAACACGTAATCTTATCAGGCTCCCCGAAAAGAACGACACCGAAGCCTCTGCTCGATGGGGACAAATGTTTTCGCTCTTTGCCCAACTTGGCAAGAGTTTGATTGACAGTAGTCTGTGTGTGTAGAGCCCGCCCTGTTTCCTATCCGTCTCTGACGAGGGCTTTTTTAAGAAAGGTTGCACTTAGGTTGCATATTGCATTGCAATGTACTTGTGTAGACCTTTCGTTTGTATTGTACGTTACATATCTGTGTGTGTGTGTGTGTGTGTGTGTGTGTGTGTGTGTGTGTGTGTGTGTGTGTAGTGAAACAGCGCGTTGAACATCGTCTGGAGCAGATCGGTCGTCCTCAGGGCGTTCGCCTCCACACGGCTCATGTGCTGTGTATGGACGCCATCCTGAACGTAGGCCTGGAGATGGGCAGCCACAACCACGACTGCTGGCCACATGTCTTAAGGTGCACACGCACACACACACACGCATGTAATACAAAAGGCTGAAATATATTCAGTCTATTTAGTCTCCACCATCCGTTTCTTCTGCACATAAAAATGTATGCAGTTGGAATAATAACCTGAATTTCTAAACCGGTTTTGGGAAAATGGACTAAATCTTTTCTACCGCCCCCCCCCTCCCCCCCTCTCTCTCTCTCTCTCAGAGTGACTGAGTACGTCAGCTCGTTGGAGCACACTCACTTCAGCGACGGCGCCGCCCAGCCGTCGTCTCTGACCACCATCACCCAGCAGAGCCAGCAGGCGGCGGGCGCCGTGGACCTGGGGACGGAGATGAGCTGCGAGCCCAGCCCGGAGGCCTCGGAGCTGGGCCTGAGCCAGCCGGTCATCCAGCCCCTGTCCATCCAGGAGCTGCTGAGGGAGCGCAGCAGAGGCCGCGGCCTGGACCTGAAGAGCGGCAGCCTGATGACCGGGACCAGCGCCGCCAAGGCCGTGTGCACGCTGTCAACACAGGCCGACCGGTAGGCCCGCCAACCCCGCAACTGACCACAAGATGGCAGCAGCAGTGCAGCGCTACCTGAGGCTGTGGATTAAATATAGAATTGGGGCGAGGTCAAGTTCAGAGTCCTCACGGGTATCTAAAAGTACAGATGTGTCTATATAAGTGTGCGGGCCAACAGTTCTGCGCTGGCTAAAGTTTGGCACAAGCAGGGAATAAACTGTGTTAATTTCAAGGATCATCTGTTATGTAACCGGTTATCCAGGCTGCTTTTAGGGGCAAAGAAATGTTCCCTCTGATCTGTTGCAACAGATGGACAGAACACATTTCCGAGCTGAAAGTGCTGCCAAAACATAGTAACTGGTCCTGTGCAGCGAGCTGTGGCCTTCACTTTAAACATTCTATCATAATTACAACGTTTTCACTTCACAACCCTTCAAAAGCTGTGTTTCTTTAATGATTTGGGGTCATTTTCTACTGTAGATTTTCCCCATGAGTGCAATGAAAACACTGTGTGTGTTTGTGTGTCTTTGTGTGCGTTCCAGATTGTTCGAAGAAGCCGTGACCAAGCTGAACCTGGTCGGTCTGGTCGGCTTCTTGCAGCAGCTCAGGAAGGCGTCTCAGTCTCAGCTGTTTGACTCCGTCACTGAAACCGGAGACTATTCTCTGGCAATGCCAGGTACACACACACACACACACACGCGGCTCATTCAGTGAATCCTTGCATTAGCTAATGCCTTGAATGTATGTCCGAAGGGGAGGCCAAGTCGACCCTGGACCGGCGCAGCGCTCTCCACCTCTTCCGCCTGGGCGAGGGCATGCTGAGGATCGTCAGGAACCGGAACCGACCTCTGCTCCACGTGATGCGGGCCTGGAGCGTCGTGGCGCCGCATCTGGTGGAGGTAGGCCGCTTCCACCTTTCACGGGGGGGAAGCCATGTGGAGGGTGCGGTTAAAGCTCGCTGCTGAGACCGCAGGAGGTTCCTCTCCCCGCAGGCTTCATGTCACAAAGAGCGCCACGTGTCCCAGAAGGCCGTCTCCTTCATCCACGACGTGCTGACGGAGGTGCTGACCAGCTGGGCGGAGCTCCCGCACTTCCACTTCAACGAGGCGCTGTTCAGGCCCTTCGAGCACATCATGCAGCTGGAGCTGTGCGACGAAGACGTCCAGGACCAGGTGGAGTCGACTCGCACCGACGCGCAAAGTCGCACAAAGGGCTGCAACCAGTTCCGCGGTCAGCAACGAGTCTCCGGGTTTGTCTCCCCCCGCAGGTGGTTACATCCATAGGCGAGCTGGTGGAGATGTGTTCTCCTCAGATCCTCTCCGGGTGGAGGCCTCTGTTCAGCGCTCTGAGGACCGTCCACAGCAGCAAGAGCGACACCAAGGACTACCTGCTGGGCGAATACTCCATGGGTACCAATGCACACACGTTTAGTTAATACAGACACCTGAGGTTCAACCAAAAGTGTTTTGTTTTTAATGGATTTATTCTTGGTGTTTCCCTCTCCTCCAGGGAAGTCCCAGGCGCCGGTGTTCGACGTCTTCGAGGCTTTCATCAACACCGACAACATCCAGGTCTTTGCCAACGCTGCGACCGACTACATCATGTGCCTCATGAAGTTCGTCAAAGGCTTAGGTTGGTTTTATCCAGTTCATAACTCAGTATATCCATCGTCATAGGAAGCGAATCCAGAGTGAACGAATTGAACTTTTATTATAGTAAAAGTTGTTTTTACCAAGTTACTATTGTTTGTGTGTGTAGGAGAAGTGGACTACAAAGAGATTGGAGACTGTGTCCATGTGTCGGGTTACAGTTCCACTGACCTCTGCCTGCCTGCTCTGGACTACCTACGCAAATGTTCGCAGGTAGGACATTTTTGGGGGGGGGTTGCGAGCTAATTGGTGCCGCAGAATGTGAGTTTATTAATCCGAATAATCATCGATTATCCGCCGATGCACATATTCGATCGGGGGGACACAATTGAGACACTTTTGATTGACAGCTGCTGGCAAAGATCTACAAGATGCAAACCAAGCCGGTGTTCTTGGGGGCGCGGCTCGCCAGCCTGCCGATGAGATCCCAGGAGCGCTCCATCAGCACCGAGGACGGGATGGACTGCGTGCTGCAGGAGTTTGACGACGAAACGGGTAACGGGATGGTCTCGTTTCCTTTTTTATGTTGTGCTTGTACTCTCTCTGACCCCCACCTGGTCCCCCCCCCCCAACGCCCACTGTGCTCTCCAACCTGCAGGGCTCATCCAGGTGTGGATTCTGTTACTGGAGCAGCTCACAGCGGCGGTATCAAACTGTCCCCGCCAACACCAACCTCCGACGCTGGAGCTGCTCTTCGCTCTGCTCAGAGAGGTCTCCGCCGTGCCAGGTAACGCAGAATCTGTTGATGACCTCAATCCAAATGACCGTTTTGCGCCGTGCATGCACTTGAAGACCGGTCTGATGTGAACGGCCCGCTGTCCCCTCCCCCCCGCAGGTCCCGGCTTCGCCATCTTCTCCGTCATCCAGCTGCTGCTTCCTGTTATGTCGCTGTGGCTGCAGCGTAGCCACGGCGACCACTCCTACTGGGACGTGGCCGCGGCCAACTTCAAGCACGCCATCGGCCTGTGCTGCGAGCTGGTGGTGGAGCACGTCAACAGCTTCATACACTCAGGCGAGGCGCAGCCGCTTGTCACACGTTGAAATGACTGTTTATTGGCGGCCTCGTGTACGAAGTGTGTTTGTGCACCAAAGTGAAAGCCGAGCGCAGTTGACGACTCGTCGTTCCGCTGCCGTCTTCAGTCAAATGAAACTCTCCGACTCGATCCCGTGTGCTGACTGTTTGCCTTGCTATGTTGTTTTGTGTGTTTTGTGTTCGTGCCTCTGCAGATATTGGCTGCGAGTCTCTGATCAACCTGATGCTGAAGGATCTGTTCAAGCTTCTGGTGGCGTGTGTGTCCGAGCCGGCAGAGAGCATCTCCAGAGTCGGCTGCTCGTGCATCAGGTGACAACGTTTAATCACCAAAATGCAGGAATCTCCATCTTGATCAGCGTCTTATTATTAGTCTTATTAATAATTCTGAAAAGGAGAAACAGATGTCTACTGTTTCCTGTCAGCATCCAATAAAGTGAAAATAGGAATGAATGATGGATTAATTCATTAATTAATGATGGACAGTCGTTAGAAAGGGATCAGATTCCTTTTGAGGTCAGAGGTCATCTCTCATCTTTCCATGCGTCTCTCTCCAGGTATATTCTGGTCACCGTGGGTCCAGTGTTCACAGAGGAAATGTGGAGGTTGGCCTGCTGTGCTCTGCAGGACGCTTTCTCCGCTACTTTGGAGCCCGTCAAGGTAAACGGCGCGATTACATGCAGATGTAAACAGGAAGGAGGAAAGCGTAGATGAGATGAAACACTTGCCCCAAGATGACAGTTAAATATTAAACTCCAAAAAAATATGTTGTTTAATGTCTAGACATTAGCAGAAAGCTAGACAACAAAATGTTGTGTGTGTGTGTGTGTGTGTGTGATATCAGTAGGGAACACAGTGCCGCACATTCTATTGATGGATTTTGTGTTCTTCTGACCGACGGCTGCTAAGCAGCTTTACAGCTTAGATACCAGCTGGGAGGGGGGATGGGGGGGGGGGGGGTGAGGATGGAGGGAGAGGGGGTGAGAGACTTTTATTGTCTTCATCAAAAGCATTAAGAAAGACAAACGATTAAATTTGGTGTCCTTGTTTTAAAATTCCGTCTCACTTCAGAAGTGAGATTTCATTATTTCCATTTGACTTGTTGGTGTCAAAACAATAACCTTTCTTACTCTGTCAAAACGTTTTTAATTCTAAGAGGTGCTGCATGTAAATCAAATGTGATTGTATGAATTGAGTGTACACGCGTGTAACGTGCACACCCACACACGCTGGTGTTGATTTGCAACATGGGAGGATTTACTGAAATACCTGCATGTAAATGAAATGACTCATCGCCGGGAATGCGTGGTGTGCGTGACTATGAAGCTTAGTCTTTAACATTAAGCTTACGTTTTCACACCCTGTCGCTCGGCCTATAGGAAGGCTGCATTCATCATAAGCACGGCAATCAGGTCGCATCAGATCTAACGCATCAAACTGTGTAATACCTCCTGAGTTCAGCAATAATCTACATGTGGTCATCAGCTGGATCTATTTACACTGTGTTGATGGAGGCCCCCCCCCCTCCCTCTCCGCGTCTCTCTGCAGAACCTTCTGGCGTGTTTTCACAGCGGTTCGGACAGTTTTTCCGGAGACGCCTGCGAGGTGAAGGTGGCGGCTCCGTCTCACTGTCCTTCGGCCGAGGCGGAGTACTGGAGGATCAAAGCGATGGCTCAGCAGGTCAGCGTCACCACCATGAACGCCATTTAAAAAAACAACAAGTGAAGAGGCTGTGGGGATGAGATGATCAATCACCCGCGAAGAAGTCAGAAGGGATTGTTGAGTCCGTTTTAAGAGTACAGCTCGCTACAACAAAGTGCACACTGGCGTTCAGGGGCGGTCTGTGTCCCTGCAGATTAAAACCTCGTGATTATGTCACGCTGTATTGCATTTGATTTATCAGCTTTTCTCTTTCTGCCTCATCCGGAATCAGGTCATTGGGCTTCGGGGCCGAGGATGTAGAAAGTGGTGGGCTTTAGGGGCAGAGAGACGCACAAGGTTATGAATCCACACACAAAAGAATATTATAATTTATGTGTATAAGTATCCTTATCTGAGCTTCATTCAGAATCTCTTTCTCGCCCCCCAGCAGGGAGATCCACATTTATGCAAACCGCATTTATTCATAGAATTTATCTTTTAAGTGACAATTTTTACAGCACTGTTTTAGGACCTTCTGTCCCGAGGCCATAAAAGGACCCTTTTGCCCCCAAATAAGATACTTATTATTGTCCTTGATAATTCAAGGTGTTTTGGGGTAGAAACTGATACCCAAAGCCTTAAAGGACATCCTCAAATGTCAAATGTCACTCATGTCTACTCACAGCTGTCTGTCTCCTTAACTCAGAGAAGAAGGAAAAGATGAACCTCAAATGGAAAACTAAAACGAGAAGTAAACATTACACACTAACTGTCCTCTTTGTGTCCCAGGTCTTTATGTTGGACACCCAGTGCTCTCCGAAGACGCCCAACAACAAGGAGGGCTTCGAGCACGCTCAGTCCTGCGTCCTGGTCATCGAGCTGCCGGCGGGCCAGCAGGCCAACGGGCACGCTCAGAAGAGGTGGACGCCGTGCACGCAAACAATGACAAACTGCTGTTTCATTTTCTACCTTCACATCCCTGATAAAACACAATCAGACCAAATGAGACATCAGGGGGCATGATTTTCTAGGAGAAGTATTTATCTTAAGACAAATCTGTTTTTCTGAGATACTGTACGCCGCCTCCCGTTTGTCTAAAACTTTATTGAAGACGGAAAAGCAGGAGGAATCGAACCCTCACTAACCGTCTTTGTTTGTCTTTCTGCTGCTGTGGTTGAAGGAAAATTGGGTGAGGCCGTTTTCTTTGGCATTGTTTCTCTGTACATGTTTGTCCTAATGAACAATAATAACAATAGTGACTCTCAATCGACCGGCTTCTGAATCCTGCAGGATTCCGTTCCGCACCATCGTGGTCAGCCTGTTGTCGCACCAGGTCCTGCTCCAAAACCTCTCCGACATCCTGCTGGAGGAGTTCGTCAAGCAGCCCGACGGCACCGAAAGGGTCACGCCCGTGACCTCTGACCCCGGCCGCGCCTCCGCAGGCTTCCTGCGCTACATCTCCATGACCAACTTGGCCACAATCCTGGATCTGCTGCTGGACTCTTACAGGTTAGTGCACCCAGAACGTCAGACGACACCCAGATACCGAGAGTTGCTTTCAGGTGATAGTGGTGGTGATGAGGAGGATGATGATGATGATGATCGGCTTCACGCTGGCTGACTTCTCTTCTCCCGCAGGACAGCGCGAGACTTCGACACTCGGCCCGGCCTCAAGTACCTGCTGATGAAGGTGTCGGGTGTCTGCGGAGCGGCTAATCTCTACCGTCAGTCCGCCATGAGCTTCAACCTGTACTTCCAGGCGCTGCTGTGTGCCGCCCTGAGCCAGGCCGACGGCATGACCGCACAGCAGGTGGCGCCATCTCAACCCTCGGGGTGTTTCTATCATGAAGCCGCTCTAGTACATTTCATGTCAATGGTGGCTTTTTGGTCCCTTACTGTTTTTAATTGTGTTACTAAACGGTTTTTAATCATTTCTGATGCCAGGTCTAGCCAGATATACCCAAGTTAGTGGACAGGATAATAGTCGTAATAATAATAATTTGACTCAAATCCATCAGTTTCCCAGAGAGACATCTCGAGAGAAATAATGGTTGTCTAAACTTAAACATGTTGACTATAAGAATATAAAATGTCAGACGTGTGATCGTCAGCTTGAAAAATGATTCATTTTTATTTAAGCTTTGGAATAAATGCAGGCAAAATAATACAATAGAATTTTAACTTTCTTCTAATTGATTAAATCAGAACCTGGAAATAATAATAAGTAAGAAGTCCTCAGCAATCAAAAACTCACCGTTGTATTTAGGTGAAAAGGATGCTGCGTGAGGAAGATGAGGGGAGCTCTGATTCTTCTCACCCTGGCTCTGCTTCCTCGGAGGACGAAGACATCTTTGAAGAGACGGCACAGGTGATGCGAGCGCAGACACACACACACACACACACACACACAGCTTCTGTGTATAAAAAAGAATGAATGAGCAACAAGCAACTTTTCCCCCCTCATCCATTTCCCTGTGTGTTTCCCCGGGCAGGTCAGCCCCCCTCGCGGCCGGGACAAACGTTACCACTGGCGGGCCCCCGTCCCGTCGCTCAGCGTGCAGCCGCTGAGCAGCGCTGACTGGGCGTGGCTCGTCAAACGCCTCTACAAGCTGTGCATGGATCTGTGCAACAGCTACATCCAAATGCACCGCGACCTGGAGAGCACGCTGGAAGACATGGCGCTGCAGAGAGGCGGGGGGCCAGGGGGAGGAGGAGGAGGAGGAGGCGGACGAGGAGGAGAACACGTCTTCTTCCTGCCTCTCTTCCAGTCCGAGGCTTCCACCCCGACTTCGGCGAGCGGGCTGTCGGCGAGGGGGACGCCCTCGGAGGACGGCGGGTACAGGGGCCAGGCGGCCGACAGCTCGGCGTCCCCGGGGGACACGCCCACTCCCAGCCCGGGATTCAGGTGGGACTCAGTTGTGCCCTTATGTCGGCCTTATGTCTGTCCTCCACTCTGAACCCAAGAGCAAAATGTAACGCCGCCTGCAGGTGTCGCTGCCGCTTCACGTGGGCACTGGCATGTGTTTCAGTTACACGCCTTATCCTCTCCATCACTTCAGTGAAGTCACCTGTCCCAGTTAAGGTGACCCGTTTGTTTCCTCCTCACAGCTGCACCGGGAGTCTGCCCCACCACCTCCGGTCGGAAGGCGAGAGGAGGGACTCCGGCGCAGCGGCCGGCTCTGCAGGAGGAGCCCCCGTTGGCGCCGCAGCGGGACGGAGAAAGGAATGGTGGGAAAGCGCCGGAAACAAACTGTACACGATCGCCACGGACAAAACCATAAGCAAGCTGATGATGGAGTACAAACGCAGGAAACAGCAGCAGCAGCAGCAGCAGAGCCACGTCAACCTGTTCATGAAGGAGCAGGGCCGGGAAGCAGCAGGAGGCGGAGGAGGAGGCGGCGGAGGCGGGGGTGAGAGGCCCCTGCAGAGACCCCAACATCTGGTGGACCAGCAGGCTCCCCCCATGAGGCACTCGGTCAGCGCGGGGCCCGAGGTTCTGAGGCAGGAGAAGAGACCGCGATCAGGATCCACCATCAGCTCCCACGGCATCTCGCTGAGGGACTCCGAGGCTCAGATTCAGGTGCCAGTACAGTTTCACCGTTACACCGGTTTACACATTCTTAACAACCAGAGTTGATTTAATGCAGCGGCCTTCCTTCTCTCCCGTGGGCGCAGGCGTGGACCAACATGGTCCTGACCCTCCTCAATCAGGTCCTCCTCCTGTCGGACTCCTCCTTCCTGGCGCTGCAGCCGGCGCTCTACCCCTGCCTCAGCCAGCTCTCCTGCCACGTGACCGACGGCCGCGTCCGCCAGGCGCTGCGCGAGTGGCTGTGCCGCGTCGGCCGACTCTACGACATCAGCGCGTGACGTCGCCGCGAAAGGGGAATCGGCCGAGGAAGCGGACAGGAGGAGGACCAACGGGGAAGGAGGTCGGTCTCGGCGGCGCCGGTAGATCCGCCGGTGATGCAACCTAAAGGCAGAGTCATGGGCACGCTGGTTGGTGGTCTCCGATGTCGTCACATGGATTGGTGCCACTTTTTTTGGAGAACGCCACTTGACATTAAAGGTGAACTGTGTAGGATTTAGCGGCATCTAGCCGTGTGGTTGCGTGTTGAATACCCCTCCTGCCACGGCCGGGGTAACTCCAGCCTGCTCCGGTGGCAGAACCACTGTTGATGCCACTTTGGCAGCGGTGGAGGTCCGACGGCGGCCGGCTGGCGGAACCACCGGTTTGCTCTGTGCGGCTCGCGTTGCCGTGGTTTCACGTTGTTTGGATTGTCTGCTCTGGGCCACTGTGCAAACGTGACGGACTCCCTAACACGGATTCTTATTCTTGATGTATTAAAGTCCCTTTCTGCTAACAGGTCACGTGATCGTCTAATGAAAGGATGTGACGTGAGAATGAAGGGTTTAGTTTGTTCATGAAGGATTCTTTGTATTTCATTGTTGTCAGGTTTGGGAAACTAATGCGCTCATGATCTTGTCTCACAACGCTCGACAAACAACAACATGGAATTGTTGCTTCAGCCTAATTGGGATGTGGACTTTAAAGTGTGCATATGTGCAGAGTTTTGATTAATGTTAAGTTAATTTGCCTTTTTTAAAAGATCCCCGGCGGCTGTGGAATTAGAATTAGAATCTTGCAGCTGATCTGTCCGTTCAACATCGGAGCGTTTTATTGCTTCCGTGAGCTGGGAGAGCATGAGATTCAAACCAAACGGACATCAAAGCTCCGTGGGGTCAAAAACTCTACCATCAGTTCCAACCATGAGGGTGTTTTAAACTCTGCTTTGGCCATCATTACTCAATATTGTAATATTTATTTCTTCCGGATCAGAGCGTGAGGTCCGTTACATCTGGCAGAGACAATGTTTTACATTCGGACCCTTTGTACATAAAAGGGGTTTTGCTGCGGTGCATTTTCTATATCCAGCTTTCAATTCTGTGCGGCATCATTTATCACCATCAACTCAATGTCTGAATGTTTATTTACCCTTAACAGGAATTATTGTAATCACCAAAGTGGAGCTATCAAGTATTTATTTGAACTAAAACCCACATAACTCATATGTGTAATTTAATGTTGAATGCCAATGATATTGCTCCTCATGTGTTTCAATGTATTTATCTAAATGTTTTGTTATCGTTATTTTTTGGGGATCAGTTATAAGAGCCAAAGGTGAAGCCTTCTCCATTTGCTGTAGATCTTCTCCTCTAACGAAACCATCAGACCCAAACTTCCCACCTTTCAACATCTAAGACCCGCATGTCGTTGGTTCTCGCTCCACAGAGGACGGACCCCTCGGATTTCAGCGACCACGTGGCTTTTTACTCTTTGCTACCCGTCATACTGTCAAGTGTGTCTCGCAAGAAACCTAATGTGTATCTCAGTTTACTCCTCGCCCCAGTGTTTGCTGCAAGTAAATGCCTGTAAATATTAATTTAGCTGTTTTTTTTAAGACAAGGGGCAACCTGCAGGCTTGTAAAAGTGAAGCGGATTGAGAAGTGCCTTAAATTGCTTAAATAAGTCCCATTGAAAGACTTTCTGTGAGAAAAGGATTCCACTTCTCACTACAACAATAAACATGAGTTTAGCATCTCAAATGCTACTTTGAGGCCTTCGCCAACGCAGCATGATGTTCATTGTATGAATTCGAGTCCTTTTTTTGAGTCAAATAGACCGTGAAGCTGGGTTACATTTAGGGCGGGCTTACTGTGATTGACAGATTGCTAAAAGTGGCTTGTTTTCGTAATGCAGCTGAAACGGTTCATTCATGTTAAAGGAAGTTAATTGTTGCATTTCGGTCGCCTGTTTGGTTGTAGTTATGCAATCATTTTTTTGGGGGGGTGAGGGGCTTTGTGACTGAGTCGCTTTTTTGTCTGCAGTTGTTAAATATGTATTATTCCTAAAGAAATAAAGGAAATTCATCTTTAAACATACAGCAAAGTGCATCTTCCACATGTGCTGCCACAGAGAAGTCCTTTCGATTGTCCAAAGGTTTGAGGAACCGTTACTGTCCCTGCCGTGTCTCAACCCCGTTCGGCGTCCCTGACGCGTCCCCGTTCGGTGTCCCTGACCTGTCCCCGTGCGTCCTGGTTCCCTGCTGTTTCCCCCGGATGAGCATCGTGTGGACAGATGTTGTGTGATCAGCAGGGGGGGATTTAGTTGGTATTAAGTCGGTGCCAGCGTTTCTATCTAAAAAAAAAAGAATTGCATTTTGCTTTGTGCTGATTTCTACCTGTCGTTCATTCATTCACTCAGTGCTGATTGGTATGTCGTTTGGTTTTTGTGTCTTTAGTCAGCTAATGTGCGTTTGTCAACACATGACATGAGATCGATTTCAGGAAGAAGCAACAACGTGACCTGCACTGAGCGGCTGTGATGTGCTCGGGCTCCAAGTCCGTCCGTTTTCATGCGTTCGTCTCCACAAAGTCCTTTTTTAAAGCTCTTACTGCTTTCTGTTATTGCGAAAGCGTCTTCTTTTGTCATTTTGCTGGGAAACAGTAATCGCATTTGTACTGATAAGTTGCAGTGAAACCATCTGCAGTTGAGTGTGCAGCCGAGGGATTATTGGGTCTGTGAGCAGATTGAAGTTGGTGACCTAATGCGCTTTGCTTCGCTCAAACCTAAGAAAGATTACTGGTACGTCTTTTAAAAAAAAAAAGATAAAACAATGCTTTTGTTTTTTTGAGAATTTTTGCTTGTAAAAATAAAAAAAATGAGTTTGGACAATTTAGATGAGGGAAGATGCATTGGGCTGTTTTTGTTTTGCATACATGGTTTTGTTAGCAGAGTGCAAGCAAAGGAAAACTGCATGAGCCAGAAATGTTGCATTGTGGGGAAAAACGAAGGACTCCGTGGGTTTGGAGCTCGACTTGTAGACTCGTCTCCTGAAGAGCTGCTTTAAAGCTTCGCTGCTGATTTTGTTCCTGCTTTTGATATCAAATAAAAAGGCACCTGTAATCTCTCCTGCTGGCTTTTCTAACCCCCCCACCCGCCTGGCTTCGCCCGTCTGCTGAGTATGTTGTACAATGAAAAGCAGTTTGTCATCATATTATCCAGACTCCTCACACACGGACAGGGTTCACTTCCAAACTATGAAGCTCACACGCAATAAACACATATAAGAACAAAAAGTGAAAAAAGCTAGTTATCTGAAAACAATTTGTGTATTACACACCCCTCCCTTACTTGAGTCATATTTTAGGTTAAATGCACATTTTGAATGACAGAATGTTGGATGACTACGACTTTCTTTTGAAAACCAAACATTCAAACAGCCACTTTTTGCGACGTTCACACTCGAGCTCCTCAAGTGGACCGTTTGTCTTGTTGGTCTTTACGCACGCAAACGGACGCACACAAAGTTGTGTTTCGCTGCTGCAGCTTTTACATCCTCCCATCAGGACCAGTGTCGTCAGCTGCCCTTCACCGCCCCCCCGCCTCACCCCCCCTCCCCCCGTGGTCATTATTTCAGGCTGATCACTTGAGCTTTGCAATCAGTGACCCTGTGAGCTCACAGCGGACTCGTCCTCCTCGTCTCTCCGTCCTCTCGCGTCTCCCTCGGCCTCCGGCTGGGCTTCACATCCTCCACCATGCGGTCTCTGCTGGAGAGCAGCTGGATGAAGTTTGGGCCGGCGGGCCGGGACTCTCTGGACTGGTCCCCTGGACCCTCGGCGCTGCCCTTCCCCAGTGGACAGGCTGCGGTGAGTTCATACAAATCTTATCTGCTTTTATTTTTCATACTTTTATTTATTTATTTTTTTCAATCTGTAAAACCGGAGGCTTTTTTTTTTAGGCACTGAGCATTTCAAGGACGAGCACCTGCAGATTGTAAGATTATAAAGACGGACATCTGCAGGGTTCATCAGCAAAATGATGTCATTTTGGACTTTGGCCAATGAGATTAACAAGGGATTTTTCCAATGCAAGATAAAGTCCTTATCTGAGGGTTGAAATTTGTTGGTATTCAAGACAGTAGTACACATATGGAAGTTGAAACAAAAATATTTGACATGTATATGACTCCTACTACAAAAGTAATATTCTCTGCATTAAATCTACTCTGAAAGACTATAAAACCATTCAAGCTAACTGTGAGGAAAGCAAACTTTTTGTGGAGTACAAAACAAACAGAAAACACGCAACATCCTTCGTTTACCTGCAAAAATTATTGTAGTTTGCATCTACGGGTATTTACTTTTAATATTACTTGTAATTATTCCAATTGAAGCAGACAAATAGACAGACAAACGGTGCAACTCGATTTAGCTTTATCCAGTCTTCACGTTGCAGCCGGAGCGTATCCGGAGCGACCTTATTGAAGTGTTTAAATTAAACACGTACTCAGCAGTTTCGACGGTCCAGATTACACAGATTAGTCCACATAAATGGGCCGTCCAGATGTTTTGTGACTGGCAGCACCCTCTGTTGGCCAGATGTCAGAATAACCTCTGACGTTGCTTTTTATGTTATTAAAGTGTTTTTCCTCTCGTCATGTTGGGTTTTCCTCGTCACCAACTGACCATCCTAATAATTTTACTGACTTTGATAGCACACTGTAGAATGTCAAATATAGATGATTATCATCTAATAATCAATATCTGCACATTTAGTTGGTTTTCCTCACTTTCACCTAACACTTTAAAACTTTGATACATGATCATTGTATCACATTTTCTCCTCAAAATGCATTCTAATCTTTCTGCGGCCGACTCACAGGGCCAGAGCTCCGGTGAGGCCATCATCAGCGCAGCGTCCATCACCATCATCACCGTGGCAACCATCTCCCTCCTCCTCCTCCTGCTCTTCAGCGGCCTCGGCCTCCTGATGTGGCGCCGCCGGCGCGGCTTCAGCTTCAACAGCAAGCTGGGATTGGCCAACGTGATCGCCCTGGAGGACCTACAGGACCCGGAGAGGAACTGCGAGCTGCTGTCCTCCATCCGACGCAGCCAGAGGCACCGGGTGCCCAGCTCCAGCTCCGAGCAGGACCCGTCGGACGGCGTGTTCCTCATGGTCTACCTGCCATCGCCGTACGAACACACGCTCACCAGGATCGCCAGAGCTGCCAGCACCAGCAGCTCCCACGAGCTGCTTCCGCCGAGTCCCGGGCCGGAGACGGGCGGCAGGGACGGAGGAGACGGGACGAGGCGGAACGACGAGGCGACCCGAGGGGAGGAGAACAGGGCGGACTGAGTGAATGGCGGGAATACGACGACACCTGCCCAACAGGAGGCGCCGAGGAGAGACAACTGGGATGGAGAGACCCCAACATCTGTCTTCAAACATCCCTTTGGATGTTGTTTCCTCGGTGATTCGTGCAGCTGAACACCAGTGACCCTGATAATTTCTCTCGATGGTCTTTCACAGGAAGCAAACCTAGTGATATTTCAGATGACAGTTCTCTGTGCTCTGCTGCCCTTGTAGCAAGTACACAATAGAAGTGCAGAATGGACTGAGTGCTTTTCACCTTATAACTTTATTCATCACACATAACTCGGAAAGGTGTTTGCTCTGCTCACCTGGCATTGTAAAAATGTGCATCTGGATTGAAATCACAATTTTCTACTCAATGTGTATTTCACTGTAGCATCCTTATAGAGATGTATTTTGTAATGTTGATATTTGTATTCATTGTTGCTGTTTGATATTCATTGTCTCATTGTTTTGACATCTTGATACAATGATTTGCAATAAAGTGAAGGAGAAAGTGGAGCAGTTCTCTCCCTCTCTGTTAGCTGTCCCGCTGTGTTTTTGTGGTATTTCACCTCAAACAAAAAGAAAGAAATTATTGTTTAAACACAGAAAGTGAATCAATAAATTAGAATTAGAATTAAATGGGCTTCAATCCAACACGTTACACCAGGCTGTATAGAATTGTCCTCAATAGATAAATAGAGAAACTACTGGCATGTAGAACCATGAAAAATGGTTGTAAAGAATCAAATTAAGAGATGGGTGGTTCTGTTTTGGGGGGATTCCGTGCTTAAGTTGGACAAACCATAAACTATTTGTCTATCTAGTCCATTGGGGAGGTTTGGAATGTCCTCATTCGCTTCTATGCGGTCCTCTTCGGCCTGGCCGGCACCTTGCTCACCTTCCTGCACGCCGGCGTCACGGCCTTCTGGATCCTGGGCGGAGAAGTCGGAGACATCCTGATGTTCCCGCAGCTCGTCTGCGTGCTTTTCTTTGACGTATCCAACGGTGACGGTGCCACCGTGGGGGTTTCCTGCTGGCGCTCCTTTTGAGGGTTCTGTGTGGCGAGCCCCTGCCACGGCCTTCACCTTTCATCCATTTCCCAGGATGCACCCTCGAGGACGGTGTTTGCGTTCGGTACTCCCCTGTGAGGACCCTCTATAAGCTGGTTGCTTTTGCCACCGTATTGCTGGCGTCCTACCTGACGGCTGCGCTCTCCAACAGAGGACTCGTGCCAGAGAAGTGGGACGTGTTTCATGTCAGACGGTGCCAGCAGCAAGGAAGCTCACAACGTGACCCCTGAGTGCGAGGGGGGAGGAGTCTCACATCCAATGCTGCAGGCCAACTGTTGGAATTCTAAACTAGATCACACTGTATTAAAAAAAAAGACACTAAATGACTAAGAACATCCTTTTTTTTTAAACCTCTGTGGAATTTGCTCACCATCTGTACAAGAGTGACCGTGCTCGCCTGATAAATGATAAATGAGTTTTCGTAGGCTACTTGTGTAATTGTGCAGGGAATGGAAACTAGAAAACAAAACATTTTGCATGACTCGAAGTGAGACTTTTTTTATTTGGTGATACGGTGGACGTGCGGCAGTGTTTCAAAGGGCTACACGCACTACTAGTAGAAAGGGATGTCGTTCATGCAGAAGTCGGGCTGCAGGCTCTCCAGGGTGCAGTCAGACGTGTCCGTGGCGCAGCGGCCGCAGCGGCAGCTCAGGGCCACGGGGTAGCTGACGGTCGGGTCCACGCCGGGGGGGCAGTCGGGGAGCGCGACCGTCTTGTATTCCGAGTCCTCGTAGGTGCACACGCGCTGGTGCATTTTGCCAAATGGTACCCTGACGACCGGGTCCTGGAGGGGAGCACAGACGACATGCATCATACTGCCTATTACATGTCTAATTATGGCGTTATCTGAAATCAAGGGAGCTCATCAAGTTACTCCTCTGAGCCTCTTTCTCCTCAGTACCTTGGTGAGGCAGTGACCCCCGCAGATGGTCGTCTCCACTGGGTGGCACTTGGGACAGCCCTCCTTCTCCAGAGACACCGTCTGGTTGATGAGCTGGCAGGACGGCAGCTGGAAGGCCGCTGGTGACGGAAGGTCTCGTTACAAATTGAACAGGTATGGCTTGTTCTGTCTGTGATGATCAGTTCATCTGTATAATTTACCAATGTGCAAATGCGCAAGAACTCCTAAATATAGACTCAGTTCAGTTGCTACATTTCACACCTGTAATGAGTTGAAAAGTATTCACTTCACTTATGAAATGCCTCTATTCGATGCATCTGGATCTCCGTGTTTCTGGGGTGCACTTTCTTACATTTTCTAAAAATCTCCAACTGAATTAATACTAAAATGGATTATCATATAAAATAAAACTGAACCTTTACCATACCAAATATCTACCACGTTTACACAAGTTTTTATTGCAGTTAAATTATTATTACCTTGGATGCACTTATACTTCTCTTTGTTAACTTGTTATTCTAGAGACAGAAGAGGCGTCAGGGAGCATCGTGCAGGAGCAAGAGAACTCCCTCAGTGTCAATAAAGGTCAAAGTTCAATTCAAAACTGAAGCAAAACCTGCCTTACCAGGTGTTTTTTTTAGTTTATATAAATGCTGCTTTCTAAAATTGTATTTCGGCAATATGCCGTAACTGTTATCCGTCTGCTGCTTTGCCCTTTTCTAAATGAGTGCTCGGGTAATGAAACGCTGGGTAAAGAAACAAATTTAACAGCGTATTTTAACTACCTGCTGGAGACAGGGGCCAAAAGAAAGTTGAGGTTCCCACAAACAAGCCCAACATAAAGTGTAACATCACTGTTCTGACCTGAAGAGCCGTCATCCTGCAGGAGGCAAAGTGGGTCAGTTAGTCAAGTCATAACCTGCACACATGGAAAACTTCCGTCTCCATCGCTTTTAGTAAAGGAAAAAAAGACAACTTGACAGTTCATCCATAAACTGTGGATAAATGATTTATTTACCGTTAATAAAGTCATTAGCTTTAAAGTAGGGACAGCCCTATGTCTCACTGTAAATGAGTACTTCCTGTTTTATCTTTAATATTTTCTGACTATGGATAACACTGCAATTAAAAAAGGACTGTTTAATTATAAAGTTAAAACTAAAACACACAAAAAGATAAAAGCAGCAGAATAAATGTCTCGGCGGTTTGTCGTTTTAAATCAGCCTGACTTACCTGCCAGGTGTCTGGAGGCAGTGTGCGGAGGTCAGGTGTCCCGCTCAGTCTTTATACAGCACAGAGGAGCCTCGTATCCAGGAAAAAACTCGCTCATATAACCCCGGTTACCTTTTTTTTCCCTTCGTGTTATAACCAGGGGATTAGACTCTCCTCGTATCACTTTTACATCCGGTAACACGGAGGAGCTGCTGGATAGTGCAGCGGGTAGGCTCAGTACCTTGCTGAAGGCCACCGTGACGGTGGTACTTTTTTAAAAGAGGGAGAAGGCTTTGTGACCGGAGGCTCAACTGTAAAGTTTAAATTCAAATCACAACCAACAAGGGGTCCATGAATAAAATGAATGCTATAGTTAAGATGAATGATTTATGGCCTTACTTTAACAAGTTATTTTCTTTTTTAAATGTGATATGTAATAGTGATGATAAAGAAAGTTGACTGTTGTGTAAGATAGTTTTCACCTTTTTTATCTACTTCTTGGACTGTGTTAATTGCCTAAAATAGTTTGACAACCTTCTCAGACTTCGCTATTGTTCATAGAACATTACATTACACTATACTATATTATATATATTATATAACAGTTTTTTTCCATCCCACTGATAATGACACACTGTTAAAGTGCTTTGATGGATGTGAAAGTGCTTCCCATGTGGTCTAGCATTAAGGATACCTGGTTTTCACCAGGTGCATGACGACTAGATGTGTGGTTATCTGCTGCTGCCGGTGAAATAATCGTGTTTCATCAATGTCACTGTGACATGATGACCTCATCCTGACATGGATCATTTATTATGTTGATCCTGCTGTCCACAGATCGAAGGTTAAGACAACGCTGTATGATTTGTTTTTTCCTCAGAGGGACAATTAAGAATAGATCCAAATTCAAGCACAGGATTTGAATTTGAATACTGTATTATATGTTTTCTGCAGGGTATTTTATCATTAGGTGCAATATTAAGTATAAAACATTATTAAAAATGAAAAAGCGACACATGATGTAGAATTTTATATAATTACATTAAAGTGAAGTCCTTTTATCCGACAACAAATTTGTATTGCGTTTTTAAAAATCAAAATCGCACAAAGAAACATGAAATTACACAGTACACGCAAACATTACATTGCAATCAGGAAAACATAGTCATAACAATTTTACATATTGATGGTTTGATTCTTTGGTATGAAAAGGGTAGAGTGTGGAGGAACCTTTAAAATCTGACACGTACGTGGTATGCAATCACTATTTAACCGTTCGATGTCGTGCCGGAACTTTACATCCGTTGAGCGCTTGTTTCCACTCGGCGACTAATGGCGCATGGACCCATTTGCTTGGCACGACGCATGCGCAGAGCTCACTTTGTCAGAAAAATGATTATTACGTGACTTTTCTTTCTCTCGAGATAAATTTGGAATATTTATTTCTCACACACGGAGACACAATGAGGGAGGAAGAGAAGGAGAAGAAGCCCGAGGTGATAGCTCATTTTAACGGAAGAGTCGGTTTTAGAAGGTCAACCGAACATTATGTTAACGTCAAGTTACCTTAATAGGTGCAATTCTCCGTTCCTCGTGCTGAGGTAGTTTCACCGTATTTTACTTTAGTTTATTAAAGAACACAAAGCTGCTAAGAGGCAAATGCAAACAGAGCACCGCTGAAAATGTCATCGTGTCCGTGTGAGCTGTTCATCTGTTCATTGTTGTTATGCTCATTAATGGCGTCTCCATTCAATAGAGAAAGAGATGTACTCTCTAGACCACATGCACACAGTATCCAGTATTCCATCTCCCCGTTCGCTAAACAATGAAGTCGCGGTGGATCCTCCTCACGTCACTTCACGCGAGAGAACGCAAGTCCACGTTTCAGGGCTTCTTCTGCCTCCTTTCCGTCCGTCCTCCAGGGTTTCAGGCTGCTCTGGATCCTGGATGTCCAGAACACGCCGTGTTCCAGAGACGCCGTCCTGCACGGAGCCGGGGGCTCGGTGGCTGCTGGCCTGCTGCACTTTCTGGCCACAAGTGAGTCCAATTTTATGTGTGTGTGTGTGTGTGTGTGTGTGTGTGTGTGTGTGTGTGTGTGTGTACATTCACGACAACATCTCCACGAGTGTGCAGGTATACTTTCACTTGTGTGTCCCGTTAAATGATGCTGGAGGAAAAGTCCCTCCGTGGAAACGTGACGCAGCTTTCAGCAGCAGTCTCTCCCGTCCGCAGGTCGGGTGAAGAGGTCGTTCGACGTGGGATTTGCCGGCTTCATGCTCACTACGCTCGGGTCCTGGTGGGTCTTTTTGTCGATCGACACTTCCTCTTTTTCTTTTGTCTTTACCCATCTCAAGCTAACTCTTGTTGGCATTTTTCCAAATATCTACAATGAAAAGATTGGATCTTCTTTTTATCCACCCGGCTGACAATTTTTGCAGAATTTCTCTCTGACCATGAGCTGATTTCTTACTGCAGTGTCCTGTCGCTTTAATTAAATAACATTACATTATAGAAGTAGCACTAAAGAATATCAGAAGTTATCTCAGGACCCAACAATCCCCACCATGAGCTAGCATTTAGCAACATTTGCAAAAACAATAAAACTCTTTTTAACAGTCAAATAAAAAGGATAAAAATGAACTAATCGGTTTGTAACAGAAACTCGTCCCTCCCCAGGTTTTACTGCAGGATGAACAACGCCAAGCTTCGCGTGCAGCAGCGGATGATCAAAGATGGGATCCAGAACAAGGTCATGTACGAGGGCACCGGTCTAGACCCCACAAAAAAACCCGGAGCAGAAACCCCATCGGGGCCCTCGTGACCTCAAGGTCTGAAACTCCTCCGCTTCACTTACGGAGACGTTTTGTAAAAGACCGACTGGCACCATCAAAGGACAAAGCTGAAATTCCAATATATATTATATAATGATTGAGGAGCAAACGGCCCTCGAGTGTGTCTTGATCCTGAAAACGTGTTTTAAAGTACATCTTTTCATATCGTCCCTCCAGTGAAACCAAACCCTGTGGTGCACGGCATGCTGGGAATTCCAAGACTTCTGTCCGTCTGAAAGTTTAAATTCACCTTGAAATGTTTTATCATTTAGTATTTAAAGGTTTAATGTGTGGAAAATAAAATAGTATCCTGATGTCTGTGTAGTTTTGGGACGGTGTGTAAAAATATGGAAGTAAATGTTGCTTCCCTCAGATGTTGTCAACTTATTGTTTAATATTTTTGCAATTACATGAGTAGTAGATTACGGAAGACATTCAAAGTAAAACTGAGTCTATCAAAGCGGAAACCAATGGATGAACCCTGAAAACACTGCTGAGTCACAGTGAAGTTTCCCTTAGCAAGAAGCTCGACCCCTTCAAGCTGCAGGAAGGATTTATATTCAATCTGCACTCAGCTGTGATTAAACCGTGTGGGTTCGACTATCGATGCCCTTAAGAAGACATGATTCCAATATCAAATGAACAGGCCTTCGCCTGTTTACTTCTCATTTGAACAATAGTTTGGCTCTTATTTTACTTAGGAGCAACTACTAACTAACCATATTTGTTACATTCTTGCATTATTCTACACACTAGTTGGTTGCCACGTTCGCCTTTTGTAACCCGTGATAATCATGTGTCTCACGACTCTTTCGCCTAATAACCAAACACCAAACCTTGTGTGTTGTGTTAGAGCCCATTCGCTAGGGAATAATAAATATGTTACTGTACTCTCAACAGATATAAATGCAAAGGGATACTAGTTAGAAACATGATCCACCTGTTTCACTGTGAATATGTTTTTACTACCATGTGATGGTGTGAGGGGGCTCATGTCATTTTGTGTGTCAAATACAATAAAATATAGAAACCAGCTGCAAATTTCAACACTTTGCATTTGCTGGTGTTGTGTATACTTCACGTGTTTACCTATTTCACAGTTGTTGGGCTCCCAGTCTGATTATTACTCTCCTAAATGCAAAGTTGTGTCATTTCTGTCACAGCGCTTCTCTTTGTGTGATTGCGTGTCTGTGTGTGAGGTTGCTGGGTGCTGATAAGAAAATATTACCGTTGACTGCTAGAGAGCACAGAGACGGCCTCGATTTAAAGGCACCTGCTTTTTATTAGTTATTCTTATGTGTACATTTGTATTCTTACATTTGTTGTCAAAGTATTAAAGATGCGCTCCTCCTCAACGGTTATCTTGGTACCGAGATGGTTGCGCAAACATCAGATGACAAGTTACACAAAATTTAGCAATTTATTATTCTCTATATATGGTACATACTCACAAAGTCCCATGAGAAAATGAACTATAGCAAACTAAAACAAACCCCAAGAAATGATATGAGCACACAACACAGTTTACACAGGACATTGATGAATAGTGTTTCTAGCAATTTAACTTCATGATGATATTAGTCGAGAACGTATCAAGTGCCTTTTTTCTTAGATGCTTCTCCAAGCAGTAGACGGCGATTGGATCTATTTCTGTATCAAACTTATTGGCAAAGAGATGATGCTGTTCAAGCAGCCACTGCGCGTCTCCGAAACCATACACACAGACGCCTCTGACGTGGTGGCCGTGGCATTCTGGGTACACCGTCCCCTCGTGCCCCTGCCACTTCACTATCCGAACTATCGCGTTCATGTCCGTCATGTCGTATTTAGGGTGGGGCCTCTTGGAGCCGGGAACGCCGGGCAGTCGTTGAACGGTGGCCCAGAACGTCTCATCGGGAACAAAGGTGCCTTTGGCCCATTCGATCAACGGCGGGATGCGGCTGTCCTCCAGCACGCTGCGGACGTAGCCTCGCTGAACCACGATGTAGGCGCTTCCCGTCAGAATGGGCAGGTTGAAGGGAGGTGGCTCCTTTCGGTTTCCTGTTGGCTGAGGCAGTTAAATTGGTCAGCTAATGTCAATCGGATTTAAAAAGTTGCAATGAAAGATTCAAGCCGTTACCTCGATTCGTCCATTAACTATCTTATAGGCATGGGTCACCCTCTTCCTCTTTTCTTCCGGCATCTTTTCTGACTCCATGCTGTTGGCGCCCTTCAACGATACCAATGCGTTCACAATCTCCAAATTGCTTTTCAGAGGGAAATCCTGGCCACAAAGGTTTATGAAGTATTTCCATTTTGTTTTAGCGTTATACAGATCAGCCATGCAGTTGAGATCCGCCTGGACACGTGTCCAACCAGCGTAGACCACGTCCACCCTCTGGCTGACCATGAAGACGTTTGGGAAACAGGAGGTTATGGCGCTGATGGCAGAGTAGACTGAGGCGTCGGATTTTTTGTCCACATGGACGCAATAAATGTTTTGGGGCGCGTAAATGGCCCGCAGGAGTCGCTCAAAGTCCTGCACCTAGAGAGAATGAAAAAGATAACCATTAAGAGGAGTATATACAGGCAAAATTCATTTCATTAAGCTTGTGTTTGTCACAAACCTTATTGAAATAATCTAACTAAAAATCCATTGACTTGAGCAAAAATGTTCACTCACTTGAAATCATTCCTGCATCGCCCTGTTGCTGAAATCAACTACACTGTTTTCAGAGTTATTTAAACTTATCCTGATTGAATGATTCAATGAATTCATACCTTGTGATGAACAACCATAGAGTAAGCCAGAGGGAAGTCCTCTTCGACACGGCTCAATGGAAATGTTAAGTATTTCCTGCTTGCCTTGAAGGTCCTGTACATATTCAACAAATATAAATTTCTGTCAAATCCTACATCGAAAGATTGTTTACAGTCCTTTTGCTGAAAGCTGTAGTTTAAAGAAACGTACCTGCAGTCTCGGCTTGCGTTGATGTAATATTCATTGGGGATCTTGATACTCTTTTGGAAGTCTTTAGTGTTGGTCAGTGCTTTGGCCTGCGCCAGTGCCACACTGTCTCCCTGCAAAATTGCCGTACAGTTGCACTTGTTCTCTGGGCCGCCATCGGCGTCTCCATAATCCAACCAGCTGTAACTGGGAATGCGTTTCGGAAACCCTTTTAAATGCAGGGGACTTAGCGGGTAAAACGTCCACAGTAATATCAGTCCGGCAATGACCAGCAGCAGCAGCAGCCAGCTAATTTTATTTAAACGCATTTTTTGAGAGGAGGACCTCCACTAATAAAACTATTGTTACAGTGTAGCTTCTTGATGTTGTCCAGTGGATGTTTGACAAAGATCATTTAAGTTCCTCCATCTGTTACGACCCCTGGAAATGAGATTCAAAAGAAGTCAAAAATACATGTGTTCATTAGCAAATTGCATGATTTCCAACTAATTATCTTAGTTTCATAAATATGCCAACATCTGCAACATCTTTCTATCATGTATCACGTGCACAGAAAGACCCCTAGTGATGCTCAAGCACCTGCCCTTTTGCCCTGCATGAGAAAAGTGCCCCTTTCTGCTGGAGCCCAATTTTTTCTTTATTTACTGTATCAATATTTAAGAATAAAAATTACTCTCTCTGTCATCAGCTTCCCCCAAATGTGTTTTGATATCTGACGGGGCATTAATTGGAGTTCTTTTGAGAATTTCCCCTCCGCCTCCTTCTCCCCTCCTCCACCGTTTGGTGCTCGTGATGAGCATTTTTTTTTGCCTATTCATTTGTATTTGATCATTTGTATCATTTGTATTTGAGAAAATGAAAACTTAATCGGATGTTTAATGTGAATAAAATAGCCTTAGACCGCCTACTTACTACGTTCCTGTCACTACCATGTGAGTCGAGTGCAGGCAAAATGTTTCTAAACTTAAAAAGCATTTTGGAGGTGTAACGGGGTGGGTACTCAGGGGACCCGGAATGAGGACGCTGAGACGCGGAGAACGTGCCTGCAAGTCTTTTATTATGTTCACACGCCGCCATCGCTTGCGCGCGACGTCGTGATATGCTGTATACACGTCACTAGGTTTGTTTCTAGTCGCTTTTGACACAAAAGTCGCCAGGAGGAGGCTTTGTTATTATTGTCATAATAGTCCAACCACAACCGCATTTCGGACACACTCCTGACCTGAATAATTTGTCACACTGCGCATGCGTGAAATGCATTAAAAAAATTGACGTAATTAACGACAAACATCTAATTAACGCCGTTAGTGCACTATTTTTGACAGCCCTAATTATAATATGTTTATTTATTGATATTATTTTTAATTTCATACATAATTTGGGCAATGGGTGCCCTTTATTTTTGGTTTGAGCACCTGCGCCCCAAAATGTCTGTGCACGTGCCTGATTACTTACACACTGATTACTTAAACAATTTGACATATAAATAAAGCTAAAGATAAAAGGAACAGATAATGTGACCTCAGAAGGATCAGCACTCACGCGTGTTGTATTCAAGGATGAAAAAAACTCCAGACAGACAGAAGACCTCTTGGATCGAAAAGTTATCTGAAATAATTTCATAAAGAAATAAGCCGTGTGCTAAAAACTTAACACCTCTTCCGAGGTGTTCTCCAATCTACAGACCACAGCTGAGTCCTTTGTCCATCGATTCCGCCTGTGAACAAGGGCACAAGGAAGTGTCCTGGTGCATTCAGGTTAATTATTTACAGATCATGTTTGTACAATGGAATATTAAAGCGGATGTTGCGTTCCTTGTAACTTGCATTATGAATGTTTCTCGGTCAATGTAAATGGTGCTGCAGTGGCTACAGTGTGTTCAGCAGGCGTTCCCACAGACGCCCTGACCGGGCCCTGCACCACGCCTGCCTGCCAGGCAGGCTGGAAAGTTGCAGATGACCTCAGGCAAATTAACTCAAGGTGCACATTTAGGCGGAATTGTGGTGTACACTAAATGTACACACATTTTATCAATTGTTCTAATTTAGGAACCGTTTTTGTTTTTTAATATTCCACAATACATCCTTTTACACCAATGTTGTTAGTGACCGAGTGGATTCATGTATTCCGAACAACAATAATAGATCAGCAATATTTCATGTGTAGCCAACTGCATGTATGATTTGTTGATAAAACCATCACAGGATGATAGTCTGATAGTCTTGATATTATGTACCGTGTAATATCCAATGGCCTATGATTTATGTTTTTAACTAAAAACTTTGCTGTGAAAAATCATTTGCTCTGCCTATTACTGTCTTTCTACTCCTATTTTAAACTAAACTGTTTATACTGAACACATCCTAGAGATTTGGTGAGGACAGTTTGCAAAAACGTTTTTTTTTTCTCACAAAATTCAAAATAGCGGGAAATTTAGTTATGTGCATTTGCATACCATGATTGACTTTTTCGTAAAGCTTGTCCAAGAGCACCTGTGTGAAAAATGTCACCAGCGGTAGCACTACCAGGGGGCGCTAGAGAGTCATTTTTATAATCCCCAAATGCGCGACCCTGAGGAGTATAAACTGATATGTGCAGTCTGTCCACCGCTTAAACCCCTGCTGCACCACTACCGGCTCCTGCTGTCAAAGCGTCTAAAGAAGAAAGAGAAATGTTGCAGATGACCAGCAGGCAAAAGAACTCACGGTGCACGTTCAGTTTAGAAAAAAAAACAAGTACACTTTAATGATTTGTTTTTACTGATGGAAAAAGACAAATAGTTTCACTCCTCAAATCTCAATAGTTTGTCCCCTTTTACGGCTAATTTTCGAAACAGTAAAACGTCTTTATTCATTTCAAATGTGAGCAGATTTTGTGTCAGTATGTCACTGCGTGTTCCGTTTTCAGATGTAGACATTTTAACAGGCAAAGTTTAAATCGGAAAGTACTCCGAAAATTCACACATTTTTAAAACATTTGCCAGAACATTTCCAGGGCTTCTTGATGGCATTATAACACCTTCTAAAATAATATCCAAACCCTCCACGAAACACTTCAACCGTCCCATACACGAATAAAAGCAAACCAATATAATAATGCAGCTCTAACCAGGACTTCAGGACTTCTCTTCCTGCACCTCGCCGCCACGCAAACAAAGGAGCCGAGCCTCTGTCCTTTTTGACAGCAACACTTGCGTGGTCTTATTATAGAAGACCTTTGTCTCACTCGGTGTTACCGCGTCCTTCGGGACAATCTTTCCATTAGAGCTGCTGGCACAAAGACAAGTCCTGGGCGAGATGTCACCTCAGATAATACCAATGTGGACTTCAGCGAGGCTTCGGTTCCAAAATGGATTACGTGACCTCACAGATGTTCGTACGTTCGAAACGACTGTGCTGCCGTCTCTCGACGACTTGAATATGAACCCATAAAGTGCGTCGTGATGCCAGCAGTCAGGACTCAAATGTTTTTGGAGTCATCAAAGGGAATTTCAGGTATTCGTTAATACGTCCTAAATATTGTGATGGACACAGATATGAGGTTAACTCACTATTGTGGAGATTTAGGAGAGTGAGACCTTTGAAAGGACGTCAGAGGGTCGGGGAGTGGACAAGAAGCCTTTTTTTAAAAGAAAGTAGTGCGCTAATAATAACCGTGTTTGTTTGTTATCGAATGCAAGAACTTCCCTTTGATGTTTAGGTGACCTATTTTAAGTTCTCCCTCCGCCAAGTAGTGTTTCAAACTGTGAGAGAGCTGTGGAGATAAAAGGACACGTCACGTTGTAGGTGTTGTGTATCGACCACAGCCCGACAATAGACCACAAACAAGCCGTTCTATGCTTTAAAGCTATAAAGTTCAGGTGTAAACTTTCAAAATGAAACGATTACATAAAAAGCTTGCGTCGTTGATGCCCCTTTGCTTCCGTCTAATCTGTTTTGCTCAACCCTAGTGGACCCTAATTAAATCTGGTGGCCTTAATGGGTTGTTGTTCCCTCTATTCAGTCTGAACCCCGGCCGTGCTTTGGTATTAAGAGTAACAATACTTTGCTGTTGGAGAGCTTGTAAAACGAGAACGATACGAGACCTTTGTGGGGTCAGATATAAAATTACCTTTCAAAGCATACGATTATCTCCTATTGTAGCGTGCTCAAACCCGGCGGCCCAAAGGTGTCTCTTTACATTGAGTGCATGCCAATAACAAATCTAATATCTTGCATGATTCCCGTGCAAACAATAAAACCAAAGTCTGCGTGTTCGACAAGATTACAGGCTCCGCGGCAGGTTTCCTTTAATGGACTTCTACTAAATTGTGTGCACCGACAGCGTTGTGTGTAATATTCTGGAGCTTTGAGAGAGGCTTAAACCCTCCCTCCACGTCGGCAGGATAAGGAATGAAAGTCCAATCAACACAAGCTAATCTGTAAAATCATGCTGAAAAAGCAGTGAAACAACCGTAAGCATTTCTTTACTAGTCAGGTAGTGGGTTGTGTTGTACAGAAGTGTATTGGCCAGCAAATGATCAATGAAAAATAAAGCTGAGCCCTTATAATAACAAAGAGCATCGGTGTGATGATTTTTCCATTTATGTTGTATATAAAAGTATTATTAAATAATTGGATTCTTAAAACTATGTCGTTACACATTGCAAACATTTCTTAATACACCAGTCCGTGCTGATGCATGACGTAAATAAATCAATGGATTCTTCTTACTTAACACGTTGATTCTAACATAGGTTCACGCGCCTCATTGTTCTCGTCGGGCTCTTTCGGTTTCTCCTCCTTGGTCTCGGAGACGCCGTCGCGCTGTGATTGTTTTGAGCCCTGAGCCGCCACGTTGAAAACATCCCACCGCTCGGGGATCAGGCCTCTGCCGAAGAGCACAGACGCCAGGTAGGAGAAGAGCAAGATGGAGCCCGCGGCGGAGAGCATGCAAATGGTCCTGATGGGGGAGCGCTGGATCCAAACGCCGTTCACCAGGATGCACCCCGGGAATTTGAGCAGAGGCTCCAGGCCGATCAGCGGCTCCCCGCACAGCACCCGCAGCAGCAGGCCCACGAAGCAGCCCAGGACGGCGCCGTAGCCGTTGGAGACGTCGAAGAACAGGACGCAGACCAGCTGCGGCAGCATGAGCGTGTAGGTGAGGTCGGATCGCAGCATCCAGATCATCAGGACGCTGTTGTCCATGGAAGGTGAGGGACGTGCCGGCGAGGCCCACGACCACCACCGACAGCCGGATCACCCACTGGATCTCCGTGTCCGACGCCTGCAAGGGGAGAGACAGCAGACAAAACGGCTCGTTTCTGGGAACAAAAGCGGACGGGGGAGAGGGGGGGGGGGTTTCCAGTGAAAGTCGCCCTTCTTCCTCGCCCCCGTTCCCGAACCTGCGGCCTCAAGATGTTCCTGTAGATGTTCGCCGTGAAGATGGAGGCCGCGGACAGCAGGGCGGAGTCGGTGGACGACATCACGGCGGCGGCCACCGCGCCGATGCCGACGATGGAGATGTAGTTGGGGGTGAGGTGCTGCAGCACGATGGGCAGGATGAGTCCCGTCTCGCCGCGGTCGTACGGAGACGGAGAACCGTAAGAAGTCATGTTCCAGTCTGAGGAGACGGGAAAAAACAAATGGACACAAACACACACAGAGATTTGGATTGATAAGAACTCATTTCATAAAAGAAGGTTGTTATCTCTCTGCCCCGGAACGTTACTTGTCGATGCAGCCACCGCCCCGATGAGGATGGGCGGGATGCCTAACGTGGGCACGATGAACGCAGCAGCGAAGCAGGTGATCTTGGCCGTGGACGAGGAGGCGGCTGACAGGGTCCTCTGGTGGAAGTTCTGAAGACCCAAGTTCCCCAAACCCTGGAGGAGGTGGAGGACAAGCAAACGACAAAGTCACATAGAGGACTCTCGTTTCCGAGGGTGAGGCTTTTTTTTAATGTATAGAAGTTTGGAACTGTGGATAAAATATAGTTTGATCAAGAAGAAGAAGTGTTTAAGGGTTTCAGGAAGTCCTCCAGTTCTTCAGTTTTAGAAAAAAAACAAGCAGATCAATTGTCCCTATCTTAAAAAAGGAAAAAAAAAGGAGGTAAAGTCCTTCAGGCTCCTTCACCCAAGCTCATTAACAGATTTAGTGAGACCTCTTCACACAGCGGCATGATTATCCGCTAATCTCAGCTGCAAGATGGTTTTGAAAACTGGCTGTTAATGTCCCGACTTCCTCCCTCGGAGGAACGAGGAGAACGTTTGTGCAACGCCTGCAGAGCGCTCCGATTCATTGCACGAGACACAGAGCAGCGTCTTTGAAAGAAGCACCCTATCATCTTCTGCAAAAGCACATTTGGATCCTCTTCAGTCTCGCCTGGAACTCGATATGCTGCCCGTGATTTAATAAAACACCGAACCACAGGAGCTTCCAAGTCAGCGAGCTGCAACAAACCTCCCCTTGAAAAAAAGCTTTGACTTCACCACAAATCCCACCCTGGTCCAGGACCCCTTTCCCGTCTCACCAGAAGCAGGAAGTTATCGATCCACGTCCAGGCTCTGTCGGCCTCCAGGGTGCCCACCCACGGAGACTGGAAGGTGGAGTTGTAGGCCGTCTCGGTGATGTCCACCACGGCGGGGCCCATCATGGCGAACGGGACGCACAGCCACTGAGAAGAAAAAAAAAACACGTAGCAGGACCGTGAGCAAACAAAGTGTGCTAAATCACAAAGGAGGGTGCTCGCTCACAAAGGACCTGGTGTGAGAGCAGCGACAACAAAAGGGCGATGATTAAAGTCCATCATAAAGCAACAGCATTGTTTATTCTTTTTGTCATAAAAACCCAAATAAAGACACCAGCTGTCAGTTACGTCTTGGTGGGCCTTATTTTTTTTAAACAGAATAACTGTTTCATTCTTTTTCCTTTTTAAAAACTAAATCCATGCTCCGTGAGACCGCAAAGGGAAGGAAGGACGGCGACGACTCACCAGGCTAATGAAGATGAGGATGAGCTGGATGATGTCCGTGTAGGCCACCGAGTAGAGCCCCCCCATCAGGGTGTAGGTGATGGCCACAGCAGCCGAGATCCAGATGCTCACATTGTAGGACAAATTCAGGATCACACTCATGGTCACACCTGTTGTGTGCACACAAACACACCGTGATTTGTCACCTGAACTCATTTTTCTAACTAAAATAAGCACATGTTCTTCAGAAATCTAAAATGCATTTAAACCCAAAAGAAACACATTGTGATTAGCAGCATTTGGGGTTTAATACAGCATTTAACGCTGTCTTACAGGTGCACGGCTACGAGGCCCGACGCGTCTGCGTGAAATGATCCTTGTGGTTTGGCGGGATGGGCGAGACAGGATTTGACAATCTAATCGGTAGTGCAGTAGTTTGCCGCGGGGCAGCTTTGCATGGCGCTCGTTTCCTTCCTCGGCACGCATGAAGGAATCAAAGCCTCCGGGCTTTTTTACGAGCTGCAGCTTCCTTCACCTGACACGGCCGACGCGCCACTACGCGCCACTACGCGCCACTACGTTTGGTCTTTTACAGACGTTTTGGGCTGATGTTTTTATGAACCCTGTGAAAACCCTCGTCAACATGGGGAAGAAACACAAAAGTACAATCAAAGAGAGGGTCAATAAGTTACCCTCAAAGAGTCATTAATGACGGGATGATGGTTTAAAATATGTGATAGTAACCAGCTGTTGGGGGATCATTGTGAGTAGACAGAAGGTCTGTGACCTCTTGAACTGATGCCTGCTGTTCCTGAGGTAAACGGATCTGGAGGATGATTTGGGTATTTTCCCTAAAGAACTCATGTTGTGAGGTCTTATTGCTTAAACGAGGCTTCTCTTCCATCCCCTTCAATCCCTACTGACAAAGCCATCTCTCCCTCTTTGATGTGGAGGTGACCAGTGACCAGCTTCGACTATAGAACGCGAAGCCAAAAGGAGGAATCGTTTGAGTAATTGACATTTAACAAACGTCCCGTGCAATGATTTCCAGTAAAGTGTTTCCAACATTAGCATAGAACTTTTTTAAATGAGCACAGTGAGAAGAGGTCAAACCTGGAACTTCCTGGCGTTGTCCTTATCTCAGGACTTATTCATTACCGGGACCTTATCTGGGACCGACCACTCCTGCGTTTATCACTGCTCCTTTTACACAAACGGCTGTGCAATTAGACGAAGGCCTCGCGTCCCGCCCCGCCGCCCTCCGGCAGAGAGCGCCGATGGACAGCCGGCCCGTATCGAATGCTTCACACCCGCACAGGCGGACCGAGGCGCTCTTACCTAACCCGATGAGCGTCCCCGTCACCCACATGATCTCGGATATGAGCGAGGCCAGGGACAGAGCGGCCGTCGGCACTTTTCCGTACTTGATCTGGAACGGATCCATCATGGTCACGTATTTACGGTTCCTCATCGGCTCGGCGAAGAACAGGCCGCCTCGATGACAAGAGCCGAGCAACAGAGAGCGTTAGACACGGGGCAGTTATTTGAATTTGAATCGGCATTAAGCCTTTGAATGGGAAACGGGATTAGTCGGACCTCAGGTAAATCATTACATTTCCCCTTTAACTATTTCTACCCTCTAAGTTAAGTTTCGACCTTAAGTGGTTTGACAGGAAACAGTTATGCAAAAGAGGTACGCCGCAGAGATGCTGATGCGTCCAGTCATCCAGCTCGGTGGTGGATGACGGGACAATGACTCAATGTGCGCTGCCTCGTTTCTCCTAATGACGGGCTGGTTAGAAATGAAAGAAGGAAAGTGTGTGTCACTGTGATGTGAATCCGTGTTGACGTCAGCGTACAATAATGATAAATGTTTCTCTTCTACTCTTCAGACACAAGAGAAGCCGTCTTGATTTACTGTACCCTTTACTTTCAGGGGATCTGACTAAGTGCTATATGTCACTTTTTTTGGAGAAAAAAACAAATTCTCTTAACCTTCCTTTGTTTTACTTAAGTCAATTATTTCCCACATTCCCCGGCGGGCCTTTGAAGCGCATTATTAAGTAGTCATAGCAATACAAAGACAAAGATAACAGTGGCTTTAATGCTTTGGTATTGTTCCTTTCTGAGTACACCGTGTGAGGGGAAAACTTCAGTCAACTTTAGCTGGAAGTTAAAGAAAAGTCTGACAGAGGCGACGAGCTGAGGTGTCCTGAACACGCACAGCGCAGAATATACACCTTTAGGACTTGAGAGTCAAAGTGGCCTCAAGTTGTTAGTCAACGCCTTCAAAAACTAAAACTAGTTGGTTGAGGTTTAGCAAAGAATTTCCTGGATCTCATTTTAAGTTTCATCTTTCATCTTTAAAATGTAGCTTTTGGGTGTGAAGTTTAATACACAGATATGTGTACATACAGATATCATACTTTTCTCACAGGGTTCGGCACAGCTGCATCACTCAAAGCTCCATGGTCTAATTTGAGCCTTAATATGAATTTAAATAGGTGGGTTGTATAAAAATGTACTCCCTGAACAATTTTGTGTGGAAGCTGGTTAATCCAGCCTCAGGTGGCCATTTGGGTATTTTCATCAGCAACACACTGGACCTTTAACGAACCAGGCTGCTGTTTCCCTAATAAGGAAGATCTACAGTCGGAACCAACTGCTTGCGATAAGGATCCAGGAATAACTAAGTCCCTTTAACCTCCTCCTCCCCCCCGGGATGATGCGTAATGAGCCCGCGGCTGAACGGAACCGACCCACGGACACCGGCACCGGCGCGTAGGAGTGAAGCCTCACCGATGACGAAGCACATGGTCGCTGCGATCGGCATCACGGCCCAGATGAGCCCCATGGACGGGTTGTAGACCGCCTCCGCCGTGCCCACGATGAATCCTCCTCCGACCCACGTAGCTGTTGCACACAAAGGCACGTTCACGCACGCGGGCGCGGAACAGGGAGCGCGCAGGCAGGATGGGTTTATAGCTGCTGTTCCGCAACGCGAGAAACCCACTAAGACCCTGACTGGACGGAAGAGGAGATCTTGCGTCTCTTTCAAGATGTGTATCAAATAAAATAAATAAATCACTAACATTTAAATATTGGAATTTGCTGTAAATTTTAATGAGCAATTACCTTAAAACGTTCGCGTCCTGAGACCCGTCGTCATTAAACATGAAGGACGTGGTTATGCGCATTTAGAAATTTCAATTAACTTCCTCCACTCGAACACAGTAACTTCCTGTTTAACGCGTTTCTATTGTCTCACCTCGCGCTGCGATACCCGGAGGAAAATCCCCGCTATCGCACACGTATATATTCAAACGTGCTATTACAAATGCGCCACTACGAAATAACGACTATATAAACCCCACGCATCAAAGCGCCACACCGGGGGGAAAGCAAACGGCACTCGGAAGGCAGGTAACGGGCCACGGGACTCCACTCGCCTGTCATGGTGAAGATGCCGACCACCATGTTGATGCCCCGGTTGCCCAGCAGAGCCATCTCGGTTTTATCCCCGTGGCCCTTCTTGGCTTCCCTCTTGGACTTGAACGAGGCCCAGATGCCGATGCCGAGGACCAGCAGGTAGAAGAGCACCATGACGGCCACGCCGGGGACGTTGAGGGCCATGATGCCGACTGGAGACTGGAGACACGAGCGTCTCAGTGACCCGTCGGTCGGTGCCCGGCGCACCGGTCGCAGTCGCGGGTGAAAGTGCTGCGACGCCTAGTGGCGGCGGCCGGGAACTGCGCGTCGTGCAGCAGGATAAACCGTCAAGGTGAAACGTGGGTTTGGCCATTGCATGTGTGTTAACAGAGAGGAGGGGAGGGGGCACATAGGTTTGCTCTTGTGTTGTTCGTGTTACCGCCTGAATCTATTTAGGGCCCCAAAAAAAGTCTTGTTTTTGGAAAGCTTTTTTCCAGACATAAAAACGAAAAGCTTTTTTTTTTTTATCATAACCTTGCCAGAAACACTTTAACCTTCACTTCAATAGAGATCACATCATAGGTATATGATGCAAATAAACCAGGATGCAGATCATTGACGGAGTCGCTACCCACAAAGAGGACACAGACAATCTAATCGACCGATTCTCAATGTCAATGATGATGACGTCAGGTTAGTAGCCCCGCCCCTCCTCATCCCTTATGCTGAGTCACACAAACACACGATGATCAAATATTTCTCAAATTAAATCAGCTAACAATATAAAGTGAACTAGTTCAATCTATTTTGGACCATCCATTGAGAGATCGTTTAGTTGTATTGCTCATTGTTTCTATTGTTAATGGTTCTGACCTGGTGGTTTGAACTGTATAATAATAATTATACATAATAAATAGACTATTCACTGTTTTAAAACTCTGAAGTACCGCGTACCTGTACACCATGTCAATGGTTTATATTTACGTTTCGCTAAAGCATTATCTTTGTATTAAACGTTATAAACAGCCGCGTCACGTACTGATCATGGCTTCGCTTCTTGTCTTCCTTCGTACGTAGCCTACAGCAGAAATATGTAAACAACATGAGAAAAATGAGGAATAAGAAAGCTTGCTTTTGTCTCCCAGTGATAAATGATTATCTTTGCCTATCGTGGTAGACACGTCTGCTTTTGTTACTGTGAGGGGAAAACCCAAAAGGGTTTCTTTACCGCTCTTTAGTGTGTTGTTTCATTTCTAGTTTCGTACCCAGATTGTGACTTGGGCTGAGTGCTTCTATTTTAGTGTCAGCAGTGAGGAACGGATGTGACCCCCCCCCCCCCCCCCCCCCTGCCGCCCGCGGCTCAGCCAATGAGAGGGCTGCTACTTCCACTACAGATGAACAGCCCTCGTCCGCGGTACAGTGCACTGTACGCACAGGGGGCCTCGACTCTGGGAACTTGTGTTATCGGTGATAACTGCGCATGGAAACACGTATCGACGAACGTGAGAAATATAAACTTAAGAGCAAACAGAGGAACCCGCAGGCGTCGTGTTGTCGATCGGCTATGGAGACCAGCGTCACGCTGGTTCTCCCGGGATGTCGGACCGCTGCTTGTTCGTTTTGTAAACCGATCTGCGTGGTACGAAAGCGCCAATGAGCCAGGTCAGCTCGACAGGCCTTTTCGCCACGTGAGCGCCTGGAGCCTCTGGCCACAAGTTCCTCCTAGACAAGGGGGCTGTGACTTGGTACCAGGAACAGGAACTTAAGCACAGCAGAGAACATGCTGAGTGTCTGCGCCACGCAGCGCAGGGAGGGCAGGAAGTCCTTGATGGGAAGGAAAAGTCACTGCGAAGTGACGGCATTCCCGAAGATCCTGATCGGATGTTTCCTCTTTGCCCATCCAATGTCCTTGGAAGGATTCCATGCTTGTACTTGTGCCAAAAAAATCATATCATCGTATCATTTGTGCACTGAAAACCGTTATCCCGTTGCTGTCGTGGCCGCCATTCGCTGGTGCCGCCTTCTTGAATATTACCGTCTCCGAGTGGAACGAGACGAAAATAGATTAGAGGAGGAGTCTCACGGCCACCTCTGTGCTGCTGACCCGTGATCCGGCTGTTGTGGGGTTGTGCAAAAGTATAAATACATCTGCTGTGTCTGTAGAGATATGGCAGTTATGAGAATGAAGCCGCTCTCCCTCGGTGTGCATCGGAGCTCGTCGGGGCCTCGCTTCTTGTCCTTTTGGTGCACTCGAGCGTTCTCCTCTCCGCTGTGGCACTTTTTAAGTTCCCCTGCGGCCCGGCGAGCGAGCGGCCGAGCAGAAAGTCGAAGGCGTCGCAGCGTTTCTGCACGTCGGAGGAGCCGAGTGGCTCAGATGGAAGTATTCTTCATCTCCCTCAGCAGGAGGCCGGTTCCACCAACGCATTGGACTTATGTTGGACTTTTATTCAGTAGTAGTAATGTGAAAGAAAAATCACACACTTTTATTATTCACAGTTGCAGAGAAGCAGCCTGGATCACTGGCAGTGAAATCTTTTTTTGGCTCCGTATAACAGTCTTTGATGATTTATTTCTATCTCCACCTGAAAGAGAATCTTAATGTGGAAGGAAATGAATCATCATCACATTCTCTTGGCTGACACGTTGGTCTAAAGTCACTGACCGTGTGTCCATTCAACCCCCCCTCATGGACTATAATACGTTTGCTGTCATTTTATGGTCTAAATCACACTTGAAGTTTGAGATTTAGTTTTCAGAATCAACTGGTGCTCGCAGCGTTACTCTTTGGTGCTCTCAACTTATTAAAACCACAAGTGCTAAAGGAGCTAATGAGTTTACCCCAAGGGGGGCGGGGGCTTTTCTTCCACGCCATTATCAACCGTAACCACTGACTCTTTGTCAAGGGTATCATCCCCCACCCCGCCCGCCCCCTCACTATATGATTACAAGTGGTTTGCTGCTATATATTATTGCTCTGAATCACTGACACATAGTTTTCATTCTGCTTTTAATCCCGTAGTTGAACTGTTATTCCCAGTGCTCATTGCCCCGCTGCTCGTCTGCTGGCCTTCCGCCGTTTATGAGGACGCCTCGCGTGCCGGCGGCCGCCGAAGCGCTCAAGTGACCGAACGACGCTGTCAACGCGACAAGACGCCGTGTCTTTATTGCCCCGGGGTGATTGACCCAGCTGTTTGTTATTCTGCGGCTGTGCCACCGACAGGAGACGCCTCGGCATCAAATTCTCCAGATCACAGGGTACTTTTACATTTACAAGGCTGCATCGCCCCTCGGGAAGTATGTCTCACGTGGTTCAGTCGAATCCTAAGCGGGCCGTGTGTACATTTCTGTTGGGAAAACATGAATGATGTTTTGTCTTCGCCGCAGAGGTTCAAGTGATATTGGAACAGCGCGGAGCCCGTGACCTCCCGGCGGAGGGGCCTCGATGGGCAGATGGTGTGTGTTATCTCCTCCAGACGCAGAAGCAGACATCGGAGAAGCCTGGGTTCAGTGTCTCTCACCGCGTGCAGCGTCTCCTTCGGGCCTCAGAGATGCATCCAATGCAACGCTAATGTGCTCCCTCATGAAACATTTGGAAAGCTCATGTGAGTGACATGAACAAACCATTATGCTCTGGATCATTTACAGCCACGTGACGCTGACTTTGTCACAACCTGCGCGCTTCTGTTACCATCTTAAGAGTCCTTTTACTGTCATCAGGCATGTGATGAAAACGGTCTTTCGACCTGTGTGGAATATCATTAGTAAGTGGGTCGTGACTTATGAAAGACAAATTGCTGTTGAATGCATTTTTTGTTGTTGCGTGACATATGCATTGTTATGCATCACGCGTGTGCATTTCGTTCACCATGCAAGTGAACCGCTTGTTGAGGCCCTCAAACGTTTGAAGAAAAAAAAAAGGGGTAAAAAAAATGGAAAACTTTTAAATTAAAATGTCACTTTGTCATTTTACACTTTTATATTTTACACAAGGATAGATGACATGTTGACATGTGGAAGCACAGATACATTTTACCCTCAACGTTATCATTCAATTGATTATAAAACAGAAAAGAAGTCACAATTTTGCCTCTTGGCTTTGTAGTCTTACAGCATGTGCATTTGAACATGCTATTAGCACACATCATAACACATACATAGTGGATATTTTCCAACACTATTCAACCAACCTTTTTTTCGTCTGTAACGTGGCTTTAAAGCCCGATCGAGATCACCAAGATGACCTGTGACCTGATGTCCTGTATATTGTACGCCGAATATTTGAATGACAAACTGGTGTCGATATACACTGCATCATTCTTTATCATAAATTGAGTCGTGTGAAGTCGCCCAATCAAGATCCCATTTCTTTCGGAGCCACTTCACGATTCAATTTATGATAAAGAATGATGCAGTGTATATCGACACCAGTTTGTCATTCAAATATTCGGCACAGGCATTAACATGAAACACACAGGACGATCCATTGAAGCCAACGGGGGAACATTCAGCACAGCCAGGCCTCATTCAAAGCAGCCAGCCGAGCTCTTTGGAGATAAGGATGCTCAGCGCTGCAATGAGCAGCTTCGGACTTCACCTGACGCAAACACACACGCAAACACACGCAAACTGGGACTGAAACATAGATATTCACTCTCTGAGTTGGAGTCGAGATATTGGAACGGGATTCAACGCTTCATTTTGAGACAGAGGGGGTTATTCGTGGATGAAGGATGACGTCATTCACTGCAGGTAAGAGAAAGATTCTAAACGATAAGTGTGAGGTTAGAAAGACCGTAACTATTGACACCATTATTATTAGTTTAGTTATTATGTCACACTCAAGCAGCAGGTGGCAGCTGTTTTAATCGAATACGCTTCCTGCCCAGCAACACAAATCAAACAGACACAGTTAAAGAGCGACACATCCATCAAGCCACAGCCAAATGGAGGGTACGAGATCACTTTAAAACGTGTATAATAACACTAGTAGGACGATACGTCACGTCTGTCAGCCTGTACTCAATTCATGGTGAAACCCAAACAACCAAAAGCAGCTCCACTCTCTGATTCCCATTTGTTCACTCGGTATTTTTGACTGTTTTACCCCACACACTGTGTGTCTGAAGACTTGGAGCTCAGAGTTTTTCTGCTCGTTGCTATTGACAACACAAAGCGGCCCTTGGGATTCACCACTGCGACCGTGTCAAATGTCGAATTAAGTGGATTAAAAAGACAATTTGAAAAAAAGATGTAAACCATTATGCCATATATTTTGTCCTCATAAAGTACTGCATTCTGTTTTTGTTTTGACTAGACTGAGTTGGTCTTCAACACAACTCACTGAATCCCCAACGTCTGCTGAGCGTCATACCGGCATACCAAAGCTAAGCCGAGCAGCTGAACACTTAAATAGCTACTGTGTGGCCTCTTATGGCTGACGGCAACGCAGTGACAACAACTGTCCCCGGCAACCTCACGGGCAACGCGACCGCCCTCGCCGCTGTGAATCTGGCCAAGGTGATCGACTGGCTGACGCTGAGCATCGGGCTGCCCGCCATCGGACTGGCCATCTACACCCTCAGGAACCTGTCCAAAGGTTTGAGTCCCCTCGTCCCTCGACGTGCACTTGATATGTACACCGGTCCATCAGCAAGTCACAAACTGTGCCACCGGGTCCAACGCACGGAAAACTCCCAATCCAGTTGGGTTGGGCTGGAAACTTCTTCCACGAAACTTCTTCCACGTTCACTTGTGGGCTAAAACGGACATTAGGGGTCTTAAAAAAGCAACGGAACCCGGTTTCAAATACCGGTATCGGTGTATCCGTGTGGGCTTTAGCCCCAGCATCAGCATTACTAATGGGGCTAAACTAATAATAGTATCAGTGGTGATGTGGTACCAACATCAGTGGCAGCACATGTGGGTTTTTAAAAGCAACGTCAAGCCTTCAGGATTAAGTGGTTATCAGTTACCACAAGTGGCACAATGTTTCAGGCCCATGAGAGAAACACATGCGGAAGGCATTAAAAAGTAACTGTTTGTGTTTCTCCGCGCCAGGTGGGAACAAAATCCCGATGCACGTCGTGTTCCTCCTGGTCTCCGACGTCGTCAGCTTCTTCGGCCGTCCCGCTATGGACCAGGACACGGCGGCCGGGCCCGCGCTCACCTCCAACCCCACCGACTTCCTCTTCTACTTTGGCGTCATCACCAACGTCACCCTGATGCTGGCCATAGCTCAGGAGCGCCACCTCCTGATGTTCTACCCGCGGTGCCTGGGCTGCTGCGGCAGCGTCAGGCGCTCCCCCGCCGTGACCTTGGTGACGTGGGCCGCTCCGTTCGCCGTCCTGGCCCTCGCCGTGCTGCGCTACGACCTGTGGTTCGCCGTGTGTCTGCTCGCCCCCTTTCCCCTCCTCCTCTTCTTCGCCGTGGACTCGTGCCGGGCGCTGGTTTGCTCCCGGTCCAGCGCCTCGACCCCAGAGAGGAGGCGGGCGGTGTGGGGGATCGGCGCCATCTGGGCCAACTACACCCTCCTCTACGTGCCCTACATCCTCAGCATCCTCCTGGGGGCTCTGTCCTTCACGGAAACGGTCACCTACCTGGGGCTGGTGTCTCACCTGCTGCTCTACCTCGGCCCTCTGGTGGACCCCTTCCTCTACATATTCATGACCAGAGGGCCCAAGGAGGTGGCGCAGGCGCTGCCCTGTTGCCAGAACCACAGTGGGGGGGGGAACACGGCGCCCACAGTGGACACCGTGGCCGAGACCGTGGAGACAAGGCTCTGAGGTCCGCGTTGCTCTTTGGGACAACACACGTATACACAGGATGCCAAAACTGGCTGGTCTTTACAGTGTACAGCTAAAACACATTCCATTGTTTTCTTTAACCCGTTACACACTGGCAGCTTCTAGTTTATCTCGCGTGCTAGCTGGATTATTGTCAAGTACCCAACGAAAAGCCATGTGTCAGGCTTCAATTGATGGCAACTACGCGGCGTGTGTGTGTGTGTGTGTGTGTGTGAGCGATGGCACGGAGGGAGCGACGGCTCCTGAAGACGTTTGCGTGGATGCCACAATATCCTGATGTCATGTGACAGCTTATTTCTTTACTAAAAGAAGAGCAAAGAACAGAAGGCTTTTCTCCGTGAAGACACCCCGACTTGCAAACGTTTGATTGACAGATGATTGATCCATTCACCTGCCACGCGTGACACGAGTATCTGGCCTTCTCCAAACTCTTCCCTATGACCGGTTCTGTGTTGCAAACCATCCGGCGAGTCGGATTAGCTTTTAGCACCGTCTGTGGTTGAATATCACTGGGTAACCCAGCAGACTCAGTGCTAAAGCTGGGTTTAGCCCACTTTGCCTCTGCCAGTGTGAAAGCTTCCCTAACCCCGGGCTAATCGCTCACTTAGCTTGGGTTTAAGTGCAGTGAGGCCTTTTACATCCAGGATCCGACCTTTTCCAAGCAGGCTAGAGAACTGCTCTGCTCTCGCTAAACACATGAACATTACATGGTTAAACTTACCGAAAGGAAATTAGTTAACCTGGTTCCCTGGTCTCTAGGGCAATGTTAATTTTTTTAGTTAAATGCCTGATAATACACAAGCTAAATAGAGGGTCATGTTTTGATGTATAACATGCATGTAGTAAATACCGTGTCAGGCACTTTTGAGTTTCGTAAGGAAACAAGGAGAAGGAACAAAGGACCACGTGTGCTGCATCAACTTGTTCAGAATCAGAAAACCTGTATTACCAAAGTACGTCAGACATACAAGGAATTTCACTTGGCAGTTGGTGCATAACAGAACAACCGACAACGGACAACATAGTGCAAGGAGAAAAAAATATATTGTCAGCCCTGTGAGGCGGGTGACTTAAAATGTAGACGTTAAAAAATAATACAAATTTATACGCAATTAAAAAAAGGTACCAGCGACGCCACCTAGTTGAGGAGTCTTGGTCTCCATAAAAACAGGTTCTTTTACACCAGAGGGAGAACAGCATGGATCACAAGACATAAAAGCGTGGTTAAAAGGGGGATTTTATTATTAACTAAAACCATAAATAAGTACAATTATATTAAAGCCACTGCTCCGTCCTGTGCCTTTCCTTCCTTTCCTTCCTTCCTTTCCTTCCTGCTCCGTTCCTGTGTGTGGCGTCCAGTCCCGTCCGGTTTACACCCTGCCTGCCTGCTCATCTGCCGCCTTTCCATCCTCTTGTTCGATTCCCCTCTGATTTTTTTATTTTTTTTATTTTTATTTTTATTTTTATTTTTTGCCTGTTCATGCCGTGCTTCATGTCCTTTTATAGCAGCTGTGTTGATTGGAGAGGGAAGGTCTTTTCCTTCTGCAAGGCGGTTGGCCGGGACTCGCTGTAATCAATTAGTCCCTCCAAGTGTATGTAATTGACTGCAATGTGGTTTAACATACAAAAATATAATGCACCAAACCATACTAAAATGTAAAACAAACCAAACCATGCTAAAATAGTAAAACCAAACCATGCTAAAATAGTAAAACCAATTAGTTTACAACAACCACAATGTCCCCCTGGCGACAATACAATATAATTAGTTAAAAAAAAAAGTTCTAAAATCTAAAGAACTTTGTTGCCATTTTTGTGGTCAATGAGAACATATTATCTGTAGCAGCCTGTGATCAACTTCTAAATAGACAGATAGTTTAATAACAAACTATGATCCCTTTTTTACAGACTCAAGACAAATTGTTACAATTTGGGATTTTTGTAGCGAAAAGACTGCACCCACACATTATACTGTAATTGAGCAGGAAGCTCAATTACAGCATATATAATAAAATGCAATGGTGTGCGCACTTTCACTTGTAACTAGTGTGCACTCAGGCCCCTCATATACGTTCCATTGTAACCATCAACACTGTGCTGCATTGAAAGGTTCTTTTCAAATGAAGTTGATTATTTAGCAGCAGTATACTGGAAGTACTTATAATAGGGCACAAGCAAGTAGCCTGATATTGGGTCAATGTTTTCTAATGCTTTTTTCATGAAGTTGGTCACAGCTGTCTGAAATGACATTGTTGGCACCACCTATGATGATACAGATGGCCTATTTGGAAAGTTTGATTTGGGGGAGGACTCAATGTTTAAAAACCATCTAAACATTTAAAAATTGCCATAAAGCCAGATTCTAAATGTTCTGTGCACGATGTGTATGACGTGTACGAACAGTCGAAAACACAGTCCTCGCTTTGATTGTCTCTTCTCTCCTAAATGTTCTTTGATTCGAGGAAAACAGCTGGAGACTCCACAGAGTCAGGGGAGACCTCATTTCCTCTGAAACGAAACAAAAACACCGTTGCAGGGATTTGAATGTTTCAGTTGATAACATGCTGGTCTACATTGTATCTCCTACTATTGCCTTTTAAAATAACACATTTCTGGTTTATACAGACAACCCTTCAAATTTAAAAATGCACATTTTCAGTCTAAGGACAAATGTCTGTTCCTTTTCTGCTGCACTCGATCCTGTGCAGTAGAGGTCTTTATCTAAAATGTGTTAGCAAACTAACTTCTCAAAACTGTGTTTGATTCTACACGGTTTCATATTACGCGTCCAAATCATTTTATTTTGCTAAGCTGACTATGTCGTGGCAGCGTCGGGGTGTGCTTGGACTTTCAGTCCCGTCCTTCACGTCACCACCAGATGTCCCCAGAACCCTTTTCTAACCCGGTCGCGTGTTCCTTTGCCCACCTCGGCTTCTCAACGTCGTCGATCGTCTCCGGCAGCCTAACGTTCAGCATCTCCGGGAGCAGCAGAGCCACCAGGCCGGAGGCGAGGGCCACGGAGGAGATGATGACCTGAGGCAGAACGGTCCACACGTCCTCCAGCAGCAGGATGAGCGGGGCCACCACCACACCCACCCGGCCCATGAGGTTGGTGTAGCCTGAACCGTTTTGTCTGTGAATCCCAAACGGACTTCATCAATTGGCCCTTCTCAGTCGCCATGCAGGCTTCTCTTTGTAGGAGGCGTTCAGGACTTTCGATTGGCTACTGAACTGATCAGAGCTCCAGACCCCCTTGACTCAGTTCATTCAAATTTTTACAAAAGGTTAAATAGGACTAAAGGACCAACTGGTAAGATTTCGGAAGTTAAAGGTCAAGGCCACTTTGACCCCATCTTTCCCAGTCAGATGTCTGATTCAAATTTGGCAAAAATATCCACCTGGACACTTAATGCAACTGTATGTAAGTAACTGACCTGACAACTGTTGGGTAAAGCTCTGCTGTGTAGAGGATGAGAGCTGCAAAGGAAGCTTCTGAAAGGCCTTTTCCCAGAATGGCAACAGCAGCACGCACCTGCCAGAGGCCTACACAGTACAGTCCATACAGTAAAGTGATCAACCTTCAGTATCACACATCAAACCATGCAGGATTCACGTCATTTGTGCCAAATGTAAGTGGGAATGCTGACCGTGTGGTAAAAGCATGTTTATGATTATGCAGACTCCCGTCAGTAACTGCGTGCCCACTTGGCACTTCCTCCGTCCAAAGATGTTGAGTAAGAAATACACCATCAGCTTTGCTGGGACCTCGATGGCAGCGTAGAGGAAGTGTGTGAGGTAAATGTTTAAACCAAATCCACTGATGTTCAAGCTGATTCCGTAATACGTCAAGGCAACTCCAAACCTGCAGAGTGACGAACAGGTCATTGCTCAATGTGTGTCTCTCCACACATCTATATCCCAACTGAGATTATTCAATTAATATGTAATTTCAAGGTTAACCACGATTGACCGTGTGGTATTTCTCGAGGCGACACCCACCACAAGATCCCAGTCAGTAGAGTTAACCGTCTCATCTTTGGAGTCTTGATCAAGTGGAAGTACGTGTAGTTTTTGTCTTTCTTTTCCAGGGTTTCAACGTTGGCAAGTTTCTGTACAAAAGGCCAAGAAGGAAAACAACACGTGTGTTGACTACGAGATGAACACATAACGTGCCTATAACAATAACTCATCGAATGGTTTATTTTAGAATGTAAAAATAGACGCGTGAGACCTTAATTAAAGCCGTGGAAACACCAAGCGGGAACCTACCTGCAGTTTTACGTTGGAGGACGCCTTTGGTCTGTTGTTGAACTTGGCGCATTTGTCAAGGTAAAACTGAGCTTTTTCCACTTTCCCGTTGGCCAAAAGCCAGCGGGCAGATTCAGGAATCCACCTGCAATCACATTAAAACTATTTAAATAACGTTGAAAACAACTGGCTCTGATTTCAGAAAGCCGGTGAATGGAATCCCTTTCATTCGCAGTTGAAGCTTCCAACCACTGATTTATTAGACTGTAACTTTCTGTGTTTCTACTCACCACCAAGTGAGCACTGCAAACCCCAGTGGGGCCGTGACGGTCATGATCAGAGTCCGCCAGTCGTTCACCAGGTAGGCGAAGCCAGCCAGCAGCATGTTGCCTGCCGACCAGTACAGGCTGACAATCATGCTGGCAAATAACCTGTGTTTGGTATCCACCCACTCGATGCCTGCGGGTGGAGGACAAATATATGAAATTGCAGTATTTTAATAATAAGTCCATGATACTGCAGGTTGTTTCTGCCTGAGAGTTTGGTTAAACTTTTCATAGTACCGAGACTGCACTGTTAAGAGTTTTTAATGATCTTTTATTAATTTCAGATGGTGGGAACTTAGCTATTCTTGTACTTCTAGACCTTACTGCTGCTTTCGACACAATTGATCACGCCATTCTGATCTCTCGTTTAGAACAGTGTGTGGGCATACAAGGTACTGCCCTGCAGTGGTTTAGATTGTATTTATCTGACCGATCTTTTTCTGCAAAACGTGGTGACTTTGCATCATCTAGTACCCCCTTTCTCTGTGGAGTCCCTCAAGGTTCAGTTATTGGACCACTACTGTTCTCCTTGTACCTTCTCCCTCTTGGAAATATTTTTTAAAAACATGGTATTTCTTACCATTTTTATGCGGATGACTCGCAAATTTACCATTGAGAAGAGATGTAAACGGTTCCCTGACTCCTTTACTTGAATGTCTCAAGGATATTAAAACCTGGATGTCTTGTAATTTTTTTCAAGTTAAACAAAGATAAAACTGAGATCGTTGTGTTTGGACCCAGCCGGGTTGGTGACTGCACTTTCGTAAACCTTGGTTCCCTGCAGCAATATGTAAAGCCAGTAGTTACCAATCTTGGCATTAAAATTGACAGTGACTTTAAGCTTGACAAGCAGATAAACACTGTGGTAAAATCCTGTTTTTATCAATTGAGGCTTTTAGCTAAAATTAAACCCGTTTTATCTTTCAATATCTTTGAGCAAGTGATTCATGCTTTTATCTCGACCCGTTTAGACTATTGTAACACACTCTATATCGGTATGAACCAAAATTCCATATCACGCCTTCAGTTAGTCCAAAATGCAGCTGCCCTTTTGTTAACAGGAACCCGGAATGAACACATTACTTCCATGCTGGCCTCGCTCCACTGGATCCCGGTATATTTTATAATACATTTTAAGATCTTACAGTATTGTTTTTAAGTCATTAAATGGGCTGGCGCCTCAGTACATTTCTGGGCGCTAGCACACTGGCACCCCGTCAAGGTCACTGAGGTCTGGGGACCAGCTGCTGCTGATTGTGCCCAGGACCAGGCTGAAGACCAGAGGCGACCGCTCTTTTGCAGCAGTAGCGCCCATAATTGTGGAATGACCTACCGCAGCACATTAAAGTAGCGCCCACCCTTCACACTTTTAAATCTCGATTAAAAACACATTTTTATTCCCTGGCTTTGATTCACCATTAGAGCTGATGTGGTCATTGGGGCCGCTGTCACTGTCACTATCAATGTTTGTCTGTTTTCATTAGTGTTATATGTATCTCTGTAAAGCACTTTGGTAACCTTGCTGTTTGTTTAAACTGTGCTATACAAATAAAGTGGATTGGATTGAAACATTTTGCGAACCGATTAGACCTCGCTTTAGCTTATAACTCCCAAATCGCAAACCCGGAACACAGCTGATTATGTTGCCATTTGTGTTACGAACACAAAGCATCACCCTTGAACGTCAAAAAGATCAGCTTATTTGGCTTACTGAGGACAAAGGCGTTGATGCTGATTCCCGTCAGTCCGAACCCAGTGAGGAATCTCAGCACCGCGAACAGGACGTAAGAGTCAGCAAACGCGCTGGCGAAGCCGAACGCGGTGGCCGTGATGTACGAGGCCAGAAGAGTGTTTTTCCTCCCGTACCTGCAAACAAAAATCTCATCGTTGTTGACTGAACTTATCCCATGTGCATTGCCCGTTCATATGAAATTAATTCAATATTTGAACAATTTTTTGACCTACTTGTCACTAAGGAACCCAAAAACAACGGCCCCCAACATCACGCCCAGGAAGAAGATGGAGCCGGTGGTTTGTGTCAGGCTTTTTCTATCACACACGAGGTCCCACTGCAGATGCAGGTCACAGAGAAAGGGTTATTCCAATAGCAATATTTAAATAGCATTGACAGAGAATACGTGCACAGTGTTTGATGCTGGTAGAAACAACTTCCTGGTTGTACCTCCGTGGCCAGGGTGGAGGTGAAGGTGGAGTTGTCATAAACCCATCCGTTGTGACATGGCAGGGTCGGTGGGTCGGCTCCCTGGGAGCCGTTGGCCAAGAGCTGAAACTGCGGCTGCGCAAACATCTCGCAGGACTTCGGGCCGCCGCCATCTTCCCGCGCCGGGAGGCTGACAGTCAGCTTCTGCTCCTCGCTTAGATTCGCAAAGAGTCCTCCGTCCCCCAGCGCGTCGACATCGCAGCGGTGGGGAGGCGAGGCGGAGATGAAGTTGTTCAACAAGAAGTGGCAGGGCAGAACCATTCGAGGGACGCACAGCAGGACGACCATGGCGATTTGGAAAGGCCCGAAACCGTCCACTTCGTCCAGGATGTCCTCGAACTTCATGTTCACAGGTTTCTTCAGGTTTCCAGGAAGAACGCTTCTGCTTCGATGGGAGCAGATCATCGAGGAATGCGGTCTTTTTCTGTTTGCAGGTCTGAACAGGTTTCGAACCCAACAAGCTCATTAACATCTTCGTTACCTTTGGGAGTCATAAAGTGAAGAAAGTTGTTATCACCCATCAGACCACGTTTCTGAGAAAAGAGTGTCTGGCAAAAAAAAAACTTTCAGTACAATCCTTCGGACACACAGTTTAGGCAACTGTCTCACTTACTGTCACGGTTTGGTCTCGTCCATGTCTTATTGTGAAGTTTTGGGTTTCTGGTTTCCCTGGGTAACTTCACTTCCTGCCTTGTCCTCTCTACCCGTGTGATTGTCTAAGTGATTCCACCTGTCACCACCTGTCACCAGTCATTCCACCTGTCACCAGTGTTCCTCCAATCACCTGCACCTCCCTTGTGTATTTAAGTCATGTGTGTCGCTTGTCTTGTGTGGGATCATTGTTTGTTGAATGTCAGTGTTGGGGAGTGTCTTGTTTATTGGTCCATGTTCACAGTCTGTTTTTGCCCCTCGAGGCGTTTTTGAGTTTCAGGTGTTTTTGACTATTCGAGTCCTTTTTTATTTTGAAAACTCTGCATTTGAGTTCTCCTTCTAGCTCGCCACCCTGACCCGTCGTGACACTTGCCAAATAGTGAAGTTATTTTTAAATGATACACGTTGCTAGAGTTTTGAGCAGCCAGTCCCGTCTCCACGACGCCTCGCGCCCCCGACCGTGACCGTCTCGGCCCCACGACTCCTTGCGCCCGTCCCGGCCCCACGAAGCCTCGTGCCCCCGACTCCGCCAGTCGCCACTCCATGGCGCCTGGTCGTTCTCCCGTCCCTTGATCGTCTCTTCCCCCGCCCCCACCCCCCCTGCCCTTGACTGTTTTGGAGGCCGTCTGGCATCCGGCCCTTGAGGAGGGGGTGGGGTCAGGGGTTGAGCCGGTGCTCCCGGCGCCGCACTCTGCGGCCTCCGATGTCCCTGTAAGGGGTGCGTCGTCAAGGCTCCGGAAGGATGAGAGTCGCGCAGGGTGGCGATATTAACTTCTTTTAACTTCGTCCCTGCTCGCTCGTTCCAGTCACACGTTCCGCCCTCCGCTCGCTCGCTTTACTGCTTTTGACGGAAGAGCACACACAAAGTCGTTATCCCCCGCAGCTGATGCTCATTGTTTCCACCTGGCACCGTTCCCCGAGCCACTCCCCCCTCACACCCCCTGCAGCCGAGCCAAAACCACGCCCGCCACCACAGCCCCGCAGCCCGCGACCTCAGTGCCCCACGCCAGGAAGCCGACATCTGGCGACTGTCCAGGCCGGCCCCCCCGAACCAGCCACGTCTGTGCGTCCGCACAGCCGGCCCCCCGAGTCACCCACGGCTCCCTTGTGTATTTAAATCCCGTGAGTCTGTCGTCCAGTGTCGCGTCATTGTTTAATGTTGTCTGAGGTAGTTGGTGGTTCGTGTTCCTTGTGCTTATTGGAGTTTTGCCCGTTGCGGCATTTTTGAGTTTCTGCATTTTGACTATTAAAGTCCCTTTTTGTTTGAAGTCTGCGTCTCGCCTGCTTCTGGTCCGTACCACCACCTCGACATCGCCGCGTGTGACATTAATTCAGCACGTGGCAGCTGGTGAACCAATGACTTTTCTGACTTAATGACAAATTCTGTTTAGAACGATGATGAAGTCTGCTGACATTTACAGAGAGAGATATGAGCAGTTAAGAGAGACATCTTCTCATGAGAAAGATGTTTGCCTCCCGGAAGCTTTACAGCCAGCTTTGTCTGTGGAATTCACATAACCGCACACACACACACACACACACACTCACACACACACACAGACGCACACAATGAAGGATGGAGCAGTGTCTCCTTAATCTGTCCGTGTGTGTCTTTTCCATACAGGAAGTGCTGCATGTGACCTCCCCTGGGAGAGGTTGTCGAGAGGTTTGTAAAAGGCAGGCAGACATTATAAAGTGTCAAACGCAGCGTAGTTAATACCGCATAAAATCAGCAAATCATCTCAAATTAAAATGGTTGTATTAAATAGTGAAATCCACCCGGGTCCGTCGCACACTGCAGGGGGGTCGTCAGGCTTCATTTAAAGTCACGTTTTACAGACTGCTGCTGCACAAAAATAAATAAAAACCCCTTGTGAGTCTATTGTTACAATTTGGGGTTTTTATAGTGAAAGAATTGCACCCACACATTTTTATTCGTTTATTTTATATGTGCGATGGGAAGCTCAATTACAGTATATATAATAAAATGCACTGGTGTGCGCACTTCATAACTAGTGTGCACTCAGGCCCCTCATATACGTTCCATTGTAACCATCAACACTGTGCTGCATTGAAAGGTTCAAATGAAGTTGATTTAGCAGCAGTATACTGGAAGTACTGATATTGGGTCAATGTTTTCTAATGCTTTTTTCATGAAGTTAGTCACAGCTGTCAAAAACACAGTCCTCGCTTTGATTGTCTCTTCTCTCCTAAATGTTCTTTGATTCGAGGAAAACAGCTGGAGACTCCACAGAGTCAAGGGAGACCTCATTTCCTCTGAAACGAAACAAAAACAACGTTGCAGGGATTTGAATGTTTCAGTTGATAACACGCTGGTCTACATTGTATCTCTTACTATTGCCTTTTAAAATAACACATTTCTGGTTTATACAGACAAACCCTTCTGTTCCTTTTCTGCTGCACTCGATTCTGTGCAGTAGAGGTCTTTATCTAAAATGTGTTAGCAAACTAACTTCTCAAAACTGTGTTTGATTCTACATGGTTTTATATTACTCGTCCAAAAGCATTTTATTTTCATCCACAATTCAAATGTTTTTTTTTTTTAATTCTTAAAACTAGAATAGAATATTCTATTTCTGTGATATTATTGTTATTTTTATTATACCTAATCCAGTGAAAATGCTAAGCTGACTATGGCGTGGCAGCGTCGGGGTGTGCTTGGACTTTCAGTCCCGTCCTTCACGTCACCACCAGATGTCCCCAGAACCCTTTTCTAACCCGGTCGCGTGTTCCTTTGCCCACCTCGGCTTCTCAACGTCGTCGATCGTCTCCGGCAGCCTAACGTTCAGCATCTCCGGGAGCAGCAGAGCCACCAGGCCGGAGGCGAGGGCCACGGAGGAGATGATGACCTGAGGCAGAACGGTCCACACGTCCTCCAGCAGCAGGATGAGCGGGGCCACCACCACACCCACCCGGCCCATGAGGTTTGTGTAGCCTGAACCCTTTTGTCTGTGAATCCCAAACGGACTTCATCAATTGACCCTTCTCAGTCGTCATGCAGGCTTCTCTTTGTAGGAGGCGTTCAGGACTTTCGATTGGCTACTGAACTGATCAGAGGCCTCCCGTCCGTTCCTTTCCTCGCCGCAGCTCCATACCCCCTTGACTCAGTTCATTTAAATTTGTACAAAAGGTTAAATAGGACTAAAGGACCAGCTGGTAAGATTTCGGAAGTTAAAGGTCAAGGCCACTTTGACCCCGTCTTTCCCAGTGAGATGTCTGATTCAAATATGGCAAAAATATCCACCTGGACTCGAAGAGGAAGTGATTTGAATTTGATAGTCCTACGACAGTAGTCTCTGACAATGGCTCAAACATTTATATGCTAATTATGACAACTTAATGCAACTGTATGTAAGTAACTGACCTGACAACTGTTGGGTAAAGCTCTGCTGTGTAGAGGATGAGAGCTGCAAAGGAAGCTACTGAAAGGCCTTTTCCCAGAATGGCAACAGCAGCTCGCACCTGCCAGAGGCCTACACAGTACAGTCCATACGGTAAAGTGATCAACCTTCAGTATCACAGCCAAAATAACACGGTCATCAATGTAAGGGGGAATGCTGACCGTGTGGTAAAAGCATGTTTATGATTATGCAGACTCCCGTCAGTAACTGCGTGCCCACTTGGCACTTCCTCCGTCCAAAGACGTTGAGTAAGAAATACACCAGCAGATTTGCTGGGACCTCGATGGCAGCGTAGAGGAAGTGTGTGAGGTAAATGTTTAAACCAAATCCACTGATGTTCAAGCTGATTCCGTAATACGTCGAGGCAACTCCAAACCTGCAGAGTGACGAACAAGTCATTGCTCAATGTGTGTCTCTCCACACATCTATATCCTAACTGAGATTATTCAATTAATATAACAAAGTGATTTCAAGGTTAACCATGATGGACCGTGTGGTATTTCTCGAGGCGACACCCACCACACAATCCCAGTCAGTAGAGTTAACCGTCTCATCTTTGGAGTCTTGATCAAGTGGAAGTACGTGTAGTTTTTGTCTTTCTTTTCCAGGGTTTCAACGTCGGCAAGTTTCTGTACACAAGGCCAATAAGGAACGCTAAAGTATTGATTCACTTTTTTTGATCAAGCAATTCTTAAACTCCCAAATGAAAACGAAAGTACGCTTTCCAGTCATGTTTTCAGTCAGTGTTTCCTGGCTGAGCTGTGATAAAGTGAAAAACACGGCCCCTATGGAAGAGACTTAATTGGTTTGGAACACTGAGGAAACAACATGTATGTTGACTACGAGATGAACACATAACGTGCCTATAACAATAACTCATCGAATGGTTTATTTTAGAATGTTAAAATAGACGCGTGAGACCTTATTTAAAGCCGTGGAAACACCAAGCGGGAACCTACCTGCAGTTTTACGTTGGAGGACGCCTTTGGTCTGGTGTTGAACTTGGCGCATTTGTCAAGGTAAAACTGAGCTTTTTCCACTTTCCCGTTGGCCAAAAGCCAGCGGGCAGATTCAGGAATCCACCTGCAATCACATTAAAATTATTTAAATAACGTTGAAAACAACTGGCTCTGATTTCAGAAAGCCGGTGAATGGAATCCCTTTCATTCGCAGTTGAAGCTTCCAACCACTGATTTATTAGACTGTAACTTTCTGTGTTTCTACTCACCACCAAGTGAGCACTGCAAACCCCAGTGGTGCCGTGACGGTCATGATCAGAGTCCGCCAGTCGTTCACCAGGTAGGCGAAGCCAGCCAGCAGCATGTTGCCTGCCGACCAGTACAGGCTGACAATCATGCTGGCAAATAACCTGTGTTTGGTATCCACCCACTCGATGCCTGCGGGTGGAGGACAAATATATGAAATTGCAGTATTTTAATAATTTGTCCATGATACTGCAGGTTGTTTCTGCCTGAGAGTTTGGTTAAACTTTGCATAGTACCGAGACTGCACTGTTAAGAGTTTTTAATGATCTTTTATTAATTTCAGATGGTGGGAACTTAGCTATTCTTGTACTTCTAGACCTTACTGCTGCTTTCGACACAATTGATCACGCCATTCTGATCTCTCGTTTAGAACAGTGTGTGGGCATACAAGGTACTGCCCTGCAGTGGTTTAGATTGTATTTATCTGACCGATCTTTTTCTGCAAAACGTGGTGACTTTGCATCATCTAGTGCCCCCTTTCTCTGTGGAGTCCCTCAAGGTTCAGTTCTTGGACCACTACTGTTCTCCTTGTACCTTCTCCCTCTTGGAAATATTTTTTAAAAACATGGTATTTCTTACCATTTTTATGCGGATGACTCGCAAATTTACCATTGAGAAGAGATGCAAACGGTTCCCTGACTCCTTTACTTGAATGTCTCAAGGATATTAAAACCTGGATGTCTTGTAATTTTTTTTAAGTTAAACAAAGATAAAACTGAGATCGTTGTGTTTGGACCCAGCCGGGTTGGTGACTGCACTTTCGTAAACCTTGGTTCCCTGCAGCAATATGTAAAGCCAGTAGTTACCAATCTTGGCATTAAAATTGACAGTGACTTTAAGCTTGACAAGCAGATAAACACTGTGGTAAAATCCTGTTTTTATCAATTGAGGCTTTTAGCTAAAATTAAACCCGTTTTATCTTTCAATATCTTTGAGCAAGTGATTCATGCTTTTATCTCGACCCGTTTAGACTATTGTAACACACTCTATATCGGTATGAACCAAAATTCCATATCACGCCTTCAGTTAGTCCAAAATGCAGCTGCCCTTTTGTTAACAGGAACCCGGAATGAACACATTACTCCCATGCTGGCCTCGCTCCACTGGATCCCAGTATATTTTATAATACATTTTAAGATCTTACAGTATTGTTTTTAAGTCATTAAATGGGCTGGCGCCTCAGTACATTTCTGGGCGCTAGCACACTGGCACCCCGTCAAGGTCACTGAGGTCTGGGGACCAGCTGCTGCTGATTGTGCCCAGGACCAGGCTGAAGACCAGAGGCGACCGCTCTTTTGCAGCAGTAGCGCCCATAATTGTGGAATGACCTACCGCAGCACATTAAAGTAGCGCCCACCCTTCACACTTTTAAATCTCGATTAAAAACACATTTTTATTCCCTGGCTTTTGATTCACCATTAGAGCTGATGTGGTCATTGGGGCCGCTGTCACTGTCACTATCAATGTTTGTCTGTTTTCATTAGTGTTATATGTATCCCTGTAAAGCACTTTGGTAACCTCGCTGTTTGTTTAAACTGTGCTATACAAATAAAGTGGATTGGATTGAAACATTTTGCGAACCGATTAGACCTCGCTTTAGCTTTTAACTCCCAAATCCCAAACCCGGAACACAGCTGATTATGTTGCCATTTGTGTTACGAACACAAAGCATCACCCTTGAACGTCAAAAAGGTCAGCTTATTCGGCTCACTGAGGACAAGGGCGTTGATGCCAATTCCCGTCAGTCCGAACCCAGTGAGGAATCTCAGCACCGCGAACAGGACATAGGAGTCAGCGAACGCGCTGGCGAAGCCGAACGCGGTGGCCGTGATGTACGAGGCCAGAAGAGAGTTTTTCCTCCCGTACCTGCAAACAAAAATCTCATCGTTGTTGACTGAAATTATCCCATGTGCATTGCCCGTCCATATGAAAGTAATTCAACATTTGAACTTTTTTTTTTTACCTACTTGTCACTAAGGAACCCAAAAACAACGGCCCCCAACATCACGCCCAGGAAGAAGATGGAGCCGGTGGTTTGTGTCAGGCTTTTTCTATCACACACGAGGTCCCACTGCAGATGCAGGTCACAGAGAAAGGGTTATTCCAATAGCAATATTTAAATAGCATTGACAGAGAATACGTGCACAGTGTTTGATGCTGGTAGAAACAACTTCCTGGTTGTACCTCCGTGGCCAGGGTGGAGGTGAAGGTGGAGTTGTCATAAACCCATCCGCTCTGACACGGCAGGGTCGGTGGGTCGGCTCCCCGGGAGCCGTTGGCCAAGAGCTGAAACTGCGGCTGCACAAACATCTCGCAGGACTTCGGGCCGCCGCCATCTTCCCGCGCCGGGAGGCTGACGGTCAGCTTCTGCTCCTCGCTTAGATTCGCAAAGAGTCCTCCGTCCCCCAGCGCGTCGACATCGCAGCGGTGGGGAGGCGAGGCGGCGATGAAGTTGTTCAACAAGAAGTGGCAGGGCAGAACCATTCGAGGGACGCACAGCAGGACGACCATGGCGATTTGGAAAGGCCCGAAACCGTCCACTTCGTCCAGGATGTCGTCAAACTTCATGTTCACAGGTTTCTTCAGGTTTCCAGGAAGAACACTTCGGCTTGGTCGGGAGCAGAACACGGAGGAACGTGGTCTTGTTCCGTTCTGCAGGGCTGAACAGGCTCCGCACCCAACGAGATCATTAACATCTTCGTTACCTTTGGACGTCGTAAAGTGAAGAAAGTTGTTATCACCCATCAGACCATGTTTCTGAGAAAAGAGTGTCTGGCAAAAAAAAAAAAAGCCTTTGAGTACAATCCTTCAGACACACAGTTTAGGCAACTGTCTCACTTACCAAATAGTGAAGAGTTATTTTTAAATAATACACGTTGGTGGAGTTTTGAGCCTTGATAAAAAGAGAAGTGTTTATGGTTTATTGTCTCCTGCCCTCAACTAGTGCCGACCCGTTCTCGGTATGTAGGAACCCTGGATGCAGCAGTGGGCCCTGATACCTACTTGGATGGCTTCTCTTCCATCAACCTTGATCAAGAGTTATTTTTAAATAATACACTGTAACAAGCTTGGGTGTTTGGGGACCCGGAAGAAGGAGACTGACACAGGGATAAGGGATGAGCGACTCGTTTATTTAACTCTGAGGCATCGTCATGTGTCCATGATCTCGCTGGCGTTTCTGGAGCGTCCTTCGGGGCCTCACTCGTATACCTGTGATCCATCCCGGTCGTCTCCCCAGCACGAACCTCCCGCTCGCTCGCTCGTACCTGTCTAAGTGCTGGGAGAGAGCACACCATTAATCCCCCCCAGCTGGAGGTTAATTGCCTCCAGCTGGCACCGTTCCCTGAGCCGCACCCCCTCTCTCTCCGCTGCAGCCGTGCTGAAACCACGCCCAGCCACCACATACACGTTGCTGGAGTTTTGAGGCTTGAAAATGTGGCAGATCCATCAATGACACAAATATGGCACTATGTTTCTTAATCACTACATTGTGTGTGCACAATTCAACGTGGCAGCGTCGGGGTGTGCTTGGACTTTCAGTCCCGTCCTCCACGTCACCACCAGATGTCCCCAGAACCCTTTTCTAACCCGGTCGCGTGTTCCTTTGCCCACCTCGGCTTCTCAACGTCGTCGATCGTCTCCGGAAGCTTCACATTCAGCGTCTCCGGAAGCAGCAGAGCCACCAGGCCGGAGGCGAGGGCCACGGAGGAGATGATGACCTGAGGCAGAACGGTCCACACGTCCTCCAGCAGCAGGATGAGTGGGGCCACCGCCACACCCACCCGGCCCATGAGGTTGGTGTAGCCTAAACCGTTTTGTCTGTGAATCCCAAACGGACTTCATCAATTGGACCTTCTCAGTCGTCATGCAGGCTTCTCTTTGTAGAAGGCGTTCAGGACTTTCGATTGGCTACTGAACTGATCAGAGGCCTCCCGTCCGTTCCTTTCCTCGCCGCATCTCCAGACCCCCTTGACTCAGTTCATTCAAATTTGTACAAAAGGTTAAATAGGACTAACGGACCAACTGGTCAGATTTCGGAGGTTAAAGGTCAAGGCCACTTTGACCCCGTCTTTCCCAGTCAGATCTCTGATTCATATTTGGCAAAAATATCCACCTGGACTCGAAGAGTAAGTGATTTGAATTAGATAGTCAAACGACAGTAGTCTCTGACAATGGCTCAAACATTTATATGCTAATCATGGGAACTTAATACAACTGTATGTTACCCCTTTTCCACCAACCAGAGCTAGTGCCGGTTCAGAAATGGTTCAACTGACGAGCCTCCAAAGAACCGGTTTGCTTTTCCACAGGCTAAAGAGCCAGCGCGGAGCCAGGTCCTACGTTACGCGATTTGAAACTAGTCTATGGCTTGCGAACCAGCACCAGCTCTGCCTTGGTGGAAAAGGGGCATTTGAGTAACTGACCTGACAACTGTTGGGTAAAGCTCTGCTGTGTAGAGGAAGACAGTTGTGAAGGAAGCTTCTGAAAGGCCTTTTCCCAGAATGGCAACAGCAGCACGCATCTGCCAGAGGCCTACACAGTACAGTCCATACGGTAAAGTGATCAACCTTCAGTATCACACATCAAACCATGCAGGATTCACGTCATTTGTGCCAAATGTAAGGGGGAATGCTGACCGTGTGGTAAAAGCATGTTTATGATTATGCAGACTCCCGTCAGTAACAGCGTTCCCGCTTGGCACTTCCTCCGTCCAAAGACGTTGAGTAAGAAATACACCATCAGCTTTGCTGGGACCTCGATGGCAGCGTAGACAAAGTGTGTGAGGTAAATGTTTAAACCAAATCCACTGATGTTCAAGCTGATTCCGTAATACGTCGAGGCAACTCCATACCTGCAGAGTGAAGAACAGGTCATTGCTCAATGTGTGTCTCTCCACACATCTATATTCCAACTGAGATTATTCAATTAATATAACAAAGTGTTTTCAAGGTTAACCACGATGGACCGTGTGGTATTTCTCGAGGCGACACCCACCACACGATCCCAGTCAGTAGCGTTAACCGTCTCATCTTTGGAGTCTTGATCAAGTGGAGGTACGTGTAGTTTTTCTCTTTCTTTTCCAGGGTTTCAACGTTGGCAAGTTTCTGCACAAAAAGCCGACGAGGAACACTAAAGAATCGGTCCACATTTTTTATCAAGCAATTCTTAATTTACCAAATGAAAACAAAAGTACGCTTTCCAGTCATGTTTTCACCAGACAGTGTTTCTGTCACGGTTGGTCTTGGGCTGTCTTGTGTAGTTGTCTGGTCTCCCTGGGTTACTGTCACTTCCTGCCTTGTCCTGTCTCCCCTCGTTAGTGTCTGATTGTCCCCACCTGTTTCTAATCACCTGCACCTCCTGTCTGTATTTAAGCCCCTGTGTTTGTGAGTCCTTTGTCGGTCGTTGTTGCATGTCAAGGCCTGTCACCCGTGTCTCTAGTCTCTGTGTGCCCTGCTTGGAATAAAGCCTGTATTCTTGGAAATCCTGCGAATGCGTCCTCTCTCAGCCAACGAGCCTCACGATTCTGTGACAGAACGACCGACCTCCATAGACGCAGCAGGTATGGATTACTTGTGGTTCGAGCCCTGCTGGGCAGAACCAGCCCACCGACCCCGAGGCCTCTCCCCGCCAGCTGAGCGGGGGGGGCACCGTGAGGCCGAATTTCGGGCCATTTATGAGGAGCTCCTCGAGCAGCAGAGCTGCCCCTTCATGGAGCCGAGATGGCCCTCTGTCCCCGTCGAACCGCTGCGCCTCGCCATCCGTAGCGCACCAAGGCGATCCCCGGACGTCACCACGCCGCAGCGCAACTCATCCCGCGCTGGGCAGCGGAGACCTCCGGGTCTCGGCGAGTCGCCTCGCCAGTTGCACGGACTGAGGCGAGCGCCGGACTTCACAGCACCGCAGCGCAACGCATCCCGTGCTGAGCAGCGCAGACCTCCGGATCCCGCCATGCTGCCGCGCCTCCAGCCCACAATGCTGCCCGTCCCGGCCCCGCAGCGGCCCGTGCCCATGACTCTGCCCGTCTCGGCCCCGCAACGCCTCGTGCCCACGACGCTGCCCGCCCCGGCCGCCGTCGTACCTGCGGGGGAGGAGGCCACCCACGGGTCCCCAGCTGTCAAGGAGGGCTGGGGTCGGATGATGGAGCTGTTGGACGCCGTGCGGCGCGGCGCGGAGGAGCTTTCACACCCTCCCCCCTGTCCCCTAGTTACTCAGTCCGTGATCACTCCAGGGGCCGTCTGGAATCCGGCCCTGGGGGGGGGGGGCTGGGGCAGAGGAGGGGCCAGTGCTCCCAGGGCCAGTGCTCCCAGGGCCAGTGCTCCCAGGGCCGGTGCTCCCAGGGCCGGTGCTCCAGGGGCCGGTGCTCCCAGGGCCGGTGCTCCCAGGGCCGGTGCTCCCAAGCCCGGCCCGACCAACCACGTCTTCGCCGCCACGGAGCCCGGCGTCCCTTGCCGTGCAGCCGGAGCCGACGAGCCTGGCGCCCCAGGCCACGTCGCCGCCAGAGAGGCGGGCAGCCCCAGCCACGTCGCCGCCAGAGAGGCGGGCGGCCCCAGCCACGTCGCCACCAGAGAGGCGGGCGGCCCCAGCCACGTCGCCGCCGCCAGAGAGGCGGGCGGCCCCAGCCACGTCGCCGCCGCCGGCCCCAGCCCCGTCGCCGCCGCCGGAGAGGCGGGCGGCCCCAGCCCCGTCGCCGCCGCCAGAGAGGCGGGCGGCCCCAGCCCCGTCGCCGCCGCCAGAGAGGCGGAAGTCCCGCAGCCGCAGTCCGCAACCCCTGAAGTCCCGCAGCCGCAGTCCGCGGTCCCCGAAGTCCGCCCGCAGCCGCAGTCCTCACGGCCGGCCCCCCGAGTCCGCCCGCAGCCGTCCGGAGACCCGGAGGTCCGGTCGCCGTCCCGGGCGACCATCGTCACGCCCGCCGGAGGACCCCGGGGGAACCAGCACCTTCGGGTCCCCGCCCGCCCGCCCCTTGTCTGTCACGTTTTGCCTTGGCCCTCCCTGAGAGGTCTCTATAGGACCGTCTGGAATCCGGTCCTTAAGGGGGGGGCTATGTCACGGTTGGTCTTGGGCTGTCTTGTGTAGTTGTCTGGTCTCCCTGGGTTACTGTCACTTCCTGCCTTGTCCTGTCTCCCCTCGTTAGTGTCTGATTGTCCCCACCTGTTTCTAATCACCTGCACCTCCTGTCTGTATTTAAGCCCCTGTGTTTGTGAGTCCTTTGTCGGTCGTTGTTGCATGTCAAGGCCTGTCACCCGTGTCTCTAGTCTCTGTGTGCCCTGCTTGGAATAAAGCCTGTATTCTTGGAAATCCTGCGAATGCGTCCTCTCTCAGCCAACGAGCCTCACGATTCTGTGACAGTTTCCTGGCTGAGCTGTAATGAAGTGAAAAACACGGCCCCTATGGAAGAGACTTAATTGGTTTGGAACGCTGCCTACAGGAACACTAACTCATCGGATGTTTTTTTTAGTGGTGGGCATAGATTAATTTCTTTAATGTAGATTAATCTCACTGTAATCTTGAAATTAATCTAGATTAAAATTTGAATTCTGCCAAAGGCATTCAGAATATGTGTGCTACCTAAATAATTACTAAAAGTAATTCTTTGAGAACAATTGCTGAGCTAGCATCACATGGAGACGGCCTGGTAATGCTAACCGGATATAGCTTGCGTCGCGGATCTTCACCTGAGCGTGTGATTTGTTAGCCATTTAGTGTCTGCATGCCTACCCGGGACGGTCAGGGACTGCGGATGCCTGTGAATGCCGAGCTGCGTGGATGTGGAGGGTCGACTTGCCGTGCCGAGTGTTAGCCACTTGAGGGGCTACTGCTTTACACGGAGTGGCACCGCGTTTCCGAGCGTTGGAGATGAAGGTCTACCGTCCTCGATGGCCCGCAGCAGCTAGTGGAGATCACGTCCGGGTGTAGCGCTCTACCGGTAAGCCTGCTAGCGTGTGCTCGTCGCTCCCTCACCGCTTTACTCTGACAGCTGTCTGCTACTATAAACAACGCAGAGTGTTACGTCCCGACGCGAACTAGCATTACCGCCCAACCAACCACACTCAACGCTAAAGCAACACCATTGCGCCGAACAATGCGCAGCTGAAGCAAACCCGGTGGCTTTGTCGCTGCATCCATGTTGGCACGTCACCTTTGATGTGGTAATTTCACAGTAGGCACAGGTTTGAAGACTCATTCTCGCCCCCTACAGTGCAATTTGGCTAGGTATACATCCGCGCTAGAATATCAAGGTGAAAGTCATCATAGCTTGCGTAGTATAGACCCAGCTCCCAACCAAACTTTGAGAATAGATTATCGGCGACATTTTTTTTATTGCCGATAAGAGTCTCACCATAACGCAGCACGCTAATGCCGATAACGGCCCACCACTAGTTTTTTTTTTAGAATGTAAAATTACACTTATATAAAGCCGCGAAAACACCAAGCGGGAACCTACCTGCAGTTTTAAGTTGGAGGACGCTTTTGGTCTGTTGTTGAACTTGGCGCATTTGTCAAGGTAAAATTGAGCTTTTTCCACTTTCCTGTTGGCCAAAAGCCAGCGGGCAGATTCAGGAATCCACCTGCAATCATATTAAAACTATTTAAATAATTAACTATTAATAACTATTTGAAAACAACTGGCTCTGATTTCAGAAAGCCGGTGAATGGAATTCCTTTCATTCACAGTTGAAGCTTCCAACCACTTATTTATTAGACTGTAAATTTCTGTGTTTTTACTCACCACCAGGTGAGCACTGCAAACCCCAGTGGGGCCGTGACGGTCATGATCAGAGTCCGCCAGTCATTCACCAGGTAGGCGAAGCCAGCCAGCAGCATGTTGCCTGCAGACCAGGAAAGGCTGCCAATCATGCCGATAGATAATCTGTGTTCGGTGTCCACCCACTCGATGCCTGCAGGTGGAGGACAATTATATATAATTACAGTTTACATTTGTGTTACGAACACAAAGCATCACCCTTGAACGTCAAAAAGGGCAACTTATTCGGCTCACTGAGGACAAGGGCGTTGATGCTGATTCCCGTCAGTCCGAACCCAGTGAGGAATCTCAGCACCGCGAACAGGACGTAAGAGTCAGCAAACGCGCTCGCGAAGCCGAACGCGGAGGCCGTGATGTACGAGGCCAGAAGAGTGTTTTTCCTCCCGTACCTGCAAACAAAAATCTCATCGTTGTTGACTAAAATTATCCCACGTGCATTTCCCGTTCATATGAAATTAATTCAACATTTGAACAATTTTTTGACCTACTTGTCACTAAGGAACCCAAAAACAACGGCCCCCAACATCACGCCCAGGAAGAAGATGGAGCCGGTGGTTTGTGTCAGGCTTTTTCTATCACACACGAGGTCCCACTGCAGATGCAGGTCACAGAGAAAGGGTTATTCCAATAGCAATATTTAAATAGCATTGACAGAGAATACCTGCACAGTGTTTGATGCTGGTAGAAACAACTTCCTGGTTGTACCTCCGTGGCCAGGGTGGAGGTGAAGGTGGAGTTGTCATAAACCCATCCGTTGTGACACGGCAGGGTCGGTGGGTCGGCTCCCTGGGAGCCGTTGGCCAAGAGCTGAAACTGCGGCTGCGCAAACATCTCGCAGGACTTCGGGCCGCCGCCATCTTCCCGCGCCGGGAGGCTGACAGTCAGCTTCTGCTCCTCGCTTAGATTCGCAAAGAGTCCTCCGTCCCCCAGCGCGTCGACATCGCAGCGGTGGGGAGGCGAGGCGGCGATGAAGTTGTTCAACAAGAAGTGGCAGGGCAGAACCATTCGAGGGACGCACAGCAGGACGACCATGGCGATTTGGAAAGGCCCGAAACCGTCCACTTCGTCCAGGATGTCCTCGAACTTCATGTTCGCCGCGGGCTCAAGGTTTTCTAGGAAGAACACTTCGGCTTGGACGGGAGCAGAACACGGAGGAACGTGGTCTTGTTCTGTTCTGCAGGGCTGAACAGGCTCCGCACCCAAAGAGATCATTAACATCTTCGTTACCTTTGGACGTCGTAAAGTGAAGAAAGTTGTTAGATTCCTCATCAGACCAGTTTCTGAGAAAAAAGTGTCTGGCAAAAAAAAAAGTGTACATTCCTACGGACACACAGTTTAGGCAACTGTCTCACTTACCAAATAGTGAAGAGTTATTTTTAAATAATACACGTTGGTGGCGTTTTGAGCCTTGATAAAAGGAGAAGTGTTTATGGTTTATGGTCTCCTGCCCTCAACCAGTGCCGACCCGTCCTCGGTATGTAGGAACCCTGGATGCAGCAGTGGCCCCTGATACCTACTTGGATGGCTTCTCTTCCATCAACCTTGATCAAGTGACAATTTTGAAGTCTAAATCTTCTACTTGTCTCTTGGATCCCATTCCAACTAAGCTGCTTAAGGAAGTTTTTCCTTTAATTAGCACGCCATTACTGGATATTATGAATCTGTCCTTGTTGACAGGATATCTACCACAATTCTTCAAGGTAACTGTAATTAAACCTCTTCTTAAGAAACCTACTCTTGCTCCAGAGGTGTTGGCTAACTACAGACTGATCTCTAATCTTTCCTTCCTCTCGAAGATCCTTGATAAATCCGCCGCAAATCAATTATGTGACTTTCTACAAAACAATGCTTTGTTCGAGGACTTTCAGTCAGGATTTTGAGTGCATCATAGCACAAAAACAGCGGTGGTTAAAATTACGAATGATCTACTACTTGCAAGGACTCTTTTCTTGTCTTGCTGGACCTCAGTGCCGCATTTGACACCAACTATCATTGTATCTTGCTGCAGAGACTAGAACATTTTATTGGTATCAAAGGAACTGCACTTAGCTGGTTTAAATCCTATACAAGGTTCTGTGCTTGGACCGTGATAGGGCCCGCAGGGTGAAAAGTATGCTTCAATTTATTAAAGTGGTGTTAGTCAATCCTGGTTTGCTGAGATGCTGAGCAGTTACGGGACTTAAGGAATGTCAGTTGCAAAGAGCAACAAAGAAGAAACCACAGGGGGAGAAGTGACACCTAAGTGACCCTTCCTTGTGACTGCCTGGTCAAACAGTAACCTAATGTGACTCAGGATACGGGTCAATAAAAGTATCTGTGAAATCCCTTTGTTTGGATAGGATGCCCCCGGGACTCGGACAAGTGACCGGTTTCAAGGAATGACCCACAGTAAAAAGTGCTTTTGAAGTATGCTTTAACAACTGGCCGGAGCAGGGGTGAAGCCCCGCCCTCGTATGTAAATCTGTTATCTTCTGTGAACTTTTTAAATAAAACTCGGAGGTCCGAGGAGCTTCGGCGGATGTCGGCACGGCAAACGCGGTGTGGCTAGAATCCCCTTTGCAAAGTAATACGACTTGTCTGTGGTTTTGTTCTCGCCTCTCTGACGATAACTGAAAATACCGGACAGACCGATTTTATTTACCCTTTATATGCTTCCTTTGGGCGACGTTATCAGAAAACACTGCATCAACTTCCATTGTTATGCAGACGATACTCAATTGTATCTATCGATCAAGCCAGAAGAGACCAAACAGCTCGTTAGACTTCAAGAATGTCTTGGAGACATCCAAACTTGGATGACCTGCAACTTCCTGATACTAAAATCAGAAAAAACAGAAGTTATCTTGATAGGCCCAGAGCACCTTCGAAGTCAGCTGTCACGTGATACAGTTTCCATGGATGGAATTGCTCTGGTATCCAGCAGCACCGTCAAGAACCTCTGAGTTTTCTTCGACCAGAATATTTCCTTCAACTCTCATATAAAGAAGACTTTAAGGACTGCCTTTTTTCATCGACGTAATATATCGAAAATCAGGAATTTCCAGTCTCAAAAAAAAAGTTTAGTTCATCAAAAAATTAGTTCATGCATTTGTTTCTTCCAGACTGGACTACTGTAATTCTTTGTTTGCAGGGTGTTCTTGTAAACCTCTTAAGCCTCTCCAGTTGATTCAGAATGCTGCAGCACGTGTATTAACAAGAACTAATAAAAGACATCATATCACTCCGGTGTTATCTTCTTTGCACTTGCTCCCTATTAAATCAAGAATAGAATTTAAGGTTATTCTACTCACCTACAAGGCACTTGCTGGTGAGGCACCTTCTTATCTTAGAGAGCTTGTAACACCGCATTCCACGTTGCATTAATGCACATGACTAATTCGGCTCCTTCCCTGGAGTTCTTCGTGCTTTCTCGCCGAGCAGGTCTCCGCAGATCGTAGTTCCGTAGTTCCTGCTGACACCTGATGCTGGCATCATCATCATCATCATCATCATTTTAAATATGATTCATATTACTATTTGTGTCATCATAAACCAACATTACCCTTTCCGAAAATCTTTGTGCTTTCCCTCCTCACAGTCTTCTATGGATGGTGGTTCTATCCGATGCTGGTCGCCCCTGCAGTGGTCCTTCTGTTACAGAAATTGAATTGAAATTGAATGTATTCTACATCTGTATGAGTCATTCTATACACATGACATCCATTGCAGTCTGTCCATCCCGGGAGAGGGATCCCTCCTCTGACGTTCTCCCTGAGGTTTCTTCCCTTTTTTCCCTGGAAGGGTTTTTTCATTTTTTGGGGAGTTGTTCCTGTGCCGATGTGAGGGTCTCGGGACGGAGGATGTCGCACGTGTACAGACTGTAAAGCCCTCCGAGGCAAATTTGTAATTTGCGATTTTGGGCTGTACAAAATAAAATGAATTGAATTGAATATTCTGTTTAGAACGATGATGATGAAGTCTGCTGACATTTAGAGAGAGAGAGAGATCTGAGCAGTTAAGGGAGACACATTCTCATGAGAAAGAAGATGTTTGCCTCCCGGAAGCTTTACAGCCAGCTTTGTCTGTGGAGTTCACTTAAAAATGCACACACACAGACACACACACACAGACACACACACACACACACACACACACTCACACACACGATGAAGGATGGAGCAATGTCTCCTTAATCTGTCCGTGTGTGTCTTTTCCATACAGGAAGTGCTGCGCGTGACCTCCCCTGGGAGAGGTCGTCAAGAGGTTTGTAAAAGGCAGGCAGACATTAGAAAGTGTTGAACGCAAGCGTATTTAATTCCGCATAAAATCAGCAAATCACCTCTAATTGAAATGGTTGTTTTAAATAGTGAAATCCACCCGGGTCCGTCACAAACTGCAGGGGGGTCGTCAGGCTTCATTTAAAGTCACGTTTTGAGAGTGTATTGTGAGTATTGGAACACAAGAGTTTGTCCATTGTCGATGTGCAAGTCCTCTCTAAATGCAGTCTTTTCTATTAATAGTCAATATCATACATCACGACCTATTAAAAGGCTTGTTTTGTGTCTATTTTCCTGATCAGGACCAAACTGTGATTCAGAGGGGTCACACAGGGAGGAGGACGGAGTCATCATTGCGTAAGCTCTTTGTCTTCATCGCATCTGAACAATCCCAGAAACACAATTGTTGGCTAGAGAGAATTGATTTGGCCTGTTATTGTATTTCTGAATGACTTCTCACAGGAAAACCACGTCAGAAGAAAAGACACAATAAGTTATTCAATAACTGTATGATGTCCATTGTGTTGCTGTTTGACAGCAAAGTTTTCTGGCTCTGGAGTTGTCCGTACCTCCAATTCTGTTGATTTATTCACAAAAGGCCATGAATGTCTGTTTCCTCCCGACGGATGAGCCACCAAACCCTTCGGGGGCTGAAATAATTAGGGTCCTTCCTCTGGGGATTGCGAATATCCTCCTCCGGACTGGAGCTTTGGCTAAAAGGTCATAAATATTATATCATAAACTAAATAAATATTCCCGTCCAGTGTTTAGAGAAAAGTATCTCAAGAGAAGACCATTCAGACGGCCATCGTGACTTCCATGTTAATCTGAGAGAAGAACGCAACACGTAGGGACGCGGGACACGAGTCGTCTTTGATTCCAACATGGGAAACCGAGTGTTTGTTTACGGGCAGACTGGTTCAGTCCCAGTCACAGCGGCTCAGTGTGCTGGGATTGGACCGCAGCGTAAACACGCCGTCCTAGATAAGCATGCTGGACAGTTGTCCTGAGACCTGCCGAGGTCCCAGAGGACAGACGGAGACGTGTGTGGACAGAGAGGCCCCTGGTGTGACAGGGTTCTCTTCTTCTCTTTCTGTCTCTCAGTATCTATGACAACGCATTGTTTGTGTTGCTTCATTATGCATATTTCCATTTGATTCAATCAAAGGGCAAAGTATGTTTGCAATGTATTAGTCTGCACAAGTTATGTTATAAATGATGAATGTGTAAAAACAAATATGCAAGTGGCTACATAATATAACTAAACTATGACTTTTACAATATTATAACATTATACTTTTGAGGTAATGCAAATTACAAAAAGAAGTATCCATGAATACAAAATACATCAATTGTCCTCCAGTAAAAGGAAATTTACAAAATATAATTCATGTAACTATTTAAAAACTTGCACCAAGAATCTTGAAACAGAAGTATTTGCTACTTAAGACATTTTAGTTTTAGTGGAACATCTCACGTTGTGATTTAACAATGATTATTTATCATTATAAAAAGTAATGAATGACACTTGAGGCTGATGAGGGAGGGTAGTATCAGTATGCTTTAATGAGAAGATATCAGTGCATAAACACACGCTTCTTAATGGGTTGAATTCCCCATTTAGTAATAACATTGATGACAGTATATGATAATAAAATCAATAAGGATTTTGAGCATATTAAAAAAAATGAAGACCATAGATCAGCTAATACAACTGTACTGTATGACATGGACGAAAACAGAATACAAGGAGCTAAACATGGATCCCACGGAGGAAGGAACAGAAACCACACGAGACGCCACATGCTGATATCGTCTTTAAAGAGGAAGCGCGAGCCGGATACATTTGGTCACTTTTGTTCAGTGCGTTACGCCCTCTAGGGTTTGAATGGAGTTTAAGCCCCGCCCATTACTTGGGGAGGGGCGGTGGGGGAGGGGGTAGATTTTTTATTTCTAAATCAGACTTCCATCTGGCCAACTCTTTCCACGTACATTAACCCGTTTTAGTTCAAATCTCACCGGTTGAGAGAAAGTCCATCTGTTCTTCTTCCATGTGCATTTTTCAGAACATTAAACATTTTAAACCTAAAAACTCTTCAGCCTCCAGAACTTTATACGCAGTCGATCCTCTTTCATTTTCATAATTGATAATTCAACAGAACATATTTATTACTGTACATGGTCCTGCAAATACAAATATCTCAATTTGATATTAACATTAAAAAGGAAGAACTTTTAATTCAATCAGTGTTTAAAGGATTTGGTTACAGCCTTTCTAAGCACTCTATTATCATGTTGCCTGCCACAGTTTTTAAGGCAAACTGTGCGGCAATTGCAATTTTTCCCTCTGACCTTTGACCCTCCACGTAGGTCTTTTAACTAAACCGCTCCAATCACAAACAAACAACAAACAAACTGCCTAGTCACAAATATTAACTGGTTTTCACCAGCGCCTTCTGAGGAGGATTAAGAATTAAAAAAAACTAAACCTCGAGGGGTCAGCATGAAAACGATTGGGCAATATGAAAATTTGGGATTGTGTTTAATAAAAGCCTGTAGATTCAACTTGAAGGAGAAACTCAGGATGCTTTGGGACAACCATAAGGCACATTATGAGGATTTAAAAAGTTTAGACTTTAAAGAGAATGCCAGCACAACATAAAACACACACACACACACACACACACACACAATATATATATATATATAGTGTTAGAATCCAAGAGATGTTATAACAAGTCTTAAAACATGACAGTTGATCTTATAAATGAAACTTAAAAACTATGATTAATTATCTGGCAACTTTACAATATTCAAAATGCTACATTTATGAAAAGTGAAGCCGATTTACCTTTTTACTTGTTTTTAGTTTTTAGAAACATAAACAGAAGTGCACAGCCAGGAGAACCGATCCGATATTTAAGGATAAAACTCCACAACGCAGAGAGAGAGAGAGAGGGAGAGAGAGAGAGAGAGAGAGAGAGGGAGAGAGAGAGAGAGAGAGAGAGAGAGGAAACGGCCCAGCGAGGGATCTGAGAAAGACAAAGTACCAGAACACAAACACTGAGAACACCGTCGTCAACAGCACGTTTTTCATTAAATACGTAACGCACATGTGAACTGAGATCTATGATTATTTCTCTTAAGATCGAAGGGGGGGGGGGGGAGAGGAGCTCCTGTGATTGGCCCAAACATCCTCCCCGGTAAGCTTAAAGAAAGTCTCAGCCCATTTTCCACGAATCTCACACACACCACACGTCACAGCGAAGCACTTATTTAAACCATGCTGTTGTGGCGTAGACACTTTGTTTCCTGTATTGGAAATGAGTAGAAAGCGGCTGGAATGCTGGAAAAAGGAACATAAAACCCCCCCAAAAAAACATATTCTATAATTGACCTGTAGTTACAAAGCCCAAACGTTCGTGTTCTGCTCAAAGCAACAATTCAATATTTAAAGGGAAACTTCCATTCACAAGAGGTGCCCCCTTCCACTCCCCCACTTTTAGATACCGCACCCCGGCCCCATGAGTCATCGGTGCACACCACTGGTTCTGATGGTTTGTGTGCGGAAGCATCCAAAATATAAAATCACACAAAGCGTTACGCCGAGTGCAGTCGAGTCGGATCCCTCAGCCACCGGTTTGTGAGCTTCGCTGCCGAATATATAAACTTTAGCTCCGTGAAATAATTGCACAATAATAAAAAAAAGACCCTGTCGTCACACAAGCTACTGACCTGAACGAGAGAGTCAAGAGAGAGGAAAACACGTTTAGATAAATAGAGATTTAAGGAAGAAAAATATTCAACTTACAGCAGAATATATGTGTAGTGTGAAATACAATAATCTGCCACAACAAGAAGATACAAAAATAAATGAGTATGAGTAGTATAGCAGTATTGGTGTTTCCCGTTGAGTGGACATCCGATACAATCTAAAATATGATGTTATCATAATGCGTAAAACAACAATATAATGCACGTGTCTCTACAGTCGACCCGAACGGAAGCAATGCCAACGTGAACAAACTGCTGTGTGATTTCCACCCAGCAGACGGGTAAAGTGTGTCGGTCCTCACAGGCGAGCTGGGGATCACTTTCATTCAGATTATGCTCAAGTTTGGATTCTCTTTTTTAAAATGATATACTAGTATTTTTTTTTTTTGCTTACTTCGGCCCTAAAAACAGAAGATTTAGGTGTTTTGGGATCTTTCTTTTTTTTTAATAAATACAACAAAATAAGACAAAATGCTTTAAAATGCTTTTAAAAAAACAACCTCGTGGTTGTTTTAAATCCAAACGCGGCAACAATTCAGAACAAACATGATACCCGACGTAGACTGAGATGTTAAATATTCAACTTAACTGCTGGTTAATATTCAAAGTGACAGGACACAGTGTGGTGTAGGTAGTATGACACTTCTCCCCTCAGCTAGTGCTGAGGAAGAGAAGGTGGGTCTGCGGGTCACCGGGTTTGAGACGCCACTTACTCACGTTTCACCGAGAGTTCGAACGCCCGGTGACGAGGCTTTTAGACGCGGACAGAGTGTCGCGTTACTTTTCACCCTGCCGATTGTCCCCGCGCTGACCCCTTTTCTCGCCAACGTTACCCTAAATGTGGAGGTCGTCTACATCATTGGCACTACGCTACTAATGTTCAACCTGTATGTGGTTTGCGTCGAGGACCCCTTGAGGAAAAAAGGGACGGTGGCTCTGAGGCCTCGGCTCGTCTAGCCGGCGTGGGGGGCGGGACTACCGAGGGAACGCGGAACGACAGCGCGGGAGCTAAAAGAAGGCAGGACGCGGTTTTCCCGCAGGTAGCTTAGCCTCGGGGCTCCTAGAATGCCCGGAGGTATGAAGGTCAAGAAAGGCTTAATTCTCTGGCTGCACACTGAGGCTTAGGGTTTGGATTACGTCCAGGCCTACGGGCGGGCTTTGGACCCGACGGCTCTAGGTGGCCTGGTCCAGGGCTGTCAGCAGGTCGCGGCCCTGCAGGAGGAACAGGCTGCCCTGGAGGGGGACGTTGACCTCGCAGTCGTAACGGGTCAACTCGGGCAGACAGGAGGACTCGAACGAAGGGCCCAACAAACGGCTGGCGACACCTGGAAGACAGCAGACAGGGAGAGGGCGCCTTAGTGTCCCGTCCGTTGTCCTTTCTCCAGAAGGCGTTCACACGAAAAAGGTCATGAACGAGAACCTGAGACCACGAACACGAAAAAAAACACACACATGACATTTCATTTGTATTTTTATAACGTTCCCTTGATCTGGTAATGACTCATTTTGAGCTTCTCCTGTGCCGTTTCTGTATGAAACATAATGTTCTGCTAATGTCGTTGATTCCCCAAAGGGAATCAAGCCTTTTTGATCCAGTTTGATTCATTTGGCTGTACAGCTTTGCATTCTCGTTGCCAATAAGCTCGTTGAATATTATAAGTTGTTACTTTGCCTTCCTGAGAGCCTAGTTAGAGTAAGAGTTTCATAGTATCAGACATTTATCATGACGCAATAGGATGCAGGTGTTTGGATAGAAGTCCGAAAGTGTTGTTTCCTTCATTTATATGTTTTAGTCCGAAGCTTGAAGAGTGTTTGTGAGTCTCCTCCCCTCCTCGTGTCCCTGTGGTCCAGCTTCAGCACCAGCGGGACCTGGGCCTCTGTTCCACATGGACCTTCTGGCTGTGCCTCAACGTTCTTCTCCCGTCTCCTGCTGTCGTATCTCAGCAGTGTGATCTGGATTGAGTTATAGGCTCCTCCCCCTCCTCGCCACGGTGGCAGGGGTTTGTTCTTTGCATAGAGATGTCAAAGGCGTCTGGACGTTCATTTCACTCAACGTCTTTCGGGAGTCCACGTACCCTCATGTCGTTCCGCCTCAACCGATTGCCGTCTTTAAACTTCCCAAATGCCCGCTGGCCTGTCGCCTGCATCTCCCAGCCGCTCTCACATTTACCGTTTGCTGCTGATTTCTCCCATATTGCTATTTCCACAGGTTCCTTAATGTTCCTTAATGAGCCCTTTTTGCTGAGCCCCCGGTTCCTTTCCCTCATCCTTACACTGCCTCCTACCAGGCGAGCACCACGGAGATCTCAGGTTCTCTTTTGAATCACTTGTTATGGACTTTTTTAGTTGTGTATTAACTTGTATTAACGGGCGGGTTTAGCTCACCCTCGGCCTTGTTAGAGGGCTGCGTGTTGTACGTGTAGCCGCCGGCTTTCTCATTCGCGCCGCCCGTCCCGCTCGCCGGATACTGGCACTTCCTGTGTCGGTGCGCGGTGCTGAGAAACGAGGACACGCCGCCCCCCGCCGCCATCATCATCATCATCCCGCCCATCTTCGACGCTGGGGGGGACGGAGAAACACAGGTGCAGTAGTTTGCAGGCGACAGGTGTTTTTTTTTGGATGACCACGCGGCTCCTGAGCTCGTACCTGCCAGGGAGCCGGCGCTGAGGGAGCGGTCCATGGCCGCACTGCTGTCCCGCCTCACCTTCTTCCAGATGTTTTCTGAGGGCGTCCCGTCACCCTGAAACGCAACCACACGAGATCAAACGATTCAGGGCTCACAACTTTGTCAAGATGATTCAGAAAAGTCACTGCCGCTACATGTGTAAAAAAAAACAGTAGTAAATTATTTATTCATTTAAATGTAATAATTGAATGAAAGAAATGAATACATTTAGAGGGATTACATCCTGTTTCTTGTAGGCGTTACTCACTTTAGTAGTAGCACATAGTATGTATTTGTTTGAATACATACATAGCTGCTTCCTGTGAGGTTTCAGGTTCATACTTTTATTTTACCGTACTACTAAAACATTTAACATACTGCATGTTTATCAGGGAAACTCACCACCGCCATCTGAGTGAAGGAGCGCTTGATACTGCTTGATACTGGACTCATGTCTCTGTAGGCTTGCACAAAGTTGTCAACGGACCTGCACACGCATAAAAAAACAGTCTGAGATTGTTTTGTTGTGAAATAAACATCATATTGACTACTGACTGCTTTATCGTATCATTTTATCTGCCTTTGCATGTTTATCAAATAATTATAGGAAACACGTGGGAATCCTGAGGTAGGTTAAAAACGCTAATGATGTATTTTTCTTCTTGATTTAAAGTACCAGCGTAGACTGTCCTACTCTCATCACCTGTGTTTCTGCATGAGGTGTGTCATGTTCTGTTGGCAGGACGGGCGCTCCCCTCCAGCCAAAGGCTGCATCAGGTACGCCTCGCTGGCCTGCTGCTGCTGCTGGTACGTTATCAGAGGGTCCGGTGGCCACAGCAGGTTCTGCCTGCCGCCCATGGACGACAGAGGCGTGCTGGCTGCGGCCTGGAAGGGGGCGTTCTGCACGTGGCCCAGCAGGCAAGACCCGGGCCCGGACTCCACGGCGCCCTGGCCGCAGCATCCCTTCTCCCCCGCGGCCCACGGCTGCTCCCGGTAGAGGCCCGGGGGCCGAGGAGGGGAGGCCCGGGGCTGGTAGAGGCTGGCGACGTTGTGGAAGCTGCGCAGGGCGGGCTGTTGCGCCGCAGCCGGGCCGATGGCGGCCCCGGCCGCGGCCCCGACGGATCCCGCCTCCAGCGCCTCGGCCTCCGGCACGATGGGGTGCAGCTGGAAGTCCTCGCCATCCATCGGGATGTAAGGAGCCAAAGTCTCCAGGTCCAAGTCACTCAAGTCGCACTGGGACAGACAGAGAACGACGTGGTTAGACAGCGTGCTGAGCGCGCTCGCCACTCAGACCGTGCGGTCGGTCGTTGCTCGAGATGAAATGAATTGTAATGATCTGCTGCTGGTGAGGAAGACACACAGAGGGTATAACCCTGCAAAAATACATAAAAAGGAAGCAAGAAAAAAAAAAAGCCCCATGAAGCGAAGGAGAGCACGAATAACAGAAGGGAACTCAGCGTGTTTCATGGGACGCACACCTCGGTGTTTGATCCGGTGCTTTCGTCCGTGTCCATCGAAAACAGCTTCTCCGTCAGCTCCACTTTCAGGTCACTCTCCACCGGGCTGTAGTAATCACCTGGGCTGCTGGGCTGCAGGTGGGGGGGGGGGGGCGAGAGCAGGGAGACAATAAATGGTGACGTGACAGATGGGAGCAGGCGGGGAGGGGAGCGACAAGACGGCGTGCACAGAGAGAGAAAGGGACGACTCGTAAGCCAAAGAACCGTTTAAAAAGTCCAACACGAAGCGCAAAGATGAGTTTTCACAAAGGCACTATTCACTGCTCGGAGCCCGCTCCTTCCAAATCCCCACCCCCGGGTTTCTCACACGCATTGTCCACAGTCGGGGAGCTTCAGCCCCACAGGCCTCACTGAGCACAGAAAGAACAAACTAGGAGACAAACACTACCGACTAATTACTCCCTTCAAATGAAGCTGCAGCCTCCGGCCCTCACCGTGGAGCAGCTGCTGAGGCTCGGCGTGGCGCTGCCCGGCGGAGGGTTCTGGGGCACAGTGAAGGCGGCGGGCACGTTGGCCACGTTAGCCGGAGGGCCGGGCATGCTGAGCTCGCTGACCCAGGCGGCGGTGCCGCCCGGGGGGGGCGCGGCCGCAGGAGACACCTGGGCGTAGCCGACGGGCGGCGGGGGCTCCTCGAACGGAGGGAGATCTGCATGAAATCACAGTCAGGGGAGAACAGAAGGGCTGCAGAATGCAACGAAATGACGACCAAATGTTTTGTGCTGGAGCTTTCACAACGTGAAAGGCGGGTTAAACTGTTCATATCAACAGTTGGTTTAAAATAGTTAACAAATGTGAGGCACCACGGAATCAATGTTAATCCTCGGTGTTCTTAATATACCAAGTAACTTAAATAAACATGGGGTGAACTGACAAAAAAACACAAACGTGAAAACAGACCGTCCAGGTTGACGATTGTGTCTCCAGGCGTCGGGGCCAGCTGGGCGAGCTCCTCGGGCTCCTCTTTGAGTTTGCTGAAGAGCGCTTCGCCCGGCTCTCCGGCGGCGCCCGCACCCCCGGCGGTGAAGAAGCTGCTCATGCCCTGCGGCTTGAACATCGACTCCGTCTGCTTCAAGGACAAAACCACCGACTTCTCCTCGATGTCGCTGCGCGTTCGGAGGAGGAAAAAAAACAACCATTTAAGAGGCCCACATCCTCCTCTGGGGTGGCACGGCGGTTAGCGAGGCGCTAACCATGTCGTCTGTGCAGGGCAATGAGCAGTTTCAAGCACTGTGGCGCGTGACGCTCTCGAGTGGGGTGCGTAACGTGTTTTAGCGTCGGTTCACTGGGTGAGACGTGCAGGTGAATTGAGCAGGACATCAGAATTTGCCCACCTGAGGACGTAGTTGATGCACACTATGCACTGCGGCTGGGAGTTGCGGCTGTTATAGATGACGGTGCCCTGGGTTTCTACCCAGACGTAGCCTCCGTTCTTAGCCAGCATGCGATACTGACCGCTCACCGCCTGGCCCTTGGAACACACTGCAGGAAGGGAGGGAGAGAGAGAGAGAGAGAATGTATTTATTATGCTAGAAAAGACATCGTTGTTTGGTCTTATGTAATGTCGCGAATAATACATTTCATTGCGCCACAGTAGATAATCTTCTCAGGGTGAAAGTAACCCTGCTGTCCATGAGTGTGTTCATACAAGTTAATACAACATTGTGCCATTGTGCTTACAACAATGCAAATATGTTCACCCGTGTACCACATTGAAGGAAATCTGCATAGTAAATAAGTTACACCACGACAAGAGATTATTTGGATTTCTGTTATCGGTTTTTTTTCAGAGGCCGTGGAACAACCCGAAGTTAGCAGCTGACTTTGAGCGGAGACAGAGATGGCTGATGTCCAAAGTTCAATACTGGCGTGGGAAAGGAGCAGAGCTGTGGTCAGGGAGTGTACGCAAGGCCAGTAACTGTGTGTGTGTGTGAGAGTGTGTGTGTGAGAGTGTGTGTGTGAGGAAGGGGAATTTAAAATGTAATAAGGAACACTGTTAGTTAGCGTGTGCTGATCAAAACGCTGGTCACGCTGGCCGTGAGAGCAGGTCGTCTGTGTGTGTGCGCGCGTGTGTGTGTGTGTGCGTGCGTGTGTGCGTGTGTGTGTGTGTGTGTGTCACAGAGAAAAAGATAGAGGTTCCTTTATCTCGGCAGATTACAGCCAACTAGGAACTTTAGACACGGACGAGAAGGAAAAGAAGTGACATAATCTGCAGACCGTCTCGACTCCCGAGAACTTTAAACAGACTTCCCCTGGAATATGAGAATGAGAAAGTTATTCCTGGTTTTATCAAATACTCCGAGTACTTGCTATTGTCAGCAGAGCAATATACCTATTAAAAGGTTTAAAGAGTCCTAATTTGCACAAGCCATGGAAACAGAAAACTTTGCCATGATGACTGTTGCATGAGCAACTAAGAGCTTCACATGACGGCTGTCAGTGATGACAAAAACCATGACACTTCAGAGGCTGGTTAGCGCACACACACACACACACACACACACACACACAGCCATTAGAATGTAATAAAGGCCACCTGGTCCCTTTGGCCAGTGTGTGCAAACCTCATTAAGCCATCAATGGTTGTGCTTAATCTAATAAAGAGAAGACATCTTAATACCGAGTCTCTGCTCCACACACACACACACACACACAGACACATGTTTTTACCACAACAACTGAAAAGAAGATGGAAATACAGCCTGGTATTCGCAGTCGATAAAGGTTTTCTTACAACTGATAACAACATAATATCATAAATATCCCGACGTGTTCATGCTTTATTCCTCTAAAGACCAGCTGCACCGGTCAGGGATTCAAAAAGGGCTGTGAGTACATCATAAAACCCTAAAGTCACATCCCCTGTACGCCTTTGCGTGCGTGTGTGCTTACGGTTGTGGTGGCTCTTGGTGACGCCGTCCGAGTCCAGCGCGTGGTAAAAGTCGTAGACCGAGCGGCCCAGCAGGTCCTCTGGAGCGTAACCCATCAGCTGAGTCACGCTGTAACACACACACACACACACAATAATGACTCCATGTCATCAATTTAAACCTTTTACTTTTTTATTACTCATTTGGAAATACCTTCTCCCTTTTATTGTTCTTAAACGTTCTCTGACCTGTAATTTCCCAATAAAACGGGTTTTTGAGGAGTATATAATACAGGATTACAGTAATCTGATTACCTCTTCTTAAAATAAAGAGAGTAGTTTTATGCTGCGCCGAGTGGTTTATTCACTTCCAATGGAGGGTCTCTTCCCCACAAACTTTGATGTGAGAACGTGATGGAAACCATCAACAGGAAATGACCCCGAACACGAGGCTGAAGGACAAAGAGCGCCGACTCTTCGTCATCCTCGGCCCACATTAAAGCGGCTGCAATGTGAATTCCTCCGACTAAATCTTTCCGTCCGGCAAACGTGACGTTGAGAAAGTATAATCATCCGTCTCAAACACCAGCGGCTCTGACATTCAGGCACAACGATCCGGCTGCAATTTGAACAACTTGATTGAATATTTCTAACGTTTCAAATTTGTTCTTCTTTGTTATCTCGTGTTAAACCATGAAGTCCTTTGATCGGATCGTTCCATCATTCTCTCCCCCTCCGCTAGGTGAGAAGTCTCCTTCCCACTTCCTGTCCCGTCCCTAATGAGTCCCCGCTGAGCCGCTCGCTCATTTGAGTAATTGGAGAGAAGATTTGGGCAGCAATCAAATTGCACCAAGAAAGCGAAACCGAAAAATGGGTCCTTGTTTGTCGAGCTGTCTCACGCAGACGTGAGCGTGCAACCGTGTCCCCCCCCCGAGAGAAACCTTTGTCCTGCATGGGCAACTTGATAAGATTACAGGTCTGTCTGCTTGTGCAAGTTTGAATCAGAGAATGTGTCTGTGTGTGTGTGTGTGTGTGTGTGTGTGTGTGTGTGTGTGTGTGTGTTCGGTTGTCATCACGTTCTCGTGGCGGGGGGGGAGGTTTTTGGTTCCAAGATGGCCGTAGTGCCTTGATGGACCACTCTTTTGAATGAATTATCCGTTGCCACGGTCACTCGTGTGGAAACACACACGCACGCGTGACGGGCAGTCACATGACCGGAGGTAGACCGTGAGTGAGGGATGGGCAACGGCGTTTTATTAACTATTTTTATTTTTTAACTGGCTCATTCTTGTTTTTAAAACTCTGGTCAGTTGATATTAATTAAAAGTGCATAAAAAATCATTTTAAAAATGTATTATTACTTCTGCAGTTTTATTTCTTTTTGTGTTTAAAAACATTTTGGAATTGCAGTCGTGTGACTCTGTGACCACGTGGCGCCTCGCTTGGCGTCTCCCGCTGCGTACCTCTCGTCGCAGTAGGTGAACTTCATGTCCATGCCGTGTCTGCTCAGGAACGTCTTGCTGTCCAGCGGCGTGTCGATGTTGGACGGGTGTGCGACGGGTTCGCACATCAGGACGGCGCAGGTGAGCGGGGGCTCCGTGAAGCCGCACAGCACGCGCGGGGGGCAGCTGCTGTACATCTTCAGGTGTCCGGTGCAATGCAGCACCTGGAGGGAGGAGGGGGGGGCAGCGGGTAGACGAATGAAACTCACCCCACATGTACCATACTCGTCCTTTATTAAATGCAAATGGCCAGGCTCCTTGATATCTGCGTGGGGTGCGCTTGTTTTCGGCACCTCGCCCCTCTTACCTTCCAGCTGGCCGACTTGAGGTTGACGGTGCGTCCTCTGTTGGTCACCGTGCATTTCATCCTCATGAAGAAATCTCGCTCAGTACTCAGGTCTTTGCCCTTCTTACCAGAGCCGCCGCCTGAAACAGCCGGAAAAACATGTCGTCTTATTTCAGTGGTGTGTCTCACACACACACACACACACACACGCACGACATTGTGCAATGCCACGAGGTCAGAGAGTTCAGTCTCGGAGCAAAGTGGTGAAGTGTCTCCGTTTGGTTGCAGCTCTCACTGTGTGTGTTGTGTGTGTGTGTTTCAGGGAACGAGGATTTGTTATTCAGCATTAGTCCACGCGTGTGTTAAGTGCCGATAAGAGTTATCGACTGCGGTTTGGTGAGAGTGGTTTCTCGCATGGACCATGTTCACCACCTGCTTCCGATAACGCCCAGTCCTCCTCTCCATGTGCCCGTCCTCGCGTCCTCTCCCCCGTATCTCCCTTCGGGTCCCTCTCCGTGCGGGCTCTGACCTTTTGTTCTTGTGTTTGTTCTGGGCACTTGTTCACGAGAGATAACATTACGTGACTCCCGACGCGCGGCGGGCGAAACGGCGAGCGCGGGCGGGTCGGCTCGAGGAAGCTCGGAGGACGCCGGCGTCACGGTGTCCGTCGACCATTTGGGGTCGAGAGCGAGACAACTGCCGCAAAGATCAGCGCATCGCGATTCCGACCAAATGTCGTTGTTCGCTAACAGGATTGTGTGTGTGTGTGCGTGCGTGTACTTACGCAAGCAGCCCTAGTTTTGTATTATAACCTCACTGTATTCGTTTATAATTTTCGCTATAACAGTATAGCGTGACATTTGTGCCAATAATCTTCTAGCACAGGTGAGTGTGCGTGGTGGGAGGGGGGCCCCCAAATGAAATTCTGCTTAAAGGCCCCCAAGAGGCTCGGGCCGGCACTGTGCTTACCAGATGTCTTCAGGCTGAGATTTTCTCGGATCTCCTCGTGGTCACATGGGTGGGTGAAGTCAAAGATGCTGTGACCAGTGAGATCCACCTGCAAAAGAGACAAACATTTGTGGGCTTGTTTTCTTCCAATTTGTCTTCATTCGTAGCTTGACGCTGTGGTTTCTTGAGTTTGAGCAATGGCGGCGAACTCGATCAAACAAAAGAAAGTGCGTCACTCAGGAGCAGAAAGTCATCACAGAACATCCGTTTGCTTCCATGTCTGCAGGCGGACGTCACCTCCTCTGTGATTCACCTTTTAAACTCCCGCCAGAGAACACAAACCCGGGGAGAGTGTTTAGGGTCGAACCTCACACACACAGACACACACACGCACACACACTGCTCTCACCTTAACACCAGCTCACCCGACTGACAGTTCATATCCGTGTTCGCTCTATTCAGATGCACACATGCTCATCTCCTTCACATTAAAAGAACAATGACGAGTTTCATTCATTGTGGTTAATAATAAAAGACAGATGGTACCAGAGAACAAAAGCCTTTGGGGTACTGATGTACCATGAAACTCAAAACTCAAAAGTATTTCACGTCGTCTCTATTAATCTATTAATCTCCACCTGTTGTGTTGCTGCTCTGTTTTTATTTCGCTTTCTCTGCCCCCCACGCCCCCAAAAAAAACAAATACCAGCGTCCAACGGCATCGTACCTGCGTGAGTCCCATGAACTTGCTGATGTTCTCGGACAGGAATATGATGTCGCCGTCGGACGTTACCATGGTGATGAACCCCTCCAGAGACTTCAGGTACAGACTGTCCATCTGTTGGTCGTCTTCGCCGTCGCTCCTCCTGCCGCCTGGAGGGAGCGACAGAACACGATGGGTGATGCTCATTACATTACATTATTATCCAAAGCGACTTGCATTGCATTATTAACCCAGGTTTTCTTTATACTTGCGGTTCCCAGCGCACCACACTACTCCCCTCATTGCAGGCTGGTTTATAAAGTGTCTGTGTGTGTGTGTGCGTCTGTCTGTGTGCGTCTGTGCACGCATCAGGCTTGTTTTTCTCCTTGAAGTTTTGTCTCAGTGCCAAAACAAACCAGCGCAGCTTCTTCCTGCGCCTCGCGCCGCCCTCGGTCCGATTACACCCAAAAACCACACAAGCACTTTGACAACATGTGTACGGCGTCCAAACATCTGCACACAGGAGACCACGGTTTGTCCACGATGTGTCCTCGCGCAGCCAATCAATAACACCCGCTCTGTGTGCGTGTGTGTGTTGCTTCACTCTGAACAAAAGCCCAGTAGCCGATGGGGGCGGAGGTGCCTGCAATTCCTCCAGCGTGCTTCCCTGAGATAAGACAGGCCCGTCCTCCCGAGGCTCCGGTGTGCCGCCGGGCCCGGGCGCCGCTAACCGGGACGGGAGGGGAATCGCGGGACTCGCGGGGTCCCGGTCCAAAGAAACCTTTGGCCTAAATACTCAGCCGTGATTACCGGCCCTTTGGACCGAGTTGAGCCTTTTCTCCTCTCTGCTGTTGCATAACCGCTCTCGTTTCAAAATAAAAGGCTGTAGAGAAGAACAAAAAAAAGTGTCCAATAGGGACGGCTGCTGTTCAGATAATCACTTCCGCTGTATTTTTTCATTCTTTGTGTGTGACAGGACCGCCGGGTCATGTGCCCCCACATGACCCGGGGGCACATGACCCGGCATCTGCAGTCGCGGCATGTGACTGCAGATGGAGTAGAGGGATTTATTGCGTTTCCCCCAGTCTGAGATTCCCGCTCTCACTTTAAACATCACCGCGGGCCAACCGCCCTCACAGGCGCCACAGCGCTGCTCGCTCGGAGTCAGCAAGGTGTTTCCTACAGCGGCTTGTGTGTGTGTGTGTGTTCCCAAGTGCGTGTGCAGTGTTTGTGTGCGCGGCGTGTGGCGTGTGGCGCCGGGGCCGGCCGGGTGTTATGGCTAGCGGGGGTGATGCCAGCATCGGCTGAACGATGGGCAGAGCTCTGTGTTTCCTCTCCAATCTGTCCTTCCATCGCCGAGCAATCAGACCGGCCTGATAGCACTATCGGCTGCTGCATCTCCCTCCTCCTCCTCCTCCTCCTCCTGCTCGCCCGACTCTCATTACGCGCATGTCTGTAAAGGTTCCACCCAGTTTACTGTTTAAAAAGAAAGGCGTCATTTTCTTTCATCGCGTTACGGCGGCAGCTTGCGTTTCAAGGTACAACATACGTGATGTTGGTAATGTAAGCACTGAGCATATATGACAAGAATATACACAGACAGTGTATATAAATAGAGACACACGTCATTGTTTGTGTAAAGCAAACTATATAGTGTATTTTAACTGACCAGGCAATCCACATTCAATACAGAGACAAATAATTTGAAATACAATATATATTTTAATAACATTAATGAGTTACCAGTTACGTTTTTTCTTTAGCTTTCAAAACTTTTAATGTCTCGTCCAACCTATTTTATTTTGAAAACTTCTAACTTTGATGCATTTAATGTATGAAAGGTACTTAAATTATAAAGATTCATGCATCAATTCTTTTTCTGATTGACGACGCCACATAATGAAAAGGAAAAGGAAGCGGTGGGTTTGATGCATCCCTGAGAGCACAGCGGCTTGGAAAAAGACAAATAACTAGGCCATCAGAAGTTACGTAAGATGATAATAATAGTAAAACAAAGTGGCAGTCGGCCACGCGAAGATTTACAGATGCAGTTAAGCGCTCGCATTAATCAAATGACTTTCCTGTTCCTGGCAGCTTGTTATTACGGAGGCCGGTTTGATTTGTTTATGGCCGTTTAACGCCACCGAAGCTCCTTTTAAAATCGCATCTCACCATCAGATGAGACAAACAAACAAAGCAAATGTATGAAGCATGACGCATGTTCGCCACCGCTTCAGGTCTGATCGCAGGCTTAACTGGTCGGACTGTTAAAGACTCCTCTGCCGTGTGAACCGTTTCGTTTCGGCCGTTTCTCTGATCTCGTTTTTTGAGAAACCGACGCGGTGGAGGAATTCCAGAACAATAGGCCTGTTTCTTTATCGAGCTTCCTCAGCTTCCACTTTTAAATTATACAGGGAGGAAGGAGAAGAGGAGCAACAACAACAACAACAACAACAAAATGCATCCACCTTCCTATACACACACACACACACACACACACACACACACAATGCATGTTTCCTTTATGCAACACACGGCTGAAGTCTGTGTGTGTGTGTGTGTGTTCCTACCTGTGGCGATCACCTTGCGTGTGCGCAGGAAGCTGATGGCCAGCCTCATGATGGAGGCCTTGTCCAGGTGGGCGCTGACGCTGGCGGGGAGCGGCAGCTGGTGGGCGAGCTCGTAGAAGACCTCCGTCTCTTTGCTGCGTCTGGAGCGCGCCGCATCGCGGGACTTCTCCTTACGCCGCTCCGAGCTGCTCCTGCGCCCGACAGACACAAATAGCAAAATGTATAAATTGGGTTTACAGCTGCAAAAATATAACACAACTACTGTGTTGTTATCTATTAAATCCCACTGGAAATGTTTTTAACTACTTGCTTCCTTTGCTGAAAACCTTCTGTTTTCAAACTTCAAAATGTCAATATTTAAAGATGGAATCTGGACTCAGGTGAATAGGCACCGCTCTGTGTTTATTTACTCGATGTGTTCCTTTTGATTTGGATTGAGCAACATTTCATTTGATCCCCGTAAACAGGAGAAAATGCTACGTGTTTGGAGCCCGGCCAAATGCCCCCAGCGCTTTGCCTCTTTAAAAAAAAGGTGACCTTAAAGCCGGAACGCCGCTCACGCACCTGCAACCGAGTCGTTATTTTCATTTCCTCACGTTAATTCAGTTGTTGGTCAAAGAGCGCTTTTGTACAGAACAATAACGTCACAGGACCAAAATGTATTCCGCCGACTGCGCAGGACAAATGTACGTGAAAAGCAGTGCCGGCCCGAGCCTCTAAGCAGAATTTTATTTGGGGGGCCCCCTCCCACCACGCACAGTCACCTGTGCTAGAAGATTATTGGCACAAATGTCACGCTATAATGTTATAGCGAAAATTATAAACAAATACAGTGAGGTTATAGTACAAAACTAGGGCTGCTTGCAGCATAAGCGAACTAAGCGGCTGCTTGGGGCCCCCTAGTTCGCTTATGCTTTGGGCCGGCCCTGGTGAAAAGAGTCAATAAATGAGCACCGCAGACACCGGCTGGCCGGCAGCAGACGGCTCGCAGCCGATGGAGGACAACGAATGCTTCGCGGCACCTTTGTGTCCCCGTAGCCAATATAAACATGGTGCAGTAGCGTGTAGTAGTGTGCAGTAGCGTGTAGTGTGCAGTAGAGTGTAGTAGTATGCAGTAGCGTGTAGTGTGCAGTAGCGTGTAGTAGTGTGCAGTAGTGTGTAGTAGTGTGCAGTAGCGTGTAGTAGTGTGCAGTAGCGTGTAGTAGTGTGCAGTAGTGTGTAGTAGTGTGCAGTAGCGTGTAGTGTGCAGTAGCGTGTAGTAGTGTGCAGTAGTGTGTAGTGTGCAGTAGCGTGTAGTAGTGTGCAGTAGTGTGTAGTAGTGTGCAGTAGCGTGTAGTAGTGTGCAGTAGTGTGTAGTAGTGTGCAGTAGCGTGTAGTGTGCAGTAGCGTGTGGTAGTGTGCAGTAGTGTGTAGTAGTGTGCAGTAGCGTGTAGTAGTGTGCAGTAGCGTGTAGTAGTGTGCAGTAGTGTGTAGTAGTGTGCAGTAGCGTGTAGTGTGCAGTAGCGTGTAGTAGTGTGCAGTAGTGTGTAGTAGTGTGCAGTAGCGTGTAGTAGTGTGCAGTAGTGTGTAGTAGTGTGCAGTAGCGTGTAGTGTGCAGTAGCGTGTAGTGTGCAGTAGCGTGTAGTAGTGTGCAGTAGTGTGTAGTAGTGTGCAGTAGCGTGTAGTGTGCAGTAGCGTGTAGTAGTGTGCAGTAGCGTGTAGTAGTGTGCAGTAGCGTGTACTAGTGTGCAGTAGCGTGTAGTAGTGTGCAGCAGCGCGCTCGGTCAATGTCACAATGTGCATTGACCTTTAACGACTTTTGTCGCAAATAGCCTCCAAAAAAGGTTTGCGGTCTAAATGTCTAAACGTTGAGCACTTTGCGGCTCGTGAGCGACTCGCCCCTGATGTGGGATGGAGTCACTGCGTCGGGTGCGTTTCATATCACGCTAAACGGCGCGGTGACACGTTTTAGCTGCTGGCTCCTTTTATTCCCGAGGACCTAGGAAGTGAATAAAAAGAGAATGTTTCTGTCACCTAGCCCATGAAGCGGGAACGTGCTAACAGCTAACAGCTAACAGTTAGCACGCAAAAGTCTGGCCTCCGCAGGGGGGCAGAAAGGTCAGCAGGTCTGCGCGCCGGGTTTTAATGAGAGTCGACGGGGAGCAGGTTGCGTTTCGATGGAGGTAAAAAACATATCTGATCGAGGTAGAACACATCTCCCTGAACAAAGAGCTTCTGATCCGTCTGCAGGCTGAACGTCGCAGATAACCGATGAAAGACGACAACAGACGAGGCGTGGCTGAACTTTAGAGGGCCTCCCCGTGCGGTTTATCACGGGGGATCGAGTCCGTGTCAAACCTGCGGCAAAAACAGTGCAAATATTTGCAGATCAGTCAACGTTCAACACTCAAAGGTCTTATCATTGAAGCAGATTAGCATTAGCTAATCAAGGAAAGTAAGGAAAATAAGAACCAGAACCACGATCGCACAGGGAAACCGCACGGTGCAGAGGAGGCCGAGCACAGAAGCATCATTATGGGATGTCATGCAGGGTGCTTTGAACTCATTAACCCAGACTGACCCAGAATCACCCAAACGCTCATTACTGATGAGCCAGCATGCAGAGTCCATTCAACTGGAGCAGCTAAACCACTGGCTCCTGAGAGAGAGTGTGTGTGTGTGTGTGTGTGTGTGTGTGTGTGTGTGTGTGTGTGTGTGTGTAGTACAGTTCTTTGATTGTCTGGGTCTATTGTTGCCGCAGTCTTTCAGGATCTGAGACAATGGGAGTCACGGTGCTTCATCAGAGACGTCTGATTCTCATGCACCCACTGATCCCACACACACACACACACACACACACACACACAGTTCATAGGTAATACTGTACGTACAGTGCTGCAGCCGGACTTCACATTCCATCCTCACTCCTTTGCTTTCCTTCCTTCCTGCCGTCTTCCTTCCTTTCCTCACTCATATTGATATGAAAGCAACATTTTTGAATTCATTACCAGCATTGAAGTTCATCCTTCATCCGTCGGAGGGCCGGTAAATGTTTGCGTCTTGTTTTAGAACGCTAGGAAAGCGATGGTGGTGTTGAATCCCACATTAAACATTGATCCCAGTCACCACGCAGCGAGGCATAAAACGCTGGGATCACATTGATCCTCAGGATCAGCCAAATACATTTAACTAGTCTGCAGATTTAAAGATTAGTTTTGTGCTAAAATGATGCTTCCTGACACTAAAAAAAAGTCTAAAGGCAGAAAGTCTTGAATACTTTAAATAAATGATGAATTTATTCATCTAAAACTAGGAACCGCCTGGTCTCATGTGGAACTCCTCTGGGAGCCTTCACAGGTATCAGAGTCGCTGGACTCGGAGGCTCGAGGTGTTTTGGGCGACTTTTTAGGGGTTTCGTTCCGACCTTTTGCTCCCGCGGCCGGCAGAGAGCGCCAGCTGGGAGGTTGATGGCTTGAAGTTCTCGTTATTATCACTGGCACAAGTACCTGTGATCAGCTTACTGCTGTGGGCTCGGAACGGACTTGTGAGTTGTGGGAAAAAGGGTTTTCTAGCGTTTGCTGAAGCCGGTGAGGGATTATTGTAGAGCCATGTTACGTTTATTTATCACAAGGTCCCCCGGTCTTATTCCAGTTACAACTGTACATACATACACTAGTATTAGTATAGAACAAAATAATAAGAAATAAAATGATATTATGTATTATGTAGACTTATGTAGACGTGCTGCGGGTACGTCCTTCCTAAATAGCGCTGACAACATTTCTCACGCGAGTCGCTTTGAGTTATGTGAGCGATGCATGCCTGGCACGGCAGACACACACACACACACACACACACACACACACACAGACACACACACACAGAGGTTGTGTTGCCCCTCGTGTCTGCCCTGTTGCTACAGGCAGGACTCCTCCCGTTCCTCCTTTGGCCTTTTGGGCTGCGCATAAACAAACAGGCTGCAGTTCAAATAATCGCCGAAACACGGAAAACGAGATGACGAAACGTCGGCGCCGCTCAGAATAGGATCCACGCGCCGACCTTCATCGGAACTAACCAGAGGCGAATCCGCCCCCGGAATAAAAAGCCCCAAATGGGATTTCTGTCGGGGATTACACTCCCTGTGGTAATGGAAACCCGAGGCCGCGCCTGCAGCATCACAGGCGTATCTGAAGGGCGGATCGTTCGCGGCGCTTTCTTGTGTTGTTGAGGCTTGTTGCTTCTTTCGAAACTGCGCAAACACTCAAACGCTGCACCTCTGAGGTACTTTTCATTGAGTATCGATGAAAAGTACCCGTCTCCTCAAAAGGAGACATCTTGGCTCCAACCTTCTCGCGTTGCCTTTGTTTAACCTTCAAAATTATTAACATCATTATTGTCGGCGAGGCCCAAGTTTCAGATTAGAGGCTTTTCAACATTCTTTTATTTAACCGGACGATTTGAGCCCCAAATGAATGAATTATTAGCAGAAAGAGAGGAGGCGCAAAACACATAGCTGCCATTCTGTCACCTCTGTGCCAGAAGTAACGACGTCCCTCTAAACCCCGGCGAGGGAAACGGCCGCTCGGACGCCTCATCGACCAAACAGGTGGAAATATCCTTCGATTTGACCCCCCAACCACCGTTTTGTGCTGTTAACTAAAACGTGCGACTGACAACTTGGTATTAAAAGTCCATCCATCAACATGGACACGATTAAACCAGATGTTTTTCCTCCTCCTGTAGCGCACTTCCACCTTGGTGTTACCCGGTGACAGCAGTGAGCCCCTCCGGCGCTCATTTATTTTTCATTCCTCGCACAGCCGCCTGGCTTTTTCAATCACTTCTCTTTCTCTCTCTGTGATTAACTCGTCACCCTGGGCGGAGGCGGACACACGCCAGCGGCTCGCCGGGTTTTCGGTCCAGACGTCGACAACACGCAGAGGACGAGTTGTGCGTTCGGGGGCCGCTCGGCCGCTCGCACACCGATGAGGGAAACGGAGCTTGAAGTACATTCGTCTGCACGCGACACTCACATCTGGCAGATGTTCTTACAGGGGCCGAGTCTTCGAGCCGATCAGACTGACCAGGTCAACGTGCGTACATGCGTCAACACACACACGCAATACAGCCCCCTCCCCCCAACCATCCCATCGACCATCGATTGTTGTGATAACAAGCCGAGAGGTGCTTATAGAACACACGACCTGTGACCAGAGCATCAGGTGTCAGGCAGCCCCTGTGTGTGTGTGTGTGTGTGTGTGTGCGTGAGCACAGGTAGGGTCAATTCACAGCAGCTCTCCGTGGATCGTTTGTTCTAGAAATGTCCTCTGTGGGCTTTTCCATCCCTCCCGCATGAGAAACAGATCTCCAGATTTCATTGGCCTCGATTGGAGCGTGAACGTTTGACCGCACCTCCACTTGGACCGAAAAAAGGAACATTCTGTGAAGATCGCTATCGCTTCTGACTGCAGAGCTGGAAAACATCTCCCCCCAAAAACGCTGCGTCGAAACTCGTGACGGACCCAATGTGCGGAAACGCGCACGTTTATTTCAGAAGAGCTGCACCACCCAATAAAATGTCGACCTCATCAAATTAAGGCAACCGTATGTTTCAAGTCGTCATGCAAGTAAGAACAAGTGGAATTAGAGGAGATATTAGTCTTCAGCCTTCTCATATTAGTACATTATTGATTTCAAAGTTCCCTGCGCTTGAAAAAGACACCAGGGCACAGAACACAAGAAAGAACCCGGATCTACCCCGGTGTTTTTTAGAGAAGCCAAAACAATACCACACCACTGACTTCCAGATGGTCAACTTCTATGACATCATGAGCCAAAAACCATGGCAACGGGCAAGTTGCTCTCCGGTGAGCCTGCTCCTGATGGATCCATCCACGCTGCGATGAGTTCTTTGGCCCGCCGTGGGTAGATGAACCCAGAGCATGCACGCACACACACACACACACACACACACACACACACACACACACACACACACACACAGATGCACTTTTCCATGCTTACAGTGGGTCTTCCTGTAGTTGTGGCGCCTGGCCGAACACAAACAGGCAGCAACAATACAGTACTGCTAATCTGTGATCCTGAGGAACATGGAGTTCTAGAAACACTGCCAAACACACACACACACACACACACACACACACACACACACACACGGGCGAACAAACAGTTATCCCAGACAGGGGCCCCGACTTCGGCTCAAACAGGGGAGGAACGATGCCGGAGATTGCTGATGAATCCGATAGTCCATGAAAGAGAGGCGCGCGCGCACACACACACACACACACACACACACACACACATATTCTGGAACAAACAAACAAACCCACCCACGCCACGCTGATGGTCGGGATAGACTGGCTGATTGAAAGAGCTGGGCGGGGGTGGGAAGGGGGGCGGGGGGGGGGGGGGGGGCGCCAGGTGGTGTGAGGGAGGTCAGCTGACTAGACTGGGGCCCTCTGTTGGATTATCAAACGAGCGGCTGGGCTCAGATTTAAACGGGCAGACGAACGTGACGAATGGAGAACTTAAATAACGATATTTAGCCGAAGCTTTTATCCAACGTGCTTTTCCGCCATAAGGAAACAATCCCAGAAGCACAAGGAACAATAAGAAGACCTACAACTCGCTATAGATAAGAGCCATTATGAGAGCTACATTGCGTTAGTGGTTTTAGTTAAGGAATAGTTCATGTTGTAACTTGGTAATAAATATACAGGGAAACCCTCCATCACAATGGGCATCTGCATGACGACAAGAAATGAAGTTGAATTATTGCCATCAGACTAATGACAAAGGAAAGGTTCGCCTCAACATTCACACCTAAATATTCAGCTTTAATAGTTTGATAGTATTTATATGCATGTGTATGCGGAGGGAGGAAGACCCGGTGGGTCGATGCTCTTGACTGGGGGCGCGTACCCGGCTCTCATCTCTGTTATTTGGGGCAAAACTTTGCCTCCATCGCCCGTCGACGAGGCGACGTCGGCCTCGGGGAGCGAACGAGACATCAGGACTGCGGGGACTTGAAGAGGAAGGAACGCCGTACGGTTCCTTTTACTCCGTCAGCGTTCTCACAGAAGCTTCTCGCATTCGGTGGGGACAGTGAATAGCGGGGGGGGGGGGGGGGGTGGGGGCAGTCTTGGGGGACTTGGACCTCAGCCAGGTGAGGGAGCCTTTTCGGTACATTAGAGGAGGAAGAGGAAAGAAGGGGAGCTACCGGACAGGAAATAGGAAATGGCGAGGAGACATAGTTCTGTAGGAGTGGCGAAGGGGGGGAACACAGGTTAGAGGACCTCAAACATGGAGGCGTGGGGCTGGGTGGAGGGGCGGGGGGGGGGGGGAGGGGTGGTGCTGGTAAATATGAGTAAGTGTGATACGAGCACAAATACAAAAACACAATGTAAAAACCGTAAAGACGGAAAGCGGCAGGAGGACGAGTGGGAACAGCGGAACGATGCAGAGGTTTCCCACAACAGTTCCCCTCGGGAAGGGGGGATACCGAGGGGGGGGGTCAAAGTTCATAGCTGACCAGGGGGCCACTTCTCACCCAGGCCGGCAAAAAACTGGCCTCTTCGGTTTCATGCGTTGGTTCTGTCCGTTTGATTGGATCCTCCGGAGGAGAGCGGATGGACACAGGATCCCTTTCAAGCACGACGTTCACAATAATAATAAGGAACTGCGTGAAAACAAATCACGACAAAAAAAAAATCCAACCACCTGTTCATTACCCGAACAACTTTGACGGTTATATAACCTTTATAAGTAATAAAAGTGTCATTGTAAGTAACAACTTCTTATTTTCATAATAACAATAATAATGTGAGTGAGAACAAACCCGTTTCTGTAGCATGTATGAAATAATGTTGTCTTTATCTTTTGTGCATCAGGGCGGCACATTTTCCAACAAATCCTATTCTTGTTGAGACAAATGCGGGTTGACAGGAAGTGCGCGGGACACTATAAAAACCAGACCAAAGTTGTCTTTTCAGCAGCGAGAAGACAACCTCGCGAAGACGTTCCATCGAGTTCATCCTCCCTCCGCTGACATGAGTTATGTTAATAAATCATCTTCTCGGAGCGATCACGTGTAACACAAACACATCAAACTGGTGAACTCACACACACGCACACACACACACACACACACACACACACACACACACACACACACACACACATCTCCTTCTCTAAAATGGCCGAACGCCGAGCCGGAGGAAGACCTCCGGTTGTCTTTTCACCCTGGGCGACGGCGTCTCAGCGGCTGATCGGGCGGGACGTTACAGGTCGTCCACCCCGACGAGGACTTTGTGCAGATGTGTCTGATGAAAGGAGAATCGTCGGATGAAGGACGACAGGCCGGTGTGAGGCGAGAGGGGGACAGAGGGGAGTCACAAGGGGAGAGGGGGGCTGGAAGGCAAACCCAAACCTGCTGATTCAGATTAATGTTCTTCTCTTTTTTTGGGAACTTTTTTTTGTGATCGCAGTTGATTAAATCAAGGATTTTCCACACGCGAGATTGGAGTTTCTCTCTCTGATCCAGCAGCTGTTAATGGCGAGACAAAAGCGTGACAAGCTACGACCGGGACGGCGTTATTTCACAACATGACCTCATCACTACTCGGGACCGATTGATAACCGAAAAGCAGGGCGGTACTTGCAGGAAGTCACAAGACAACACTGAAAAGGGATGACCTTTCACCCTAAGATATTGACGACTACATCAAACAGTTCAGAGGCCACATTTTCAAAGGCTGCAATGTAGGTCAACGCGTAACAGGCTGCTTTCAGGCCCAAACGTGATCTGGTGCATTAGCTGACAAGCAGACGGTACAAACGATAAATAATGGTGGCTCGGGAATCAAGCGAGCAGGCGCAGTGTGACAGTCTGCACAGTCCGGATCTGACGAGCTCCATTTCAACCACAGGACTGTTCTTAACCTCGGTTACCTCTACGTGAGGCCTTTGCGGTTCTCAAACTGTCTGCTAGGCGTCCTGTGTGACGGGGCAGGAAAACCACAGGGTAGTTTCATGTGAACTACAGTTTCATAACCATAGAACTGTGCCACCAGTAATCAGACAAAAGGTCAAACACACAGGGGGTGGAAGACAATGGAGGAAGCTTATATGTCCTTATATATGTCCAGACATAAAAGAGACACGATGGAGGACTTGATAACAATGTTGCATTTCGCACCTTCATGATCATAAGAAAAATGATTAAAAGGCCTTTTGAAGGTTGTTCGGAAATCTGTCAAATGGACAAATAAGTCCAATTACCGCTGATTGCATTAAAACCGCATTGGGCTGCGAGTTGGATTCCCAAAGTCACGTGCACGCGCTGCAGCAACAGGTCCGCGCCGGAGAGGCGAGTGAACGCGCGTCGACCGCTCATTGCGTCTTACCTCTTCTTCTCCATGTGGTGATCCCAGGACGGTGAAGTTCAGCTTCCGCAGGAGTCCTTTAAATCCTGTCGGTGGGCAGGGAACCGGGACCGGGACCGTGGAGCGGGGAGCGGGGCTGTGCAGTCTCAGAACACTGCTGAGGATCGCACAGCCTGTCGGGCGCAGAAGAGGAGAGACTCCCTCCTGCCGCCTCCCTTTTGGAAGCTGCCGCTGGTGACAGAAGCCGCAAAACTTTTTTTTTTTCCTCCGCTGTTGTTGGAAAAGTCGCGGGACTGTCGGCGCTCGGCGTGTGACCTGCAGCCTCAGCCGGGAACAAGTGAAAGCTGCTGCCCGGGTCCGAGCGCGGTGATTGGCTGGAAAGGCTCGCCGGGAGACGCCCCCTGCGCGGCCTGTGCGGCCCCGCCCCCTTCCGCTGTGCGCTCGGCTCTCTCACCTGATTGTACCTGACGGGCCGAATGATGCAAAAAAAAAAGGCCCTCAGGCTGCAGACCCTCACAAGGAGGCCATGACGACGATGATGATGATGAGGATGAGTCTCCTTCACTGAGGCCACGGTGCTCCCTCTTCAGCTGTCAATCAACGACGGGAGGCTGTGGGTTCATTTATTAGAACTCATCTGCCGCCCAGTGATCGTGTGATCCTCATGGAAAGTTCTTGATATTTCCCCATAATCCTCAAAAGAATTCACCTGATTCATTTAGAGCAGAAACAAGGCGGAGGAGACGCGTCAGACACGAGATTCAGGTCTAAAAAATAACAGTAATAGTGATAGACAAATGAAACAGAAATGCCTTTGCTGACATCATGATATTTAATATGTTTCACAACTTAAAATACATCTTCACATCCTGTTAAAACACAGTACATTTGGCACACAGCGTAAAAAAAAAAGAAAAGAACAAATCCAACATAAACACGAATGAAGCACATGATAGAGGCACTGCAAGGAAACATCGACCTGTACAAACAGTAACACTGCGCACGAGCCCCGGGAAGATGAATGTTTGAATCCTAATACTGCCTGCCTTGTTTGACTGGAAGAGGAACCTTTGGAGGACTTTGGGGTCGTAGGAACAAACTGCTCTGAAATTAAAAAACAAAAAAATGCAAACGTGAGACTCAATGAAAACCCTAAAGGAAGTAAAAAGAGAAGATTTGTTTTATAGGTCGCCCGTAAAACTGAATCTGCAGCGCTGTGCATGTGTGTGTGCATGTGTGTGTGTGTGTGTGTGTGCGTGTGTGTGCGTGAGAATCATCTCATTCATCTCCCAATACTTTGAACTGAAGTTGTCTCCTGTGTACCTGCCTGTGAATGAGGCCAAAGAACAACTCCTTCAGATCCTATTTGATGACCGGGTCAAAAACGACACAACAACAGGAACAAAAAGATATAAATAAATAAGAAACACAAAACGGGCTTTTTGATTTCTAACGCACACACTGGCACACGCAAGTACATTCAGTCGCACACCCTCCGCTCTGTGTGCAACCCACCGCTGTGACGTGGAGACGTGAGGGTTTGGTTCCTCGTATCAGAGACTGTACACACACACACACACACACACACACACACACACACACCATCAAGCGGTCTTGGAAGGATTGAAGCGGTTGACCAGGAGGGAATTTGCCCCAGAAGGTGCAGTTTAAGTGACCCGGCAGAGAAAAGGGCAAAGGCGTTTCTCTCCAATAACACGAAAACAGCCGGGTTGTCAAATTTAAAACATAACGCTGAATTCTCTGAGTACAGTCTTTCTTACAATCATTGGTTCAACATTTATATATATATATATATATATTTATCCATTCACATACAAGTTTAGGGAAGAAGAAAAACATTTGTTAAACACGGAGATAGACAGAAAGGACAGCTGCTCTGCTCTTTGTGGAGGTACAGTATGCAGCTATGCATGCATGCACACTTGCACTCACATTATCTCTCTCACTCACACACTCACACACACACACACACACACACACACACACACACACACACACACACACACGGACACACTCACAGGCCGGGTCCTTGCCCAGGTGCCTCTGAAAATGGCTGCAGTGGAGATCCGTCCGGCCCGAGATGAGGAGCGCTTCCTGCGGCGTGCGCGTCGTGAGCGTCTATGGAACACGCACCAACGAGCACGACAACGACAGGCGCTCAGGAACCGTGAGGACGGAGACGCCGATGGTCTGGTATACTTCCTGGAGAAGTTCATGAAGTCTCAGGCCGTGTGTTTCTTCAAATATGATATCTTTGCTCAAAGACTTCAGGTGTGGCGGTGTATACGAATGTGTTAATTATCCGTGTGTGTGTGTGTGTGCACGTGTGTGTTCAGGCCACAGTCTCGTCTCCGAAGTAGGAGAACCCTTTAAAGTCGTCTTGGTTGATCTGCTTGACGATGCTGTCCTCCACCGGCGTCAGGTTGGGTTCTTCTCGTGTGAAGTCCTGGTCGAAGTTGTTCACGTCCCTTTTGGTTTTCTGGGAGACAAAGAACACGAGGGACGAGACCACACGTTCGCTCATTCAAGAATGAACCTTTTACAGCGTAAACATGTAAAAACATTCAGTTCAAACAGAATCAATCTTCCACAGCTTTCAGGTGTGTGTCCGTGCGAGTGCGTGGACTCACAATGCGTGGTTTGAAGGGGGGCCGGAGCTTCCTCTGCTCCAGCAGCGTCCAGTCGATCTCTCTGAAGAACACGTGGAGCTTGATGGCCTCCTCCAGACCCTGAGCCAGCACACAGCCCAGACGCTTGTTAGGACTCTTGGTCATGAACTGAGAAGTGATGGAGAGACGGAAAGAGAAGAGGAAGCATCATAATGATGAACGTAAAAAAGAAAAAAGGTCCTACTTCCTGTCTCATATGAATTTAAAAACAATATTATGAGCCCAGGAGTAGGTTTGGGACTTTGGTGGCTACATTGCATTACATTGCATGTTATTAGCTGATCTTGTTGAGTGGTTAGGATTACATTTTGCACATTATAGAGGTGCAAGTACAGGCGCAGTTTGGGCAAACACCGCTTGGTAATATTATGGAAAATGGCCAAATATGTTGGGTGAGAAATTGTTATGAAAGTCCAAAATGTCAATAAATGTTACGTCGAAAACTTTTGAAGAAAGATGTAATGGAAAAAAATATTTAGTGAAAAAATGAGAAATCAGAAAAAATGACCAAAAAGTCAAAATAGAAAGAGGTCACAAATATCATGGAAAAAAGTGAAAAATATATATTTTTTAAAAAGTCAATAATATGTTGTGTCAAAGAAAAAAAAGTTTAAAAATACGTGGTCAAAATCGTTTTGAGAAAAGTCCAAAATGTTAGGCCGAAACATAAATAAAGAAAAAAAAAGTTTAAAAAGTAAAGAAATATTAGGTTAAAAAATATTTTGAAAAATAAGTAAATTTTTTGGACAAAAATAAAAATAAGTCCAAAATATTTTGTCAAGAAATGTGACACTGGCTTATAAAAGCGCAAATGACAACATTTCCCTATGAAATGTTAAAAGTTTCTCTTTTTATTCTTGTGAAAGCTAAACTGAGCTAAAATATCAAGAGCTTGTTTTTTAACTAACAAACAGGCTCAGGGACACATTTTGTAAATCGAATATCACGTTGAGACCTGAGATGACGTGAAACTGCGAAATAAATAACAAGATAATTTGGGCTCCTGCAAAGACACGGAACAAAACGCCTTCCTGGATATTCTGCAAAGGCGCTCGGCCATTAGACTGGGAGAGTTTATTACACGACCCGAAGCCCTCCGGTCGGAGGACACGTCCAATTGGAGCCCGGTGTGCTGGTCCAGTGACGGGCCAGAGTTCAAGACATTGTCCAACATAAACAACACACACTTTCCCACAAGGCTTTACAATCACCAGCCAAAGTAAACGCAGGACTTGTGATGGAAAAACTGGACAAACAAATAAACGAGCGGTCAAGGGGCAATAACACGGGTGCGCGCACACACACACACACGCAGCAAATAACACACAGAAAAAGTAATAGTCACATAGTCCATAAAAACAAAACACAAGCAGGGGACTGAGGCTTTAATGGAAAAAACAATCAACTTTTAAGAGTCCTTAGTGGATTCGTATTCAGGGGTCCGTCGCAGCCCAACAGTCTATTAAGGCTGGATGTCAAGTCTTCATGTTGTGCGCGTTGAATCGTTGAATCACCGCGCACAATCGAACCCTGTTTCTTAGGAGAGCCAAAGGTAGAGGGGCACAGGGACCAGGGGGACATGTACCGTAGACCTTCCTGTGTCAGCAGACTAGGAAGGAACGAGGCGTCCACTGACCGCTTTGAGGATGGACACCGCCTCCTTGCTGAGCCACACGGGATAGAGGACGTCGTCGTGGAGGATGGACTCGAACAGGTCGTCCTCGTTGTCGGCCTCGAACGGCGGCTGACCCGCCATCATCTCGTACATCAGCACCCCCAAAGCCCACCAGTCCACCGACGGGCCGTAGTCCAGCTCTTGAAGGATCTGGTCACACGGTAGAACAGGTGGTCGGAGTCACACCCAAAAAAAAAGCACGTGGGTGAAACTTAGCGAGTCTGCTGCTTATGCAAGATAAAAAAACACACACACACAAAAGGCTAAAAAGCCACGTTAGCCGGGGAGAATAGAGCATCATCAGCAAAGAGCGGAACGCGGACGAATCAACAGTCCGTTTGCTGTGCAGGTGTGGTGGGATTGTGGGTGGGGCGGGATGGCGGGGGGCGGGGGGGGTCTTTAGCTCACCTCGGGTGCGATGTAGTCCGGCGTCCCGCAGAATGTGGTGGTGCTGACTCCGTCGAGGATGCCCTCTTTGCACATGCCGAAGTCTGCCAGCTTGCAGTGACCCTCCGCGTCCAGCAGGATGTTGTCCAGCTTTAGGTCCCTGCGGGGGCAACGGACACGTCACCCTCAACCCTTTCACCTCTATTTAAAAGACCAGACGTTTGTTTTAGCGAATCTGTCTCAGTGGAGGGGAACAGCCTCAGGAAGAAGACAAGGTGAAGGTTGAACGGGGTAAAAAGGTGAAGGGCGGGGTGGGGGGTGAGGGGGTATGAGCGATAAGAGAAGCGCTGTTGAGAGATGACACGGGTGGTTATGAATGCTGCAGATCTCGGCTTGATGGTTGACGGCCACAAAAATGTCAACACGGTGTCGATTCAGCTGATGCAGCCATTCAGATCGGGCGTTTTTTTTTCTAAAAGTACACAGCCGCCCCGACAAGCCAGGGAGCAGATCGAGTTTGTGCGTGTGTGTGTATGTGTGTGTGTGCTTTTTTTAAGTCATGAGCTTATGCAACTGTTCTGTTTTAGCAGGCGGAGAAAAAAAGAAGCAGCTCAACGACTTTTTTCCATCCCGTCACTCTCTGCCCTGACAGGATATTGACTTCGCGTTCACGGTTGTCTTCAGTTACTGTAAATATAAAAACAAATGTGAATATATTCCCTGAGTTCAACATGCAGGAATCCTGATTCTGTGCGGCGCTACGTTAAAGTCTCAAAGTGTCAGACTGGAGCTTGGAGTTTTCCCTCCATAGTTCATATTTAGGTCATCTCAAACCGTCACCAATGCCGTAATAAAAGTACGTTAGAGTTGCGTAACTCTGAACCGATTGGAGGATAAACCCTTGGCGGGTGGAATAAGTGTGATGGCGCTCGGCTCCCCAGCAGGCGACGCCTTGCTTAAAGGCGCGTTGACGGGCCTCGCGTTGAGCAGCGCTTGTTCGTTGTTTCCCAGATGAGCGATGCGTTTACATATCTTCCCCCCCCCCACCCCCCCGAGCACATTAAGCGTGAATTGTTCGCCTGCGGCACGGCAGAGGAGCAGCATGTGAAATTCAATGCATTTGCGATTGAATTCAAATGAGTGTTGACGCTAATCTTTGTATTAAACACCAACCGGCTGCAGGGAAATTCAATATGAAGTGGCTACAGGTGTTCAGCCGCACTAATGGAATGATTTGTATTAATGCGAAGATGTCTCGTTGTGTTTTTTACCATGAGAAGGAGCTTGATAATATATGATGCAAAGGGTTTCGATTCTTTACTGCCGTCGGTATTGTGCGTATTCCGGCCTCTCTTTATGATTACTCGTGGCGAAGGAGTTACGAATATGAATGAGTGTCAAAAGGCTTCTGTGCTCTGAACCAACAAATGTCGCTTTATTAAGATGAATGAAAGAAAGACCACAGGTATATATTATTTCATCCATCCAGAGCATGGCTCAGTCATGCAATCCAAATATGGGACTTGTGGTTTCACAAGAGGGAAGATTCCGTTATTCCGTTACACTTTCATGAAGAACACTTCTCTGGGCTTTCGGGGGCACAAAGGAGAGGTTGGTAGTTTGAGCACCAGGACCAGTCAGTGCCAACTCAGTGCTGCTTTAAAGTCGTTTCGCACTGATTCGGGTCAGTGAAGAGCTCTTTGGGAAGAAAAGCAAGCGGCCTCTGCATGAGACAGTGAAACCCAACTGACCCGGGATCAGTGAAATAACCTTTGTGTTTTGTAAGAAAAGCTTTAATATCGCTCAACAAATTCTGTCAATAAACAGGAGCTGCTGCAGGAGGAGTTCTCACTCCCACACACACACACACACCAGGCAATCAGGCTCAATTGAAAGCATTTCCTGTGCTTCATGTTCATCTTGAGTGATTTTTCCATTACGTCCTCAGAGACAACCCCTGTTGCCCCTGTGAACCTCCCTCTCTGAACTTTATTCCCCTGTTAGATCCACATGCGTCCAAACGGTCACCACCTCATTATACCGCACAGATAATTATTATGAGGCCAACGTGAATTCTTGAGTTGTGGGGCAAAAACAACAGACGGGAGGGACGGACTGATTCCCCAACACCTCGATCCAGAAACACCACCACACCTGAACCCCCGTCGCACTGAACTGGAGTGAAAGTGCTGCTAACTGCATGTTCTATTGGGCGAAGATGCTCCGTGGAGTGAAGGAGGAGGGAGGAGCGGCGAGGGGAGGGAGCCGGGGAGGAAGGAGGAAGGCGGGGGGGCGGGAGGGGGGGCGGGGGTGGGGGCAGCGCTGTGTCGGGACAAAATGTTCCCAAAACACTTGTTGTTCATCTGCCTCCGCTCAATGAAGCGGGTCAGGACCGGAGAGTGAAAGGGAAACATATCTATTTGTGTAGAGAAAGAGAGAGAATCAGGTATCTCAGTCAAATCAGCCAGTATTTATTACCATGTGGTGTGTGTGTGTGTGTGTGTGTGTGTGTGTGTGCGTGCGTGCGTGTGTGTGTGTGATTTTTGTTCCTGCCAACCTCTGACAGAGTAGCATTCACTATCAAAACAGCGTGACTGAGAACACAATGTTGAACGACGGGCCCATTAATCTTGATGTTTGAGAGCCGGATTAAGTTACAATGTACTTGAAACCTCAGAGCTGGAATGGAAGATTTCTGGAGGCAAAGCGGAAATAGAAAGATACATATATCTTTGTCTCGGAGGTCACTTCTTGAGGAGTTGGTGTGTAATTACGATCTGATACCTTTTCATTTTACATGCTGCTCTTAAATAATTTAGAAAAAAAAGAATGATGTGTGTCTCACGTGCCTGTTCTCAACAGTTCTAATTACGATAGGAAAGCAGCAGAAGTGCAAACCTCAGGGGAGAAAACATGATAAAGTGCCCTGTAGGGTGCCGTCCCAGTGGAGGAAACACGCTCTCCAAGGTGCTGTTCTGGTTGCCTTTGGACGGTCCTTCCAGTGGCTGAAAGGTGATGACGCGCCATCCGGCACGATGCAGTGCACTAACAGGGGGCATTAGATGGAGAAAAAGGGGACGCGGGGGCGACTTTTTTCACAGCCTCTCTTATAGTAACAGAGGCCGGGTCAACGAGAGGTATTCCTGGTAATAAGACACCCTTCAAAGGGTTTGACTCAGACTTTGGGGTGGAGTATCACTTTAACACAATAAAGCAAAAAACAATCACTAAACGGCAGAGCTGTGTGCCAACCCAAAGAAACAATCACCCTCTCAAACTGTGTGATCATAACCCCCCCCCGACCCCACACGTCATTATTAACAGCCGGGGTTAGAGAAACAGCGAGTCACCAGTGGGACTGGACCCTCCGATGTGCCATGAAAGGACGGAGGGGAGTTATGTAAGAGCCTTTGTGTGTGTTTAAAGCGCTACGTACTGTTTTATTCATTTCATTTTCTTTGATTACACGTCTCCCTTGTTCCTTTTTTAAATACATTGCACTGCTCTAGTGAGCGAACCACATGGAGTCAATGGATTAATGGCTTTGTGATTTTATCGGCTCTCCGTTATATTATTATTTTATTAGTAAGTTTTGGGGTGTTTAGTTAAAGTTCATGAAACTGTCCTCTTTAAAAAATGAATTGCAAAGAAAATCTGTTTTCTTTCCACAAGGTGGACTAAAGGGGTTTGACAGTGTTTGATTGTCGTTTGGACGGTTGTTGCTGTTTGTTTTGGGTTCTCCTCGTATTCATATTTCACCCTGTCTGTCAAAATTAAACAGAAAAATCCTTCCTGGCAATATTCCGATCAGATAAAGCAAAATGAGTTCTTTATTAAACCCCCTGAGGAAGGAATGTTGGTGTTGTGAGACTGAAACAAGGCCGATAGATCAGATAACAGCCAGTTGCAGCTGTTGTGTAACGGTAACGAACCTCTTCCCACTATCTGCACACCATCTCCTCCTCGTGTCTCCACAGTGAGAGCGACCTGGATCGAGTCCGACCGACACCACGGTGAGTAAAGCAGCTTCTGTCGCGTTTAACAAACCGTTAACTGTAAAAAGGTTAAATCTCATTCAAACCTACAGCATCACGCACAACACCAAATCCCCCACATCTCATCTAGAAGCGGTCATTTTAATAACTAACGATATCAACAAAAAGCTTGTTAGGGAATTGAAAATAGTAGCAGAAGCCGTCCTCCCTTTACATCAAACACCTGCTAACTGGGCATCGGGGTCAAAGGTCATTATATTGAGTTGTATTAAGGTTCAAGGTTCATTGGGTGTTTTTTTGGGAGGGTGTGGGGAGGGGGAGGTGTCCATCTGAACATATTTACAAGCTTGAATGCTCAAAACATTCTGTATTATCCTCAGGACATATTAAGGACGTGGCAGGAGGAGAGGATCCGATCTCGGGTCCCGGAGGAGAAAACGGCGGAAACGAGACCTCGCTTCTATTCGTGGGGCCGAACAGGCCGAACCGGCAGCGAGCCGCCCGTCTGTCACAATGGTGTTATGATTCGAGCGGCGTGCTGCCTCTGTGGGACCAGCTGTGTGTTTGCTGTCCTCCGACAATGATATTATGGCTGAGGGACGCGGGACGCCGCGGGGGTCAGCGGGGACGAGAGTTTCACGAGCGGAGAGAAAACATCTGTTCTGATCTGGAAAAGCCCGGACGCTTAAGGAACTGTTCACCTCCACGGCCCCGAATCTGGCCCCGCCCCCCGCCTCTGATTTGCTTGCGTTGGTTGGATTGGCTTCGGTCGTGTTGTAGTTCACGTTCATCTCTAAAATGTCGTCACTATTTTATTCCAGTATAGTGATATTTAAAGAGCTGATTCATTCTTGAGTTACGGCCCAAATGGGTTTCGTGAGGTGTCGTTGTATTTCACCACTCATTTCTAATCCAGTCCGAGTGCCACATCTGTGCCACATTTTAACAAACAGATGGATGGAACACAAAGAGGCATTCAAATAAATAACCATAAAAACACACTAACTAAGAGAAATATTAGTATATATTTTATATTGTTGGAAATGTGTTCATCAACTAAGAGAGTGGGACCAAATAAAAAGCATATCCCGTTGCCTTCAAAGGTGTATTTTATGTTTACAGGATTTCACTGTAAGCGGTTTCTGTTAAAGGAAAACTCCCCCCCCCCCCCAAAAATGACCAGTTATTCATCCGTGAACTTCAATTCTTTAGGGAAACCTTTTCTCTCCAAGATGAAGCGCAAAGTCTTTATGAATTGAGGTAAATTATTATCTTTATTAATAGTTTGTTCAGAATATTCCACGGCTAAGTGATCCAGCCACATGTTAGTTGCTAAACACCTGCATCTTAGGGAAAACCATCGTTTCTCTGCCATGGAGGCCGGCGAGAGGAGCAGCAATTGATATAAAGCTGGTTACCTTACTCTCCTTTAACATTTATTTCCCTTTTTCTCCAGCATCTCTCTTAAAAGCCGTGTGCACGGAGACCCACGTGACAGTGGGAAGCACAGTGTTCCCCCTGCCCAGTGTTTGATAGGACCGAGTCCCAGGCTGCAGAGGGGCTGTGCAGAGCGCGCCAATGCAGACGCAGGCCGTGCTGATGCGGTCGGCACGGTTACCTGTATATGACTCCGTGCCGGTGCAGGAACATCAGAGCGGACGTGACCTCGGCCGCGTAGAAGCGAGACCTCGCCTCGTCGAACTTCCTCGATCGCTGAATCTGGAACATGAGGTCGCCTCCGTTGACGTACTCCATCACGAAGAACAGCCGGTCCTGATGAGGGAGAGAGGAGGCACTGGTGACTTTAGTGACAATCTACAGCATCCTCTCCTCTCCATCGCTGCCTCTGGTTGAAACTACAGTTAAAAGTGTTTATGAAGCAGTTCAAGTCTTAATTGAAGAAAGGTTTATCAACACAAAAACACCCTCGATGTGAAAACACCCTAAACACTTAACTACTGTGTATGGCCAACATAGATTGTCGAGACTTCCTATGTGTACACACACACACACACACACACACACACACACACACACACACACACACACACACACACACACCCTCTGACTTCTATTCTCTTGGTATTGAAAATGGGCTCCGGGGGAAAATGGACCTCTTCCTGAATTCCAGCATTCTTTCTTTATATAGGAAATAAAAGAGAGAAGGAGGGAGACTGTGTGTGTGTGTGTGTGTGTGTGTGTGCGTTGGTATAAACAGCTTCCTATATAAAGAAACCAGCAGCGTCTTCCAGCATTCATTGTATGTCCGTTCTCACATGAGCACTTCTTAGTGAACTCGAGCATCATTAAACAATAAAGGACAGTTTCAGTTCAACAAACATCTCGTCTCATCTTCCTCATTGTGTCATTCAAATGTTGCTGCTTCTCCGCTTATGAGTTAACGGGGCAGCGAGGTGACGGATGGCAAACAGGTAAAGCTCTTCCTGTCGTGAACTGAAGGTTTAGTCAGTCAGTGGTCGGACCTGAAGTCAGCGACTGCCACTTCAGCCCTGCGTGTCCTCCGGCGTCCACATGTCACAGCGCTGGTTTCCTCTTACATAAGTCTCTCTCTCTCTCTCTCTCTCTCTCTCTCTCTCTCTCTAAAGCGACTTTAAACAGGATGTTGAAATAGTTTGTTTAAATGTACCCGGAGTCCCGGCTGGTCCCACCCAATCAAACATGAATAAACATTTCCTGAGTGTAATTACGAATGTACAGATACTGGCTTCCCACACACACACACACACACACACACACACACACACACACACACACACACACACACACACACACACACACACACACACACACACACACACACACAAACGCCTCGCGCTACAGATGCTGTAATGTACGCAGGACACGTTGTGTCTTAGGCAAACTCATAGTGTCTCTGTCCACGCGGGACATGAGGGCATAGGGAAGAGGAGGAAGGCAGGAACAAAGAAAGACATAAAGAGAAGGAAATAAGGAGGACGAACAAATAGTCCAGAAAAAGAAAATGCAAAGAAAGAGAGAAGGAAAAAAAGACCAAAGTAAAACTTAATGTAAGGGAGGAAGGAGTGAGGAAGAGCAGCTTAAATGAAACCGGTTTTACACCATGTTGTTTAATCATCAGACCACATGATCGGATCCTGAGGCCTCCACCTGCGTCCTCACGAGCTGTAAGAGCACCGGCATCTTTAAGGACTACGTCTCATGAAGCTAACGTCAAACTTAAAGGGGGAAAAAAAATGGGGTTTGAACTTTTGTCCTTTAAAAAAAAAAAAGAACCGAAAGTGAATTGTTGCCCTACTTTTCCTGGAACATTACGAGCCATTAGCGCTGGGCTGCTAGTCATTAGCACACGGAGTAAAGATGTACTCTGTGATTTCATTCACACACGACCTGCAGCCACACTTCCTCTTCTTCCTCTTCTTCCTCTTCTCGGGGTTCTAACGCTTCTCACCGGGCTTCACATTCAACTCCTCAGAAAAACTACTGTCCTTTACAGTCGTCCATGTATTTGGTGGGCTTTGCCTTTAAGAGGCGGCCAAACCCACCAGACCCCGACCGAGGTTTGCAGCGTGTGTGTGTGTGTGTGTGTGTGTGTGAGTGTGTGTGTGTGTGTGTGATTGGCCCTGAAACCAGTTCAAGAACGCTTGTCCTGGTGCTGAGCGGCTCGCCTCTCTGTGCACAACTGCGGCCATCGTATGTGTGTGTGTGTGTGTGTGTGTGTGTGTGTGTGTGTGTGTGTGCTAATTGTTGGTCCTCACACATAAAAACACAACTTGTCCACAGGCCTCAGTGTTTGCTGTGATTGCCTTTGCGGAGGCGCTCCGGTGACATTTCTTGGCCTCGTTGTAAAGTGTTTCCATTCCTTCTGCCTTTTGAGAAAGGTGGAATTCCTCTGGATCAAAGCTGACGTGCGTTTAGTGGATTATTTCCAGCTCTGAGTACAGCTCATTTATTTCAAAATCACAAGAGGACTCTTATTGGTCTTTAGCAAGAAACACGGACTGAACTCCCCTGAGCTGGTTAACGGGTTAGAAATAAAGTCCTATTTGTAATGAATCTACACTTTGATTTTAGTACGACACGTGATTTGAGACGAAAACAAAAGGAGCTGATTCGTTTTTAGAAGAAAGCAGAACGGATAGAGCTAAAGCCTGACTGTGTTCCTTTACCATCACACACACACACACACTGCTGCACTAAAGCACCACATGTGTTCGAAGCAGCAGTGGCCAGCTGTCCATCAGTCTCTGCGTCTGTCCTCCCATGTCCGTGCGTCTCTCTGCAGCCTCAGCCCAACAGAACAAAGGTCCATGAGTGGACCTGGCTTGTTTCTGCTCATCCCTGTTGCCTCTGATGTTCACCAATTACGGCTCATAAAAAAAAAAAAAAAAAAGCACCCTCACGTCCTCTGTAATCTGTCCTGGTCCTCACTTCGCTCGTCACTTAGCAACCGTGTGCGCTTCTTCCCCAGCGTCGCTCTGTTTGAAACAACATTTAATATCAGACACGAGGACAATGTGCGGTCTAAAAACAGACTTCCAGCTTCCTTCCGTGCGGTGCGTCTGTGTGCAGCAGGCGGCCCGGCGCTGCCGTTGTGTAACGCTGTTTACATTTCTTGGCGGTAATTAGGGGCGATGGGGCAACGGCTGTGATGCTGCAGTCGATTAAGACTCAACCGGAGGGAGGGACGGTGGAAGGACGGCGGCTTTTTAAAAGAAAAGAAAGACGTTAACGGAGGAAAACTGAACACACACGCTAATATAAGAATGAGAGTAAATGTGCAGCGTTGTTGTTGTTGACTTTGCCTTGATATGCATGTGCACGTACGATACCTGACCCCTACATGCACGGAGACACACCACAATCGACCCGCTGCCCCGTCCAGTCCGATGCCACCCGCAAATGAGCCAATTGATTAGCACACAGAGTCGATGTGGGGTCGCCGTGGCAACGGGCCAAGTTTAACCGGCGTTATGTAAAAGGAGAATGTGTGACACCGCTGTGTGTGTGTGTGTGTGTGTGTGTGTGTGTGTGTGCGCGAGAGGGATTATATTCCACACACAGAGTATATGAGGGTTTGTTGACAGTAATCACGTCGAATCACAAGGATCAAGTGTGTGTTCCAAGAAGAGACCGGGAGGGGACGGGGGGGCGGGGTCACCCGGCATATGGAATACACATCGGCTCCCTGATAACCATCTCAGCCGTTACATAACGGCCGCAGTCCCATTGTTTTTTTCTCCCGAGAAAAACAATCGCTGCAAAAATGCGTCAGACAGTCTGAGAAAAAAAAAAAAAGAGAGAAGAAATAATGAAGGGAAAAACAACAGAAGTGTAAATGGAGGACATTGTCCGTCGCTGCCCGTCTCTCTCCTCCGTCCGCGTGTTTGTGCTCGGGGGGAAAACAGCAGGAATAGATAGATCGAAGCTCCTCCTCCCCGACACGTTCAAGACGCTCGCATTGCTCGGCTCGTTTCGGAGTCGCTTTGCGGGCAGTTTGATGGTTTCTGATGAAGTTTCGCCCCACAATGATTAATATAACAAACCACAAGTTACAAGATTTTCAGTCCGATTTCCTTCATGACGCATCTGCAAGTTAACCTGGTTAAGATGAAGGCGGCGCCTCTTACTGATTACTCCAATAAACGCGTGCACCAGCTTCCTAACCGAATGGAGCTCGCCAGGTGCAATCAAACCCCGAAATATGGGTCGACATCACCGAGGAAAAGTGAAAACGGATCGTCACAAATACTGTACGGTCGGATAAAAACCTTTGGTTCATAGTATGTTTAGTTGTTTCTTTTTATACAGGACACTTATGCAACACACCGTAGACACAAAACGTCCACGCCGTCCCAGACCTCTGTGCGTCTGTCCGTCATCGTCCACTTCCTGCACGGTCGGACAAATTAGCCGAGAAGCGACGTGGGGAGAGACAGCCGAGGGTGAGGGTGGGGGAAGCGCTCATTGTAACTGCGATATGGAGTGATTGTGGTATATTTGATTTTTAGTCTACAGGTCTAAAGCTTTGTGCAAGTCGTTTTTTTCACATTTATTATTGTTGCACTTGAAGATTTCTTCGATGCTTAAGGAGATTTAAAGGTTCAAAATGCAGGTTTAAAAGGAGACTTGAAAAAGGAGTTTGCGTTTTTTCTTTGGTATCCTTTCATCATGTGATCCATCCGCTGTATCATGGAACCCCCAGGACCCCACACATGGTTTAAAATGAAAACAAACTGAATAAAAGGAGAGGAGTCTATATAAATGTGGTGTGACGGTGCCCCCTGGAGGTGCAAAGTATGTCTGCAAGTGAGTAGTTTGTATGTTCGTGTGTGCGCCTACTTTGGTCTGGAAGCAGCAGTAGAGCTGCGTCAGGTACGGGTGCTGCCGGGCCAGAGCCAGGATGCGCTTCTCCGTCAGGGTGCAGTCCACGTCGTCGTCCTGCAGAATCACGTCCTTCTTCAGCACTTTGACGGCGTAGACCTCGTCGCTGCCTCTCAGCTCCGCCAGCATCACCTGGTCACATGACACGGTCACGACCCTCCCACAACGCGCCCCGGGGGCGGCAGAGCGGACTGAGGGACGCGCTGAGGGTCGCTCACCTTCCCGAAGCTTCCTTTCCCCAGAACTTTGATGAACACAAAGTCGGGCAAATTCACCCTGCGGGTTTGGGGCGCCGCGTGACCTTTGGCCTCTCCGTTCTCCCGGCCTCCCTCGGCGTCCCCTTCCCCACCGTCTCCCGTCGCCGCCGCGGCGACGGGCGAGGGGCAGGACAGGGGGTGCTGTGTTCTCTTCTCCTCCCCGAAGGACAGGGCCTTCCGGATGCTCTCCGGCTCCTTCCCGTCTGGAGGGGAACACAAGAAGCACACACACACACACGGGTTCTGGCGCTGTTGTTCGTTTGCCGGGGGGGGGGGGGGGGATGAGAGTGCGGCGCTGAGGACTAGTACCCTGGTCACATGGTGAGGTGGGGGCGGACCTGCAGCGATCGTCTTCGGCCTGAGGCGCCCCGGGTAACGTCTCCTGGGGGTCCTGACCCTGGGGCAGCTGTTCGGAGGCATTTTGTCAGACGCTCCCGATTTATTAATCGTTCACTCAACTCTCGTCCTTAAAAAGACTCACCTTTTTCCGTCTGTGGGTGCTGTTGGAGATCTTGTCCGGTGTGACTCCGAGGTCGGAGAGGACTTTGGCGATCCCTCTAGGCGTCCACGCCACAGTTAGGGGCTACGTTGCTCTCGCAGCGCCTGTGCACGTTGACTTTACACACTGAGAAACACACGCACGCACAGAGACACGTTAGATTTAGAGGATTCTTCCTGCCAGGGCCGGCCCAAGGCATAAGCGAACTAAGCGGCTGCTTGGGGCCCCCTGGCCAGGGGGACATTTGTGCCAATTGTCTTCTAGCACAGGTGACTGTGCGTGGTCGGTGGGGGGCCCCCAAATAAAATTCTGCTTAGGGCCCCCAAGAGGCTCGGGCCGGCACTGCTCCCTGCGCCCCAGGCCCGACGGGCCGTGTGATGGACACACCTTTGCACTGGAGTCCCTGTCGCAGCAGGCCCCAGAGCAGAGACCCACAGTGGTCGCAGAAGGTGAGAACTTTAAAGTTGTGGATGCCGAACTTGTGCGGCACGTTGACGCTGAACCTCTGGGAACCGACTTGCTGGAGGAGGCACAAAGGGGAACGGTGAGGAGAAGAAAACCTGTGAAGTGAAATCAACCATCTCTACAGTACCTCCTCCACTGCGTCCTCCTGCTTCTTCATCCCCGCACACTTGGTAATGATCAGCTCATGGCAGCGCTTGTGGACCACACAGGTGCACACTGCAGGAGACACGGGGAGCTGCTTGATCATAGCTGAGGATTCAGACGCTTTGGACAATAGGAATGTAAAGGACACCGTCCTACCTTGACACTGGTAGCCCTGCTTGCCTAAGACGCCCCTGCAGGTCACAGAGAAGAAACGTGTGAGAACACAAAGCCGACAAAGCCGTGACCCGATTCACGAACCCCAGAACACGTCCGGGTCACCAGGCCATAACACCACGTCTCTCCATACAGATGTTATTGATATGCTATGCTATCAGAGCTTTCATTTAGCATTCCTCCTCTCTTTTTGATGCATGGCCAGTTCATCCAACGTGTAAACCACGTTAATCTGCTCATTGAAATACATATTCACATTTATTTATTTACATCCCTTTTTTAGAATCACCGCCCGACGAGTGCAAACACAAACGGAGGCTGACCAGATGAAGTCCCTGCAGTGGGAGCAGTAGGTGGGCTGCCTCAGGAAGGTGGCCATGAACTTGTGGCCGTTGACCTGGTGGACCCTCCGGCGGACGGCGCCCTGGCGCTTCCTGGGACCCATCCGCTGCCGGAACACGCGCTCCTCATTGTCGGTGAAGCCCGCTGGAGACGCAGCGCACACAAGCAGATAAGACAAAGACAATCATATACAGCGTGGTGCACGGTTAAATCGCCTTTCAACACGTGGATGCAGGTCTCCTTTTGATGATGTCGCCACCCTCTGGCTCCTCCTGCACTGCGATCGAACGATCATGAATGGGACAAATGAGCCGCACATGCTAAACTTGCACTCGCACCGTGACGCCACTAGATGGCGACAACACGACGTGTGGCTGGAAGTGCCTGACGGAACGGTGCGTTCAGGGACAAATGTTTCTTGTGTCTGTCTTTTTCTTGTCCCGCGCTCCTTCTGTCACGTTGTGTTTAATAACCGAGGGTTTCCTCAGCGGAGAATTATTGGATCCATAAACATCACACATAAGATGTTTATGTTGAGAAGTGGCCCAACTTTCCCCTCAAAGGCACCCCCCCCCCAACCTCCCGTTCGTCTTGAGCCTTGAGGACTCGCTGGGCATTCCTTCCTTCCTAAAAACGTCCCAACTCTTCCAGCCTCTTTCCCATCGCCTAGCAACAGACGACTGCTGCCTAGCAACAGTGTTTGACTTGTTGTCCACCGTTGGATGTGAGGGGGGAGGGGGGGAGGGGGAGTCGACATACTGTCCTTATCACAACTCCAAGAGTTGAAGTGGAGAGCTCGATGAGCGTCCCGAACGGCGTCAGCGACACATGAAACCTGAGGCTGCTTTCTAAAATCAAACAGCACCTGCTGCTTTGATCCGGCATCCAGCGTTACCTGGACATAAGGTCACACCTGAGGGGCTAAAGTCAGCCGCCCCCCCTCTGAGGAGTCCCCTCCTACCCCCCCAACTGAACAGAACCACACTCACAATCGCACAATGAACAATGTTGTTTTTGATCCGCTCACAGCGTGAACCAGAACAACGACCTGCTTCTGCCAACAGGCCGGTGACAGAGTGAGTGTGTGAGTGTGTGTGTGTCTGTGTGTGTGTGAGTGTGTGTGTGTGTGTGTGTGTCTGTGTGTGCTTAGAAGCTAATAGGTTGATTGCAGCTCTCAGACCTGACAGTTCACCCATGTGTTCTCTGCAGTGCAAACACGTTTAAGTAATGACTGCAATTTCATCCACTCCGAAGGACACACACAGACACACACACACACACACACACACACTTACATAAATATATTAATATTAATAAAAAAAAAAAAATCTAATAAAGGATAAAGAATGAATTTCATTCATTTTAGCATCCTGATACTCTCTCTCTCTCTCTCTCTCTCTCTCTCTCTCTCTCTCTCTCTCTCTCTCTCTCTCTCTCTCTCGATGATGTAACTGGTCCATTAGAGAACACTCCTCTTTACTAATCAATTTATCAACCCCTGCCCGCTCTCCCCTCCTCTGACCTCTGTTTAACTCCCTCTCTGTCTTTCTCTTCTTCCATTCGGTCACGTGCCTCTATCACGCAATCTGATGCACACACACACACACACACACACACACGCATGCACGCACTCACTCAGTCACGCATGCACGAAGGCCAGTAAAGATTCGGCAATGGATCCTTTGACTCAGCGCAAGGTGGTTTTGCAGAGTTTCTGGTGCAGAGTTTCTGGGGGGTGCGGTTGTGCTAATGAGAACAACCGGACGCTAAATAAAGGTTTTAGGCCAAAATGTTACAACTTACCTTCATGAGCTGAAAAACAGGCTGTTAAAGAGTTCAAGTTCTAAGATAACAAAAGCGCAGAAAACGCAGAGGCAGCGACCTGTCAATCACAAGATAGCCCCGCCCTCACAATCATCATGCTGTATCAATGAAAACTAGAAGTTAGATTGAGACCATGAAGTCATATTTACAATGATATATATATACATATATATATATTTGGTGCGGATCCGATCCGTGACACTAATGCAGGTCACGATCCGTACTGTTTTAACATCGGCCGTTCCTCTGAGCGTGTGTGTGTGTGTGTGTGTGTGTGTGCGTGTGTTTTTAGTCTCTCTGAACCCTGGTCCAACCCTTGTTAAAAGCAACACCTCTCCCACTACACCGCCCCACGTATCAATGAGATACGTGGGGCGGTGTTAAACTGTTAAGCCTCCTGCAGTAAGGAAACGGACAGTCCTCGTTGTTTCTGAGGCCGATCGATGGGAGGCGAGACGCGGACGTGAAGGGCAACAAAGAGGCAGCAGGGACGTGTTACTCAACAACACACAGGAGCTTCAACAAAGCGTTGACTGCTCAGGCACACACACACACACACACACACACACACAGACACATTAATTAGCAGGAACAACAGCACATCAAAGGGAAACACAAAACAGCTGCCTGACAAACCGCATTATAAATGTGTGTCGACACTGAATTCAACACACAAATTCAGGTTTTTATGCACAATTGAACCTATTTATGTTTCTTCTTGATCCGTATGAATCACTTGTAGGTTGGGCTCATGTCCCACTATCCTTTCATTATTATTTGAGATTATTGTTAGCGTTGTTACACCTTTCCTTTTCTGAACTCAAACTGGAAGCAGAGATGCAGCTTTGCAGCTTTGTGTAAGTGAAAAAGTTGCCTTACCTTCACTGGAAGATCCCGAGAGGTCGATGACCACGTACACCTTCCCCTCCGGCTCCAGGTCGATCTGCACACACGCACGCAGGGGGGGAAACACGACGACATCACTACACACACAGAGGAACTAACCGCTTCGTCCTTCTCATCGGAGAATAAATACCGGTAGTTGTACTCACGAGACTCCGTCCCGTCAGACTATACAGGTAACTCTGGTAGGACGAGCAATTTATTACCACCAGATAAAGTACCCGAGCACACAGCACTAATGCTTGCCCGAAATAAATAAACACATGCATATTTTATTATGCATTATTTCTGGCAGGCCTTAGTCATTAGGAGACATAATAACTAGTCAATATAGTCCTCATTGTTACGTCCTGGTGGATTACTATGTTTATAATGTGTATTAATAATCAGTAACACATGTTATTTAATACATGTAGTGAAGTACAGTGCAAGCCCTTTTCCAGTTCGTGAATCAGATTCATGCATTCACCATTAAATGTATAAAGCTTTCCTCTTGGGGAGAACGCAGCCCGAGGTCCGCCCACGGTCCTCTCAGACGACAACTGAAACCACACGCACACACACACACACACACACACACACACACACACACACACCACCACCACCAACACACTGCCAGCATTAGGAAACTGTGTTTGGCTGAAAGTGTCACAGCGCGGCGGTAATGTGGTGACATGCAGAAGATACACCCAGACACACACACACACACACACACACACGCAGACCCAGGGACACACACTGCGGTGTGGGGCTGACAGCGTACAGGCGGTTGGCACGTATCCTGTCACGCACCCACACATCACACACACACACACACACACACACACACACACACACACACACACACACCTCTCGCACACTGGAGTCACAAAGCGTTTGGACCAGAGAGACGCTGGAGGGAGACGAGGCGACGGCTACAGAGTCCAAGTGTGTGCGTGTGTGTGTGTCTCTGTGTGAGCCCAGCCGAGGGCCTTTGAGCTTGTCTCGTGAAAGCAACCCCCCCAACACACTCACACAGACGCACACAGTAAACTGCACTAAGTGAGGACTTGGTGGAGCAAACAGGCGTGGGTTCACTAATGTATACAGGCGGAGATGGAAAGCAGAGAGACGGAGAGACGGATGAGGGGGAGGACAGAGAAAGTTTGTTGGCTCCTTCCAATGCGAAAAGTGCAAAGGCGGAGGAGGGACGGGGGGGGGGGGGGGCGCACTTGCTTTGTTTTGTTCGTCAACTTACTCGCGTCCAGTCTTTGCTTGTTCCAGAAAGATCACAACACAACATTTTTATTTTTGTGTTTGTGTGTGTGTGTGTGTGTGTGTGTGGGGAGGGGGGTTGGGGACCTGAAATGGTTTAGAGGTTTAGCGGGATAATCATTCCCATCCATCCATCTGCATCTCCCAGGAGACAGAGCGACGGAAGGTAGATGGACAGATGAGATACATCTCATTTGAGCCGCGTCAAAATGCTGTCATGGTCAATAAATCAATAATCTGACCACATCCTGCCTGTTTATGCAGAGTATTGAAAAATATACATAGAGGTAAAACAAGCCCAAACACACACACACACACACACACACACTTCCTGTGAGGTCACAGCCCCCCCTCATCCGCTGCTTACTGACCCTCAGGTGGCAGAAGCCTCCTAAAATAGAGCCGGCGGAGGAAGGAAAAGGCCCTTCGGCACGAGTGTGTGCGTCCATGTGACGGCTGATCATTGTCGTGCACACGCGTGGTGCATTTTCCTCCTCCGTGTTAATCTGGGCTGTGATCGCAAACATGGGGGGGGTCAAAGGTCACAGGAAGGGGGCCGGCAGCAGGGTTGCACCCTTTTACCGGTGTGAGAAGAAGGAAGATGTGCATGTACACGTGAATACAGCAGCAGCGGATCGAACACATTCAGGAGCTGCTCACTGTTATTACTGCGACGGCTACTGCAAACATCACATGGTCACATCATGTGGTACACTTTTAGCACTAGTGTGTGTGTGTGTGAGAGAGAAAGAGGCTAATTTAATTGCAAGATTTAACTCAATTGAGCAGGTTTCCCTCCATCTGAAGCAGTCTGTGTGTGTGTGTGTGTGTGTGTGTGTGTGTGTGTGTTATGAATTCACCGGACTAAATTCAACAGTAAATTGACTGTAAGATCAAATCATGCTTCCCTTCATAGACATCTGTGGGCCAAGGGAGCGCTTGTTTTATGGCCCCAGATACTCAGCAGGGGGGCCTGAACTGCGAATCTGAGCCGTGTCACTTGCGGTTAAATGATTGGAAACCGAATTGTGTCCTCCGAGGGTGTGTGTGTGTGTGTGTTTCGTAGTGAAAGCTCCTGGCCTGAAGAGCCTTCGACGAGTGACGAGTCCTGTGCACACCTGTCCCACACGTTACGGTAGAAGTGAAAGCACATGACTTTGCCATGGCTCATATTCACTCTGGACACACACACACACACACACACACACACACACACAGACCTTTTTTATATATCAAAACATTCATATTCAGAGCGGCAAACACTCACTGCTCGAAATGAGTGCAAATTGTACCAATGGTGTAGAAGCCCAGCGGAAATCACCTGACTTCTCGGTAGAACCGTTCCCTCAGTAAACCTTGTAAACACCAGCTAAACATGCTCTCCATCTCCGGCCTTCCTCGTGTCTGCCGAGATAAACGGCCCGCTACTGCAGACTGATTATCACAGAGACGAAGAGGAGGAGGAGGAGGGGCCACACGTGTCTCAAGATGGACAAAAAAACAAACCAAAAGTGAACGTGTGTCGTCCGATTTGAGCAGAGGTCGTGTGGACGTGGGGAAATAAAAATAAATAAAAATCAAAGCCAGAGAGAGGAACACGCCAGAGAGAATGAGTGAGATGCATTCAGGGAGGGAGAGAGAGAACAGGGAGGACATTGTGTTTTATCTGTCCTCAGTGACACCGAGCACACAGCCTGTGTGGAGTGACACACTGCAGACCCTTCACACACACACACACACACACACACACACACACGTCTGCCTGGGCCCTCGTTGAAGCGGCGCCTCGTGAAACCCAATCATTTGAAGGTTCATTCGTCACATACCACGTCCGGCCGTTGCTATGGAGGCTGAAATGACGTCATCTCAAGACATTCGAGAACTTCAATCGAGATGGTAAATACGAAGTACGTGGATTCCTGCTTCCTGCGTATTCTGTGCACTTCCTTAAAGGCCGCAGACGCGCAGGAGAAACAGAGAGAATGATTCAAATCAAGACAACCTGCTCCTGGTTCCCTCGTAGTCTTTAAATCATTTTCTCTTCCTTGGCAAAGCTGCTTTGAAACGTGATACGGTTGTAGGATTACTAGTATTACTAACTAGTAGTTAGGAGTAGTATTTTACGGAAGAGAGGACTAGACAAACTTACTAAACTTGCTAACTCGCTCTCCCAACGATGTCCTCACTCCAATGAGGTCTGAGAGTCGGAAATAAAAAGTCGCCTCTACTTTGCTGTCGTTGCTCTCCGGTGCCATCAGGACCGCTGAGAGCATCTCCATGTTTCTAACTGAAGACGCACCTCTTCAGACGGCACCTTGACTCAACACTAACAGACTGCAGCACCTACATTGGACCTACCTTAAATTGTACTTATAATGGCTTTTATGGCATCTTATCTTTGTTGTTGAAAGAGTACCTTCTTGTTTCTTGTTCTCAGAGTGTGTATCTCATGGTTGAAATACGCTTTGGATAAAAGCGTCAGCTAAATAACATGTAATGTAACGAACGCAAAAGAGAGAGAAAGTGCACCTTGATGTCCTCCTCGGGAGGCGCTGGAAATCAGCACCTCCATGTAAGTCAATGTATGACCAACAAACGCGCACAAATAAAACACACACACACACACGCTGTCAGGTAATTTCATACAGATGGTCTCACTCGTGCTGCTAATGCACTGAATCTACTTCAAACAAACATTGGCAGCCAAGAACACACACACACACACACACACACACACACACACACACACACACGCACAGCCTGCTGTCGAGCCGTGTCTGTCTTTGCCTAATTTGTCCCTGTTGAATAAGTGATGCTGAAGCATTGTGAGGCCAGCTATGGTGCCACACACACACACACAACACACACACACACACACACTCACACAGAGTTTCCTGTGCCGGCGCGTGGTCGCAGTAAACAGGTTCCTCTTAGGGAAAGCTTAGAGGAAAGTGGAGCATCTATGCATTTATAGGGCCGCTAAGGGAGAGGGAAGGAGGGGCCTGGGGGGGGAGTCGGGGGGGGGGGCGTCTTTAAGTTAATCCAATCATTTAAAGACGAGCGGCGGTAACAGATGGAGGCAGATGGAGATAGAGATCATCAAAACGGAAGAGAGAGAATGTGCATTAACCTCTAACTGACTCGTGGAAGCGTTGATGGGGGAGGACGGGCCCCCATGGTGGGCTCCTATTAAACGGTCATATAAACACACTTTTTACACACGCACACACACACACTAGTTTATATAATGGAAGGTTCTTGGTATTCTGAAATGCCCAAAATAAAAAAATAAACTGTCTCGTTATCGACACCAACCCCCGAACCAATGGACCAACGTGTCTTCACCGGCCTTCAAAATAAAACACCAAGACCGTCTTGTTTATATTGTATTTAAAATGTATGAAGGGGAGGCAGTGAGGCCCACGAGAACCTTCGTGACGCCGTTTAGTCTCTGCTCGGACCCAACGCGCTACCACGTTTTAATTCTTCCATCTCTCTTCAGCGAGTTCTGCTTCAAGGTGCCAACGCCGAGGTCACGCGTAACTCAGAGCGAATCGCGGCGCAGGCGCATTCCTCTGAGACATCATTTAATAAGTCAGACATGTGATCGCATTCACTGTTTGGTGTCAGTTTGACCCACTGGAGATCCTTTCAGTGGAAGAGTTAAAGGAGTGTGCGGCATTCTGTGAGCACTTGGTAGTGCAGGCAGAGGCAGGACTCAGGACACAGACGTCAAACAAAAAGACTTTAATAGTCAAATGAATAAAAAAAAAAGGGGGAAACGCAGACGAGAACCAGGAACACAATACCATCAACACGCATGCAACAACCAACGATGACGTGACGAGAGACACGCAGGGCTTAAACACAGAGGGGAGGTGCAGGTGATTGGACACTAGGCCTGCGACGATAACAGATTTTGCTCGACGATTAATTGACGAGGAAATTATTGCGATAACCGATAATATTGACATTTTGAGACCATTTTCAAGAACAGTTGCATGTTGGTTCTATTGCTGCTCTTTGACGACACCGTTTTACCACAAATGCGACATACTGGCTCGCACACGTCAAGTGGTTCACCACGATCATTAGGTCTGAATCCAAAATGGTCCCACAATGCAGCGTTCGTGTTCGGCTTTCAAACCAATTTCTGTTCTCAACTAACTAAGCCTATGCTCTTCGCGGTGCTCTGAGACTGTGCGACTGGCAAGTAGCCTAATTCGTTCAAGCGTCATTACGCTAAGGAAACGAGAGGAGTCAGTAGAGTCTGTTTGGTAGAGAGAGAGAGAGAGAGATGAGGAAAACAAACGAGCATGCAAATAAAAGGTACTGAGCTCATTCAAAGTTATTGTGCGATTAATTGATTTATTGACTATTGTTACAGGCCTATTGGACACAGGTGGGACAATCACGGGGGAAGACAGGACGAGGCAGGAAGTGAAGTTGCCCCCAGGGACACGAGAGACATGAACCCAAACTGTGACAGGCGGAATGAGATCATACATCCACTACATCGCTCACTGAGACACAAACGCTGATTTTATTAAAGTAACACGGCGGTTGAGTAACGCATCTGTATCAAAGGTGTTTACACACGTTTACTCCTTTGAAGGGAATCGCTGTCTAATCGATTTATGTTACATCAATCCACGCGGGATTATAATCTGGCGAGTTATAGACGAACCCCTTGTGTGTTTTTTGTTTGTGAGCCGATGGAGACGTCTCCTCGCCCAGTTGTCATTCCGCCGCTGATTTATGTTGCCCGCATTCCGCGGACGCTTGACCTCTTCACTCCCAACCGTGATGTGTAAACTCCGCCGGAGTCACAGTCAGAGTAACAGCGCCACATCAGCGCTTCTTACTCCCTTCGGCTGCCGTTTCCCTCGTGAAGTAAATTATACTCACGGCTCATTTCTTGCAGCAGTGGATCGAGGAACAAGTGTCTTAAGGACACTTTGGAGGCGTTTGTTTTTAAACGCGAGGATTCGTAGACAAACAATGGGGGACAACCAAGCTCAACAAGTTTAGTTTAAGCTGACGGGAGAAGCGAGGGACGCGGCTCATTTCTTCATCTTGACTAAACCGTACCGACGGGATGTAAAGATACAGAAGCTGTTACGCTCTCTCTCTCTCTGTGTCTCTCTGTGTCTCTCTGTGTCTCTCTTCCAGATTTCTCTGGGAAGTAAACTGGGGACAGTTGAAAACAGGAAGTAGGGCCCACCGTGTGACTCAAACACACTGGCTCTAATATTAGACACACACACACACACACACGCGGCCGCCGTTTCCCTCGGTCCACAGAGAGGTCTCCCCTCTACTACAGAGGGGGGGTCGAGAGGAGAGCGGGCCGCAGCACTTCCTCTTTTCTGTCTGTGCGAGAGTTTACAGGACTGCACCGTCAAATCCGTCAAATCCGTCACATCGGCAACATCATCACCGCCGTGCGCGTCGTTCGGGGGAAGGAAGCGCTCGACGCCGACTTCCTGAAACAGGAACGTAAACAAACAATACTGTTGTGGACGACGCTCGGGAGAAAAACAAAAGAGAAGAAGCGAAATAATCAAATGAACGACCTCTTGGAAAGTGTAACGTCGCACGTTGTAGATAATATTGTTATCGTCTTTACTTAACGATGACAGAACATCGAACGTTGGGAACCGTCGACGGAGCTTTGATCCGTTTCAGGCCTCCGTGCAGAAACCACACATTCGTTTAATGGAAAACGTCTTCATTCTGCGTTCTCGTCCCCGGTGTTGTTGCTCAGAGAAACGTCTCCTGGTTCTCCTGGTTCCATTTGAACACTCGTTCTCTCCTTCGCGGTAAATCACCGCACTCAGGAATCTGACCCTCTTCTCGTCTTACCAGTCGAGTCAGACTTTTTGCAATTACCCAATCAACACTTGGCTCCCTTTCCTGAGAAACAGAAGGGTGTGGACGAGTCACAGCTCGGTCAGCTGTTCTGAAGTATTGTTTATTTTTCCTGAAACGTGGGGATTCTCTGCTAACACAACAACACAACACAACACAACAAGAAAAAGGAAATGAGAAGCTGAATAGTAACCTTCTTCTTCTTTAGAAAGAATAACCTTTTCGCGTGCTGACTGCGGACCGGACGGACGAGCACAACCTTCCGATACAGTAAAGTCTGAGGATGAAAGGATGTTGGAGGGGACTCTTATTCTGAAAGACCTCCAGACAGCGACCCCTTCGGTAATACCGAGACACTGAGACATACTGTTAAAACCAGGCTTGGGAATCTAGCTACTAAAAAGAACTGTTCAGATACCAACTCCGGCCCCGCCCCTTTCGGGCCTCCTGCCGAAAGCCACTCCCACTAAACCATCATTGCGAGCGTAAAGGATGAACATGGTTATCAACGAGGGCACGAGGGCAGAACACGAGCGTCCTGTCGTCGGATTTGGGCCTAATTAACCGATGGACGCGCTCGTCAGTTTTCCCAGTTCTCGGAGCGGTCCATTGATTGTGTCGGGGATGTGGAGAGGACTCCCACAAGTAAATAATCCCCCCAGCTGAAGGAGGACGGTCACGCCTCCAGGCCCGGAACTTCACTTTACCTTAAAAACAACAGGTAAGGGAGACGCACACTTCTTAGACGAAGTGGAAGAAGAACGCTCCGCCTGTTCTTCAAGCCGCCCGAAGGCCTCTTCCAGGGGATATCGAGTGATTCTTTCGTCTGAGAAGACATAACACACGATGCAGCTCATGCCGGGACATGCTCAACCTGGAGGGCCCGCTGGGTGCGCCTTGAAACGTCCCCCCCTTCAGAATAAAAGGGTGCAAATACATGTTTCTCTCGAGTGAATTTAAGCGCGGAAGACTAGAGAATCATTTCGAGGCCTTAAAAGCTGAGGTTCAGAACACGCGGCGTGGATGCAACCGAATTGGCTGCTAATACATTTGAAGAGCGTGATGGTTACCGCGGCAACGTGAGAAACATCACTTCCATTTCTCCATCCTGTCCTCCTCCTGTGTCGTCGTCTCTCTCTCTCTCTCTCTCTCTCTCTCTCTCTCTCTAATGGACCCGGTGGCCTCATCAATAATACACTCCAACATACGTCTGCTCCGGCAGCCCCAGACAACAATGAGCGGCGTGCACTCGGGCCGGCGGCGCATCGCACATGCATCTCCCCCACTCTCTCTCTCTCTCCTCTGCAGTCAGATGTGGGTCACTGGTTCGTCAACCACAAAGGCAACGGGTCTAAACCGTGTGTGTGTGTGTGTGTGTGTCCGTTGAGTGCCATACTTGCAACAATGTTTACGTTGCAGAAATCTTGCATGTGACACATGACATCTCCGTCTCTCACAGTTTAATAAGAACATGGAGACTGAGAGTTGCCCATACGAGCCCCTACTTTCCCTGTTGATCTCAGCGCACATTTAGCAGCCGAAGAGCCAGATGGCCTCAGCGAGCGTGTAAAGGTGACAGTATGTCAGCGTTGTTTACAACCGGCCCTCAAGGAGAATGCTCTCCTTACTTAGGCATACTAATAACCTAATTACCTCCCCATGTGTGATCCGTGGACAAAATAACGTGATTTTAAGACGTTCTTTTTGAGATGTTACCTCTGCTGAGACATACTTCTGTCTTAGTGATTAAGAAATGTGTGTAACAGCTCATAATGATGACGTAACATGTTCCTGCTCCTTTTATTCAAGCAGGTTTCTTCTACTGAATGACGCTGCTCTGTAATGATGGAACTATACTTCAGTCAGTGGTTTCAGCTGAGGAAACGAAGGCCGCAAAAAGGGTCAAAACTCAGGTCAGGAGTCAGTTTGATTGATCGTAAAATGATTTTGCAACTTGACCCCATAGTATTAGAATAACTAAGTTGGGCCGTATTATTGGTTTACCGTGTAGTGTCAGACTCTCCAAAGAAGGTCCGCACTGGGAGCGGAACATCTCATTTCAAAGCCACTATTGATTCAACGTGCAACGTGTGATGCTCAGGCGCAGCTGGCCGCAGCCTCCGCTCGAATTGTCATCACTGTTTTTTCTGAAAATGGAGAATCGATGGAGACTATGCCCCCCCCCCCCCCCTTCCCCCTCTTACCCAGTCCTCGAAGTGCTTGCTCCCGCGGTGCAGGATGTCCTCGAACCGGATGATGCAGTTGGCCACGAAGTCGTCGCAGCCGATCGGCGCGTCGTGGAACACCGACAGCTCGATCCCGCGGCCGCCGCGCACCTCCGCGGTGAACTCGTCGTTCCAGGCGGGGACTGTTGGTCTTCTGCCTGGTGCACGTCTGGCCGACGCGCGAGTCGTCCACGCTCAGCGCGATGTACGTGTCCAGCAGGAAGCCCGGGGTCTTGGGGCCGACGGCGTGACGCAGGGACCAGGCCGTCGGCTTGAGGTCCAGCGCCTCTCGGATGCGGATCCTCAGCGTCCCGTTGAAGATCACCATGGCAGCGGCCGCCTCGAGAACAGAGGCTTTGGGGGGTTGTTTGTTTTTTCTTTTTTTTATCGCGGAGGAAACGCCTCCTCCTGCTCCCCCCTAACCGCCTACACACACCCCCAGCAGGGGCGAATAATCAGGGCTCCGTTCAACCGGTGGTCCTCAGGGGCGGATCCCGTGAACCCAAATCCAGTTGAAAATGACGGAGGAAACGCCAACCGCCACTTTTGGTAAATACGCCCCTCGGAGGAGAATGAAACCCCGGCGACAGAAACGACCGGTAACCGGACAGCTAACAATAGTTAGCAGAAGAACACGAACGAGCTGAGCCCCCCCGATGTGAGTCGGTCAGTCGCGGTTTCGGCTGCACCGGGACGACCTGACGGAGCATCGCACCGTGAGCCGGTGGGCGGGACGACTGACCGACGGCCCCACCGCCGCAGCGCACCCAGTTGGGAGGGGAAGCGGCCGGGGTGGGGTGCAGGAGGGGGCCGGGAGGGGGGGGGGGGGTGTTTGAGCCCGGACCGCTGGAACCAGACGGCTTCTGGGACGGCGGGAACAAACCGCCGCAGGGGCCCGCGGGCCGGCGGGAGGGCGGATAGCGGCGACAGGTCCGAAGGGAAGCGCAGGTCGGTCGGTGGGAAAGGAAGGCGGGCTCCTTGGTGCTCGGGCGGCGGTTGCAGCCACAGCCGTTGAGCCTTAACTTCCCGTGGACATACCTCTGTCCGCCTCCCCGGTCTCTCTCTCTCTCTCTCTCTCTCTCTCTCTCTCTCTCTCTCTCTCTCTCTCTCTCTCTCTGCTGCAGGAAATGTGAAGAACACGTCACATTTCCTCGGCGCTTGGTGTGACGGACCGGGGGAGTGCAACTCAGGCGAGCAGCTGGGCGAGATGAGAGTGTGTGTGTGGACAGGGGGGAGTTCAGGGGGGCGGGGCTCGTCACCGCGCGCCAGCTCCAACAGTGCACGCGAAACTGTGCGGGTGCCGTGCGGATGGACCATGCATATGGACCATGAACAGCGAGGATGAACCGTGGAGGGTGTCGCCCTGGGCACGAACCACGGGCCGTGACAACCAGGCAACTTGTAATCGGTCATTCCGCACATGTCCAACGGGTCCATTTTGTCGGCATCCTCTGGAATTGCGTCTAACACAGATGTTGTACCCTTAATTTACTGGCATTACGCTGCGGGGATGCAAAACGGAATCCACCTGTCCGGCTCAAAACTTAAATAATGTTGCCACAGTTTGAGGAAATATGAGAAGCGCAGCAAAGATATCTTTCCGTGGGTGAAGAGACTACAGATGACCGGGGTTTTTATCATCGACCCCTTTCTGACCTCCACCGTTTGAATTACCTTTACCGGAGAGCGAGGCCCGATCGATGCCGCAGCAGGAGACCAGCAACCCGGCCTGTTCGAACCTTGACTGCTTCTGCCCCCTCCTGGCGAGCGTTTGCTACTTCAGGTTAATGGTTAATGAAATCAGACCAACTCTAATCAGTATTATGTATGTCGTTTTGTTTTTTCTCTTTTTGTTAGAAAAATATATGATTGCTTATAATTTGCATCGATTTCAGCTTTAACTTGTTAATATTCTCATAAAATATCCATTTAAATATATCATATGGCCGAAATACAAAATAAATGATTAATGCCATTACATGTTGGTTCTTTAACGTCTTTTACGTGAAATTATCAACTATTTTTCCAGCCCACCTTAAATTTAATTGTATTATTTTCAAAAGGTAATTTGGATGAATTAAAAAACACTTCCCCGTGTCCTTCATCTGCAATTTGTTTTATTTGAACAATATATCTTTTACCATTTACTGAGATTTATATTTACATGTCAGTAACCTTCAGTGGACGTCGTCAGTCGATGAAGACCACCAAACCGCTCGGACAGTCCTTTTTTTTCTTCCAATCAGGGCATTAGCAGCTCTATAACGCCAGGGGGCGCCAAGCAGCAGCCCTAAGTTATAATCTTTTAAAATCTTTTTCCCAAGACTCATTTAATTCTCCTCTCTCTACCATCCACAGACTCTCTGCATGCACTCACTCTACGTGCGTGTGTGTTCTTTCTACTTGTCACAGTAAAATGGGCGCACTCTCACGCAATTTGGAGTCACAATGTTTTATGACACATCCACGCTGTTAAACGCCACACAGCCGGACGAGGAAAGATGGGTAGAAAGACGATGAGCGGAATAACCGATGACGTCGCCCGTAGCCACTCTGTGTGCTTTATATCCTCGTAATCCTCATTCATCCACGTCCACCCGGTGCAGTTAGTTATTCCACTATTTAATTATAAACCAGCTGTCAAAAATCAATATTAGTTTTTTTGTTCCTTCCCCCCCCCCCCCCCCCCCCTTTTCCTCACGGTGGGTTCTTTGTGAAAGCCAATCAATAATCCTGCTTTAGCCTTTGGGTCCGGTGAACACGGTCTATAATAGAATCCAACTCAAGCAGCGGGGACAACAACACCTAACCAATTTCCCACGGGCAAACAGCGAGCATTAATACCCTGCGTGCTCTGAAGAGCCATTTGCAGGGCCGGCCCAAGGCATAAGCGAACTAAGCGGCTGCTTGGGGGCCCCGGCCAGGGGGCCCCAAGCAGCCGCTTAGTTCGCTTATGCTGCAAGCAGCCCTAGTTTTGTATTATAACCTCGCTGTATTCGTTTATAATTTTCGCTAAAACAGTATAGCGTGACATTCGTGCCAATAATCTTCTAGCACAGGTGACTGTGCGTGGTGGGAAGGGGGCCCCCAAATAAAATTCTGCCTAGGGCCCCCAAGAGGCTCGGGCTGGCACTGGCTATTTGTACAGGTAGAACAACACGTATAGAAAGAGAGTGTTGGGGTTTCACTTCACATGCATTTAGCCGGATTGAGAGGCTCTAAACAACATCAGACTGACACTTCTGACACAAAATACAGAGAAACAATTTATTTTCTACTTCATAACCCGTTCAAGTTCCTGAAAACGGCAGGGAGGGTCAGGCGGGGGGGCAATGTGTGTTGTCATTTATCTTGACTTGCAATGGCAGAGCGGAGCCACCTTCCTCAAGACGCTTGATAGATGCCGTCTCCAATTTTAGAGACAAAAAAAATCCAATTTAGGCGGCGAGAAAGACGAGAAAGAAGCGTACGTCAGCAGCAGCGGCGAGGTGTGCGGTGCTGGGAGGGAAGGAATAGGCAGCAATAAGCCAGCTGTTTGTGAGAGAGCAGGGAAGAGAGCAGGGAATGACAAAGTGACTGGGACGTGAAACATTTAAATATGGGAGGAGAGCAACAAACCCGGGAGAATAGAATTGGCCCCGATCAAATTCGGCCAATAAAAGATATTTGTTGCTGGGGGACAATGCCAAACGGCTGCTCGGGACAGGTGGTGCTCGGTGGGTTTTTCGGTGCGGCGGCTGTAGTCTCGGTGGGTCGGCCCATCCCGTTGACCCCTTTCCCCTTCAGACTCTCGCTTCATTGTTAATATAGAACCCATTGATTAGTGGAGCGTTAGGTGAATAACACATTATCCAAACAAAAACAATTCGATCCATCGATGCGCGTTAATCTTGTTGCAGCAGCCAATAGCCTTCACAGTATCCATTCCTGAAATCCCCCAAATCTACTCCTCCCAGGTCCCAGTCGGTGTTTACGACCTTCTGTGTGAACACAGCTGGGACGAGTTACAGAACACTTCGGAACACAACTCTGGGCGGGATATAGAAGGGATTTGGAGCTATTGAGCAACGCAGCAAAGAGTTAAAACGACGTCTTTAAACCACTGGGTTCGATGTGATCCGCGCCTCAGTATTGGTTCCCACTCTGCTGAGGCGTGTGACTCAATAGTGGAGGCCTTGTGGTTCTCGTATTCACCCCGCGGCGGATCTTTTGGTTCCCGGATTAGATCTGGCTGTTGTGCTGGATGGTTCCCCCTCAGGGGACACTGATGCAGATCAGGGTTTTTTTGGGGGGGGGGGGTTGTGTCTTTGAAGCCTTCAAAAAGGAGATAAGGTTATAAATCAAGTCTGGTTTTAATGTTCCTTTCATGTCTGTCTGTGAATAAGCTCCAATACATTCAAGAACCACGTAAATAAAGAGGCTTTTGTCCTCCCAAAACGAGCAGTTTCCGTGTTTGCTGATAACCGATTGGTCAATAGATGAAAAAGAAGGCTTCTGTCACCCAGGCATTCACATGTTTTACTATTTCTGGCAGAATGTGTCTCCAGAGCTTCTCAAAGCAATGTTTTATTGGGTATCATCTCCTGTAGATTTACGATGACATCACAGCTTTGTTAGTCTGTGTGCTCGAGAGATACTTAGTGGAAAATTATTTTATTTTCTGGATTTCACATGTCTGTTAAGAGCCAAGTATTTGAATGTCCAAGAAAGATCTATTGTACTATAATGTAATGTTTTCAGAGTTACCAGAAAACCACCGAAACCAAGAGAGAAGAGGATTGCAAACCCATCTCTGTTTTCTGTTGGTTGCATAGTCAGGCAAAGTCTATCACACAATGTTAACCATATTGTTTATCAAATACAAAAACGATATAAACAGATTGTAATCTGTAATAACAGTACATGTGTGGACCCAAATGCACTCAGGGACTCAACGACTCCAGGGATCTTTTGACCTTTTATTTAATGCATCAGAAACAGCAGGCAGAGTAACAGTAAGACAAAGGACTGTAGGTTTACCAGGAGTTGGGGTGTGTGTGTGTGTGTGTGTGTGTGTGTGTGTGTGTGTGTGTGTGCGCGTGTGAGTGAGTGAGAGAGAGAGAGAGAGAGAAAGTGATTTGATTTGTTATCAGAGGCAGGTGTATGAATAGGTGAAGGGGGTTTCGACTGACGAGGTGGGAGTGACTAAGAAATAGAGTGAGAAGAGCATGAAGCTCAACTGTGACGCATTCATTTCATCCATTATACATACAATTATATATATATATATATATATATATATATATATATATATAGCTACACATAAACATCATTCTTTCAACCTTAAAATACAAGACGTACATACACGCTGGCTTTTCTTTGGCGATGACGTTTGACCGGCACGGCCCCTTTAGCCCCGCCCCCGCCACCGAACCAGCTGTGGAGGGGCAGCGCGAGCGCAGAGCGCAGAGAGCTGCGGCTGTCGCATCCCGAGACCACGCGGCCGCGCGGAGAGGACGCGTCTTTGTGCGGGAGGCGAACCCGTCCGTCCAGCCAGCTGGTGGAGGAGGAGGAGGAGGAGAAGGAGGAGGAGGAGGAGGAGGAGGAGGAGAACGGGAGAGAAGCAGCTACGTGGTTTTCTGGTTATTTTCATTTTCGGGGATTACAGCGTTTTGTTTTTTTGCATCATCCGGTCGCGGTGTCCACGTCGGATCCACAGTGGAATATCAGAAGTTATCTGGGAGACTTGTTGGGCGGGCACGCGCCGCGGAACGAGTGACAACGGGTTTTGTTGTGTTTGCGTTGCAGCTCAAGTTGGATTTTTTCTCTTCCTTTTTTTAATTTTAACTGTTTGCAGCAAAGTTTCCGGTCCCCGGACCCCCCCGGATACCTCTCAGCTCGTTTTCTATTTTTCTTTCTGTCCCGTTGGGCCGCTTCCTTAAAACAAAGAAGACCTTTGGCGTCCACCATGGAGGGTCTCGGCGGGACGCACCTGTGCACCTGGACGGCAGCCGCGAGGAGCGACTCCACCACGTACCTGGGAGTCCTCGTGATGCTGCATCTTGTGCTCCTCCGCGCGGAAGCCTCCTCCTCCGTGTCCAAGTCCTGCGAGACCGGGTGTCACTCGGGGAAGTGCGTCGACGGGAGCTGCGCATGCGACCACGGGTGGGTCGGGGATCGCTGCCAGCACTGCCAGGGGAGGTTCAAGTAAGTTGTGCGTGTGAAATGGCCCCTGACAAGTTGCCATCTCTGACCTGTCGGGTCGGTTGTTGTGTGGGAGTCCATAGAAGCAGTGCGAGGGCTTCCTAATGCTCCTTACGACCCCTGGGTGTTTGTATTATTACCAGTTTAATTTGTAGAACGCATTGTGCCAAATACTCATGTTCATTGACTTGGTTCATTGACTTGGTTCAATGAACAAGTGTAGCTGACTACATTCATCCGGGTCTTTGTCGTGGATAAAGTGAAGCCCTTTGGATGCTACCTGGTTCTCCCTCCAGAGAGTATGAGGAGCGATTCGTGCCACAGCAACCCTAGGATCAAGTAGCTTGAACCTGACGCCTGAATACGAGGAGGGCGTAAGTAGCAGGTGAATCCGGTTCAAACCAGCAGAACACTTTTCTAAATGCGACAACATGTCATCTTGATGCCCGCACGGCAGCGTGCCGCCACTTACCCCGTCCCTGCATTCTAACAACCTTAGTATGCAGCTGCTCTTTAAAGATACGTCAGGATTTAAATAAACCGCGTGAACTTCAGAACTGAAAATTAAGAATATTCAGTTTCCTCACTCTGAGGAAGAAGTGTCTGACTCCGTGTGCACACAGCGTTGCACATACCGCACCGGTAATAAACACATAAAATATTCAGAGATAAACATTGCACAACAGGCACTTTACTATAACAGAGAGGGTTTTGGTGTTGCATTGTGGGTAGAGTGTAGCTCTATAGTTGCTGTAGGTCAGTGAGTTCCTTCATGTGCATTTGTAGTATGTCTTTTAGAGAAGGGCTGAACTTATTTTGACCAACATTGGAAGTGCACAACAATTTGAACCGTGAGGCGGATGATCATTTCTGTATCATTTATTATTCCTACTGAAAAACAAAAGAATTATTAGAGTGATTTTTTGCTGATACCCAAACAAGAGTGTGTAATAAAATGATGTGAAGGCCCGGCTACTACGTTTCATTTGAAAGGGTTACTTGCACACAATTACAATATTTGGGCAGCACGGAACATACTACGTTTTGATTCCTTAATTCATTTAAGTAAATTGAAAAATTGAAGAAATTTGCAGGTAAATGTGAACTAATTGCATCAGGAAAAAAAAAACGCTACATAAAGGAACACAACCAGGGATAATATTCTGTAACAAACCAATCACTTGCACCACCTTTCTTCTGTTTCTGCGGCATTAATCGCCCTCCGTACCCTCCAGATGGACGATGTTCCCTTTTTCACAATCACCTGCAGCTTTAACTTCCCCAATATGGAAGAGGAGATGGCGAAGTCTGCCGCTTTCCTATCGATCTTCTCTCCCGTCGATACGCTTGTTGTGAGAGCTGAGGGACAGAAACGGGTTGTGGACCAGAAACACAGTCGCACAACATGGCGGGGACATGTCTTCTCTGCTTGTGACAGCCTTGTTGGTGTCCACAGATACCGAGTGGTCCTCTCTCTCTCTCACACACACACACACACACACACACTGGGACATTTAGCATTGATCTGTCAGACAGAGTAATCTATCTAAAATCTAAAATCTATACCTGGACGCTTTCTATTGATTGCAGGAGAATCGTCTCGAGAGCCACCCGCTCATTTTTAAAGACGCAATATTGCATTTCACATCACTTCCTCCTTCGGATGGAGTCGCAAGGAGACCGAAAGAACACAGGAATTAAAAGTGGGGGAAAGTTTTTTTTTTTTTTTCATTTGATTTTTGTATCCGGCTAACTGGCCCTGTGGCGGCCTCGCTGCTTTCAGGTCTGTTTTGATTTGCCTTGCGGAGATAAAGCGGCTCTGGGTTGAAGGTGGAGTATCGGAAGCAGCGGCAGGAGGTCAAACTGTTCTCTCCCAGGATTCGGTCAAGGAGAACAATGCCTTTCATTTAGCATGCAACAACTCTTTCCATTGCTTTAGGTCCCCCTGACACAAGATTTGGATTATTTTGATTTTGTGAAGACATTGTTACGACTGATACTATTTACTGAAAGGTAATAGAACTGACTTCATAGTTCTGGACAGGCAGCAAATATATTTATTTTAAAAAGTGTGTTTTGAAGTCGATAGAGGTACAATACCGAGCACTTTGGTGAAAGGTCCGACATTAAGAGCACTTTGATCATAAGGGAGGTAGAGAAACTTCACTCCCCCGTCGATGTTACTCCACTGTATCCTTACGTAATAGCCGTTTGCTGCTAATATTAATGTCCAGAATGTCGAATACGGCTCCTTTTTTTTTAACCCTTGCTTTACCATCTGCACGAATCTTCCTGAGAATCTTCCTCCCTTCTTCATCCATCCCATCAGTCATCGCCGTGTCTCGCTCCCGCGGAATTCACATTAAGATAGCGGCGCGGCGCAGAGACGGCTTATCTGGGCTTGGCAGAGGCATTGACCTTGTCTGCAGTCCAAGGTGTCCCGTCCAGTTTTACGCTGCAGGTTTTTTTTATTTTTTTTATCACGGTGCTGTCCCACTTTTGAGGCTGGGCTACTGGAAGCCATTGGCAGCGAGGCCGGCTCAATACGGACGGAGCCCTGAACATAAGTAATGCCAAACGGTTTGTCCTTTCCCATCCATTTCACAAAAACACGCCTCTTGCATTAAGCTTATAAACCATGCGGTAATCCATCTAAAAAAAAAAACAAACAAACGTGTACTGCATGTTGTTTTGGGAGATTGTGAATCTTCCCCGTTTCGAAAACCAATATTGCGAGCGCTCGCTGCTGTCTCGATAGTCGTGTTATCACAAGGCTTCCCGGCTGCATCGGCTGTTTGTGTGGTGAGGACGGACCGCGGAGGAAAGGACCCGCGCTTCAATATCACAGCTGAGCCTGGAATATAGTCGATACTAAAGCCTCCCTGGATTGCAGTGTGCATCGTCAGGACACACAAACACACAGAAAGATCCAATAAAAAACATGGCGAATAGATTCTGCTCGTCTCTTGGTGCTCTGTGTTTATTGGTGTGAAGTCTCACCCTTTTGTTTTATGATTGCGTCCTCCTTTTTGATTATTTTTTTTTTTGTCCGCCGCTCTCTTTGTTCAGACTAAACGTCTCGCTTGTTCCCGGCATACAACACGCACACGCGAGTCACGCTAGCGCACAACAAGCGAGCGACCCCGGGCTGGTTGGAACCAGATGTGAGGGGATCGAACAGCTTCCCCAATCCATCATGGGTAATTCTACCTAAACTACAAGAGAAGTACCCCCCCTCTCCCCCCCCCAAACCAATCCCAGGGAGGAGAGCAGAGAGAGGCTAAGCTAACCCCGCTAGGACCCGAAGCCACTCCCCCACCCGGCCCCCTGCTGGCGGTCTGACAGGAACAAGAAGGATGAAGACAGCGGGAGGTCGGTGACTGTTGAGCACCACATCTTGACGGAGGCCGGACGCCATCGCTCCTCCCCGGATCACGCTGCTCCTGACGGCGGACGGACGGACGGAGGGGGCGGAGCTCCGCGTTTACACACGCCGCCTGCAGAGTCAAAATGGGTCAAACCAAAACACAGCTGCTTCAAGGGGGTAACGAGGTCAGAAGCTTCTCTTTCGCTTGTGGAGTGACGCTTTGAGGTAGAAGCTTTTCATCAGACCGGTTTACCCTTGAGTGACCTCAGTCAGGAAGCACAGAGATGCTGCTGTGCATCGCCGGCGTTCAGGTGATGATCCACTCCCTGTGGATACATAGAAATGCTTATTTCCCCCAGCACATGTCCAATTTAATCCGTCGACTTACACGAAGCCCAAAAATCCTATTACACAACGTCGTGTTCAGATCCCCAAATCTGTGTGGCAGCGGAATGAATATTATGTGGCTTCCGATTTTATTGATCGATTTTATTGAGAAGTCTGAACACGGTGGTTTTTTTTTAATTCTGTTCAGCAAAATGACCTTAAGCTACATTCACCCGATTGGGATCTGAATCCCGCTGTTAAAATGTCTCCCAAGTTTTGATTGATTTAGCGCCAGGGTGCATAAAGTGGCTTAATGTTTTCGTCAGATGGGACCACATGGCATTCATTAAAGAAAAGAGATTAAAAGCTAGAAATTACGATATGAAAATAGAGCCAACAGTAATCCAGTGCAGTAAAAATGTTTTGTGTTCAGATCTGATGGCTGAATGGGATAAAATGTGGGTTTTGTCCCCTTCGACATCATTAAGGGACCTCATTTTCACACCATTATGCGAAACACCGTACAATTTATATCTTTTAAAAATGAGCCATGGCTTCCGTCCTACATGCGTTTTTAATGGGATCCTCCAATTAGGACTCAATTAAAAGAGTTCTTAAACGATTGGCAGCACCAAATCTGTCGCTCTATGATATTCTACATCTAGAAATGGAGTCATTCAGTTGTGCAGTAAACGTGATGCATCTTTATGCAGTAAATTACATTTACAAGTAAACGTACACCAGGACACTCAGTGTCTCTGTGGCGATAAAGAGAAGGAAGCCATTGAAGGACAAAAGCAGCACAGTGTAGGCAGGCTGGAGACGGAATAGAGTGCTTTCCTGACATCCGAGTCATCTACGCAGCCCTGTGTGTCTCTGTGTGTGTCTCTGTGTGTGTTTAAGCCCCAGGCAGCGTGCAGAGATGATGACACAGCTTGTGAACTGAAGTTGCCACCGCAGTGAGCATGAGTTGTGGGCTGTATGTGTGTTGTGTATCTGAGAAAGCATGTGAGCGTTTGGGGGGTGGGGGGACTGCATGGGACGGCCATCTGTCCAGTGTGTGTTAATCCTGCTATGACGATAGCAGCAAGGGCAACGGACGCGCGCACACACACACACACACACACACACACACACACACACACACACACACACACACACAGTTGGATTGGTGGGTGCATCGCTTGAATCAAACCCCTCTGCGTTCTCCCCTGAGGCTCCAGCGTTGCCGTGGGTTCAAATGCTATCAAAGCATTTAAAATGCCAGAGGGAGACTTGGTTTATCCCGATACATGTCGACTGCAGGAATGCGACAGGACGTCGATGCTGCATCCTTTTGCAGCATTGGAGCCAGCATCTTTCTTTGATCGCTCGAACCCACTATCGCCTGTGAGTGGACGAATGAGCAGGTTCAACATGCTGTTTCAATGCTGCAGTTTGTACTAAAAATAGAACAAAACACAGGTTTTCATGACATCATCATTTGTGCCCCCCATTGGCACTGTAACCACATTACCTCCAACATAATGAACTACAACCAGGATGTTTTAACCTGTCAACTTGCAATACATTAATGACAGTTACTGATCATTATTTATCTGGCTAAAGTACTATACTGGGAAATGTAACTTCCTGGACTCATTGAGTTGAGATTTTGTATCAACGAGCAGGTAAAATCAATGCTGAAGGGCAGTGAACTTGTATTCCCTCTAATGGGAAATTACCCTCTAAATTCATCAGTTGTTTTTGAGGTATTATATAATGTAATATAAGTGTCGTGCTAGATGGCATGAGATCAACAAAATTAATGAGGCCAGTCCTCCGGGGACCATGACTATTCATACCAAATGTCATGTGACTCCGGATCTGCCCCCGTGGACTCACTGTGGACTTACTTCTCTGTCGCTGGGATTATTTTGCTGTGCATTTCCAAAACACAACTATAAATGAGATAATAAATGTTCCTCTTAAAATTACCGAACATTAAAGCACCTTAAATCAGAAAGTATTGGCTACTGATTGGCTGCCTGTCAGAGGTTGGGACTCATAATGGAGGAATCGCCCACTGGGGACAATGAGATGAAGACGTTAAACAGGAATCCAGCAAAAGTTGGTGCCACTCATGCAGAGCGATAAATCACCTCTTGTTGCGGGCAGTCCATAAGACATGCAGGATGTAGCCTGGTCCGCCCCGCTCGGCCTCAGTGGGCCGACAGTCATTTGGCCGTCCGGTTGACACCTTCTCCATTCACCTCCTCCTCCGTTGGTCTGGTCGTCACACACGGGGGCGTGGATGCGAGAATAACACCGGGTTAAATATTGTTGATGCGTTTTTTTAAGAATGAGACAAAGTGCTGCCAGCAAAATAAGAGGAGCAACGCAAACTGTTTTTTAAGGCAGAGGAGTTGTGAAGTGGAGGATCATGTATTGCTTCTGTTTGTAACAGTAAGTGGAGCATCATGCAGCTGCGAGTGTTTTTTTTTGTTTGTTGTTAATGTCTCTTGGAGTTGTCTACATTTGTCCTCATTACCATCTGCTCTATTTTTTTTAACACTCAGCCTCCCCGAGTCCCTTTTTCTGAAGGTCTCCCCGTCGGAAGATGAATGCAGGCCAAGAGTTGGGAAATAGCTGCACACCTGTGTGCTGCTTTTCAACCGCTCATCCAAAAAGGCTCTGCCAACGTCTTCGACCCCTTGTGGCTGTTGCACAACACAATCTTTACACAATCCTTCACGGAGCCAAGCAAACACACACAGTGTTGACTCTGTGAAACACAAAGCGAGACGTTGTGCGTGCTTCGGTCCATCTTTGAGCTTTTTACCAAACTGAGAGTTTCTCAGCAGCAACCACAGAAACAGCTTTACAATCCTTGTGTGTGTGTGTGTGTGTGTGTGTGTGTGTGTGTGTGTGTGTGTGTGTGTGTGTGTGTGTGTGTGTGTGGTCAGGACTTGATTGCTGACTAAGTGGAGATGATCCTCTGCTGAAGTCAGAGTTATTTTCTTGGCACGGAACGTCTCCTCTGGTTCAGACCCTCTTCCCAGTTTCTTTCACTCGTCCTCTCCTCGTCTCCTCATCCGTCCCAACAGATACAACAACACACACACGCGCACACAAGCACACACGCACGCACACACGCACACACGCTTGCTTTTCCTGCGCTCCACCCAGCGACGCGTCTCGCTCCCAAAATGTGTTTTCTCACAAATGATTTCATCACCGAAGCATGTGCTGGCTCCGCCGCGCGCCTGTGTCCTTCTTTGTCTCCTGCCGCGTGTGTTTGAGTCCGTGTCCACGCGTGGTGGACGGGTGTGTTTTGCAGCCCGGTGTTTGTGTTCATGTCATCCGTCCCCGGCATGGACCCCCGGGGGGTCAAAGGTCGCTGTGACCTCACCGAGTAACGCTCCTTTGGCCGCTGCTCCAGAAGGGAGTCAGAGCGTCATCGCAGCTCCTCCCTCTCTGCCTCACCGCCGGCAGGCGCCACTAACGAAGCTGTGGGATTTAACGAGGACTGAGTATGTGTTGGTACAGAAATGGAAATAAACTGCACTTTGACTCGTCGGGGGAGGCCTACAACGGTCAGGCTGTAATTACAACTTAGCGAGGTGTGTGAGAGAGCGAGAGCCTGCCTCTCTGACCCCCTGGTCCGAGCTTCCCGTCGGCCGCGGCGGTTTGTTCTGCTCTTTGTAATTATCAGCAAGCGGCTACGTTTTTAGGCTATAGTTGAAACGTCAGTTTGGGTCGCGTGCAAGTCTCGGGGTCGTCTGTTTTCAAATGACTTGTTGATTGGAAGTTCGGCATTCCAGCGGCATGTCCACCGGCATCTCGGCATTGACAGAGGACAGGGAGGGTGATTCCACTTTTAGAACGGGGGGCCCATTTTCTGGGGTTACGTAACTCCTCTCTCCGACTGCACAGGCCCTCGGGTGAAAACGAACAAAGCACGCCACAGATGGTCATAAAAATGAAAGCTGTGATTGGGATGAGCGGTGTAAGTAAGGCTCTTCGTTGTGCTCCACCTCCCTCATGGCTGCACGTTGGATTTGGAATATTGCAGCAGATGAAGAAAAAAAACAAACAGAACAAACTAGAAACACTAGTGCGTCCTAAAAGCGCAATGCCGGGAAAACGTTGTCCATGAACTAACATCAGCACCAGACTTAGGCCCGCCCCCTTCGGTCCCACCGGCGAGCTGCTCCGTCTCCATCCTGCATCCTGCATGTCTTATGGACTTGACCGGGGGGGGGGCTGTCATGGCGGAGTCCCCGACCTCCCGTAGCTGGGCTCACCTGACGCCCCATCCATCTTGCGCCGCCCCTGGTGGCATATTTGGCGAAGCGGCTCGCGGGCCGGGCGGATGGCGATGCCGGGGAGTTCGCTGGCTCCCTTTGTCCCGATGGTCATGAGTGTGTCTCAATACGCCGAACCGAGGCAAAGGGGCTACGGAGCGGAGGAGGAAATTAGCACACTTCGTCTTCCTTATACCCATATCACCATGGCCTCTTTATTTGCTTCCCCTTGGTGCGTTTCCTTTGTGTTGGAGCGTGTTAATGTGTCGGCTTTGACGTATGAGCCTGTGCTGGAGTGTACTCGGCTTAGAAAGCTTACGTTGGGTGTGGCGCAGGGATTTGTGTGTGTGTGTGTGTGTGTGTGTGCGTGATTACACACTGCAGGAAACCATCCCATAATACGACGGCGAGGCTGACAACATGGGATAGTGATTTCCATCGGCATGGCAACGCTTTGCAGCCCTGTAACTCGTAGTAGTGCGTTTTAATGCAGACCACATGTGATGGGGCTCACCATAGGGGCAGAAACACCCCACACACACACACACACACACACACACATGCAGTGTATAATCAGCCTGCGGCCTGGCAGCGCCTAGTAGAAGCTCTGTAATAACACAGCATCCCGTTGTCAGGCTGTAATGACGGCTCTATTTCTGCACACACACGCATCTGTGGCGCATGAATGCGCCCTCGAGCGGCGTGAGGACTCGGCAGACGGACCAGCGCCGACTCCGAGTGAGAAACAAGCTGTGTTGACTTCATGGACTCGGGTTCAGGGATCAGCCGGGGCTTGGCGTGGCTCTGTCACAACAACAGGACTCTGTGGAAGGTTTGTCCGAGGAGTCGAGTGGTCTGTGAGGGATTGTTACTGCCCAGTCTCACATCAAAACCACCGTGTTTTATTTTCGTTGGGCTCATGTCCGTGTGATTGATGCACGTTTCCATTTTGTGCAACAATCTGTGGTGGGAGGATTGTTCTGATCCGCCTCTCAGGTGAAGGAACTCATCGTACCAAATAGATCAAATTACAGCTTCCCTCACTGATTTATAAGGGGTCGAGATTTGGATGAAGGTCACTAGGCAGGTGGAAGAATAATTGCATTCGATTGCGCTCTCTCACTGAAGCGACTCGAGGGGGTCGAGATACACGAGCAGTCGAGTTTGAAACCAACAAAAGAATTAAAATCCACATCTCAGCTGAATTCTGCTGTTTCCCTGAGGAAAAAAAGAAGAAAAATGACCACATCAAAGCGTCCGCTGCTCACAGCCGCGGTGACCGGAGTCAGGTGATGCCTGTTTGTTACGGTAACCACGACGACCGAGTTCGGGTAAAACAGAAAGTACAAATACTCGTGTGCGCCCCAGAGATGGGCACCTGACCCAAATCCAGCATTTGCAATTGTCGACTCTTAATCATCTTAAAATCATTTCCTGAATGACCTAAAGATAATGAATTTTCAATAAAAAGGTTTGCTATAGTCTTTAAGGACCGTTAAGGTCTACACATTCATGCAAATCTCTCCTTCTTTGTTCTGCCTCTCCTCCTTTTATTTCTTTTTACTGTCTCCTCTTTTCCAGTTGACTCCTGTTTAAACATCCATGTTCCTATTAGCATGGTGTTGACCTTATTTGAGGGTGAGTGTGTGTGTTGGGGAAGATGGGTGTTATGGCGGGTTGGGGGGGGGCGATGAATGATGCGGCGGTGGGGAAGCCATTGGACCGTTACTACACCGTAGGTGATGGAGACCAAGTAGAATCAATCATGAACCCTCACACACTCGCTTGGCTCTCGTTATTCCCAGCAGAAGGGCTTTTCTTTTTTTTTTAATAAAGGATATCTGCAGAGAAGGTCAAGGTTATTCAATTGTTGGCCATTCATCTCCACTTTCTGCGCTCCCTCGACACAGATCTCTCAATCTTTTCAGCCTGTGTGTGTGTGTGTGTGAACGAGTGCTCGACGGTGTGAACAATGCAGCCTTCGTCTCCGGGCCGCCTGGTTATCCATCACCGGCTTCACGTAGTTCTGCTGCTATCTTCCGCGTGTCCCCCTTCCTCCCCCCTGTGAGAGTTTTGCCGCGCGGTGGAGAGGTGTCGGCGATAATATCACTTACTGTTTTTATCAGGCGACTGTTTGAACCCAATACAGAGCTAAATGCTGTGGAGATTGGAGACTGAATAAACCGCCGGCGGCGGGATGATACCGGCGCCGTGTGATGTGTGTAGAAAGCAGCTGTGGATATAGGAAACCGTGCCCTCTGGGGATGTGAGCTAGAGATTCGTTAAAACTAACAAAATGCTGTGAAATGTGTCGGCAAATATTCCAAATGAGATCTGCCTCCGTGTTGAAATCACCGAGCGCCTTGCAGGCATGAAGTAATATGCTGAGATACGCGTGACGTTAACACACTAATTCTGTTCCCGCAGAGCAGGAAAATCTCATTCGAAATCACGCTGCCGTTTATAATAACTCATATTGCTAAAAAAGAAATCCATCTGTCGTATAAGCCCAGAAAGGTCAAAGCGGAATGGCCTCAGACGGGAGCCTGACTGGATGCCGTAGCTTAGCGCTAACCAAAGCTAACATTGGCCCATTGTTTAAATCAGTCTGTTTACTTATAATGACTCATTTACTGTAACAATTAAACCGCAGTGTGTTTATTTAACTATTTAATTGGATTAAATGTGTCAAACGTGCGACTCCCCTGTGCACACCTTTTCAAACTGTCACCTGCAAAAACCATGCATGACAGACGGGACCAATGTCTGTTGTCCTTTTTATACTGAGTGCACTTCCTGGTGTGTTAAACCCCCTTGTCCCTCATGTGTCCAATCCCCTGCAGCTCGCCAGTGTGCTTAAGCTGTGTCTCAATGTCTAATTGGGCCTCATGAAGGTCTGCTTTATTTGTGACTTGTGAGCCGTAATTTCCCAGAAGGCAACACGTGACGTGAACGAACGTATCGGGAGCCTTTGTCACACAGATGAAAACCACTCGATGGATGAAATGATCTCGGATATGGGAGATTTCTTGACTTTCTGTTTGTGCCGTGTGTTTCTGTTGGGACACCCATTTTATTACGACAATCATCATTGACCACTCTGGTCACCCTAGAAATTTCTCTACGCACCATGACGTGAACTACTGGACCTGTTGCCGGTCAAAACCGACATTCATGATGAACTGTAAACCCTGGATATTTCCTTTCGTTGGTCATTGTCATCGTGCCAATTGTACTTTTATATGTTGTGCTAATTACTCCACAAATACATTTGATCAATTCTGTGAACACAATCAATTTTAATTCACTTCAGAGGCCTGCGATCAATATCGGACGATCACAACCCTACGCCTGTTTATTCTAATCAGCCACATAAGTTAAGACATCATTTGACAATTTTATTACCGGGCTATCGCACGAAGGACAGAATGGTCACGCACGGTACGTCTCCATGTTTTCCATTTTGCCTCGAAGACGTCGCATCATTGATCTTTAGTTCCATAAATCAGTCCACTGAGCTGGTGCTGCCTCCGAAAAATGGACTTGTATTCAAATCTCCTACTCTAAGCGAGCTGAACACATACATTCCACACAAATGGGCACCTATTGATTCCCTCAGAAGGAAACGGGAGAGGCCTGTTTCTCATCATACTCTTTTATTTTGCTTTGTCGGAGAGATCAGCCGCACGCAGTTTGTAGCCTGCTCGGCTCCGCTTTGATGGCCAGTTCCAAGGCTAACGGGCGACTCCAGCGCCTCTCATGGTTCTGCCAGTGAACGTGGGCGGGTTCAACTGAAAGCTGTTTTTTTTTTAAGATTTAATTCTATGGCCGTTGCGTAGACAAGTGAAAGTGTTTAGTTCATTGTTTTTGTCCTGTGTTACGAAGACAAAAAAAATAAAACGATACACAAAAGCAATGGATTGCATTTGGTGTCGTTTTTCCCGACCTGCTGTGACGCTGTGCAGGCGGATGAGGGGCAAGGGGGGGGGGATGCTGCGCATAGTTGTGAATTTTACAGCTCGAGCTTTATTTTCTGAACATGGTCATCTAAGACTGTTTATAGGCGGGGAGCGGTATTATTCTTGGAGGACTTGTGAGGTTTTTATGAACTTTTCTTTGTGTGTGTGTGTGTGTGTGTGTGTGTGTGTGCGCGCGTCTTTGCACACGAGGGAGGACATTGCTGGGCAGTGAAGTCACGGCTGAGCATCTCTCCCCCCTGACTCCTGATGCAGTGCGATGTGGGAGTGTGCAGCTCCTCATGGTCGATTTGGACACAATCACGCACGCCTTGTTGTTGCTGGCGGCGATGTCACTGGAGGCCTTTGTTTGTGGGGGGGCGGGGGGGGTTGTTGGGGTTTGCAGTGGTTACTGAAAGTCTGTCTTGTTGTAGCGCAGGAGAGAGATAATCAATACAACAAGGCTTCTTTTTTTTGGGCGTCCTGAAAAATCCACTCACCTGTCCGTTTAACTCCTCGATGGATGTCCTTCTTTGTTCCTTTTAGGGGCTCGGACAGTCCACTTAACTCCGATGGTGTGATTCTGTCAGAGAGGGAGACAGTCGGGGCGTCACGTCACACGCTCTGGTCCCATCTCCCCCCCATTCCCCCCCAACCTAATTAGATTTCATGTTGCCATCGGAGCCCATGAGGCTTTTGGCAAAGATTCCTGGTGTCTGCTGGAACTCATTTCCCTCCAAGTAAAAAAAAGCCTTTAAAGTAGATTTTAAACTTTTCTTTGTCCCATTGGTTCTAAGTCACGTGATCGTCCGTGAAATAGCTTGGAATTCAGGGAAACTAAACAAAGTGCTGATTGAAACATTCCCCCGTTGTTTCCAGCCGATTAAGTCAAAGGCGACTGTTCTGGCTTCTTTGAATAACACACGGTCGTCTGACTGCTGGTCGTCTTTCTGGAGCAGCTCCTCATACGTTTGTAATCATTCATATTTAATGACGTGAGTGTTTAATTCTTTGATTCAATTTCTTTTTTTTTTTTACAATGTTTTATTAATGTTTTCTGCTTCATCCGGCTCGCTGGAATAGCAAAAGTAAAAGAAATATTGATTATGATATTATTATGCCAATTTTTGTCAACACCGTGAATGTGTAGTTGCTGGATATCGGCAACATGTCCTCAGTGGACTTAATTCACCGTCCGTTGTGATTTTTACGGGCAATTTGGACACAAGTCGCCCGTAAAATAAGCGCCGGGTCGGCATTTACCGTCGATCTTCAGAAGGCCGTAAATTGGGGGTATTTGCACCTTTTTTATTACCTGCAGACGCAAGTCTTTCTTTGCATCCATTTGTCCGTCTCGCCCTCGTGCTTCTGTCTTCCGTGCCCCATCAATAATTCACCCGCAGTAGATGAATATTTCAAAGGGTGCCGGACTCTCTTCCTCCACAGCTCGTCCCCGTCTCCGTTTTGTCCCTGTCTCTCCTTCCTCACCCGACTCTTACCTCATGACGGCATCGTGCTCTCCTGTGTGTGTGTGTGTGTGTGTGGGAGGGGAGGGGAGGACCCTGGTTTTGGTCCAATGGTATCTGTAATACTTGTACTTTGGCCTCATGCTGTGAGCTCCCAGGCTGCTGTCTCTGCTCATCATTTTTAACCTTGTGTGTGTGTGTGTGTGTGTGTGTGGGCTCATGTGTGCAAATAGATTATGCGTGTCTTGTTCTATGTCAGACTATTTTGGGGGTGGGGATTAATGGGGGAGACGTTTTTAAAGAGGGTGGAGTCATCTCATTAAACATGAATGGAATCTACCTTCCCTAACCAGGAAGCCCGTGAGGAGAGCCACGGCGAGCCTTCCGTTTCGTACCTTCAGCTCCAAACTTGAAGTGATTTTACCGATGATTACTCATCACTCAGTAAACCACTTCGGAAGGAGAAGCTGTATTTTGAATATCCATGAGAACCGCCTCTGCGATTGGCCCGGTTGTCTGGAAGCACGGCGCTCTTGGTTCTTGGTTCTTGGCTGTGAGTCGTCCCGCAGGCCCGTCCTCTGTCTCCTCGTCCACACGTCTGCGTCCGTCCGGTACAGCCGGGCTGGGTGGGTTGGGTTTAGGCAGCAGACGGTACATTGGTCAGTGTGAGGGGAACCATGTCAGGGTAAACCAATCCGAGGCCGAGTAGGGCGGGGGTCCCGCCCGTTTGTTTTCCATGGTAACGGGTCATCTCACTAATGGGCCTTTTGATTCATGAGCCGACGGGCCAGCCGATGCCAGTCCCGTTTCTGTTGGAATAATATAAATATAATTTTAATCTCCGTAATTTGACGGGACCAAAGACAATATATTCCATACACACATCCCACGATTCTGTTGCATTTATGCGTCTAATCTTCAGCGAGAAGCCCAAAAGAAACTAAAGAGGCTTTCGTCAACACCATCATCCAAGAGTCCGGCATTGCAGCAACATGACTGGAATATTTTGCCTTCTAATCTGGGATTAGAGCCGTATAGGATGGAAATGCGATGGCCAGGGGTCGATAGCAGTGACGGCGAGCGCAGGGCGGCGTGGAGGGGCCGAGAGCAGCGGCTCCCCAGAGGAGACCAGACAAAGGGCCTGAACCTATTTCCAACCTCACGACTCTGTGAGTGTGTGTGTGTGTGTGTGCGTGTATGTGTTCTCTCCCTGTCTGTGTGTGTGTGCGTGTGTGTGTGTGTTTTATTGGCAGGATTCTAGCGTTTACTTTGGCAGCGTCCGGCTGCGCTGCAATCTGTCTGATGCCCCTCTCCCCCCCTCGCTGCCGACGATGACGCCGCGTGTTTCCGCTCTGTTCCCTTTAAGGTCCTTCGGCAAGTTCTTATTAAAGAGCGATCCAATTATTGTACTTTTTACGAGCCAGGGCCAGACAAGGCGGTCAAATGTCAGTTCCTCTCTCTCTCTCTCTCTCTCTCTCGCTCTCTCGTATTTGATCTTCCGTTGCCTAGAAGACGGAGGCCATGAGGGGAAGTGACACTGTCTCATCACTGCTTCCAGACATGATGCAACAGTAACCGCTCAGCACCTGGAAGCGTATCAAAGCCAAAGTTCAACTTCCTCATCTTTCATTTTAATGTGACTCCCTCATCCTCAGCAGAATAGATTTAATTTACACTCTTCGGTTCATTTCATTATCATTTCATCTCATTTAAATCAATCGATATGTTATCTTTTATCTAATTAAAGTGTACCTTGGTTTAGCTTGCCTCAACTTCCTCAGCTGCCTTTTACCCAGAAGACACAATAAGAATTAGTTTCACTCTCTATTGTTCTCACTGCCTGTCTGAGCTGGCAGCGGGGCAGAGTGGCCTCAACGCGCGCACGCGCACACACACACACACACGCACACACACACACATCCTGTCCAAACCGAGGCTCACGATATCTTCAGCGGCTGTGAAGCTTACGTTGTGTGTGTCTGTCTGTGTGTGTGTGTGCGTGCGTCTATCCAGCTAAATAATTGGATTACGGTGATTGACAGGTGTGACCGGTGTTCAACTCGCACCCACACACACCCACTTGAACTCATGCCAACAACGTGATTATTTCAATTGCCACATGAATATGTCAGGTTGGGGTCGCCATGGCAACAGCGGCATCCGCTGTACCACCTTGACATGCGTGCGACTTCATGATTTTATCTGCTCAGAGGGATATTGTTATTCTGCCGTCAGTGTTTCCTGCTTGTTATCACCGCCGGCTGACAACCCTACGATGTATTCATTTCTACAGAATGGACCTGCGTTAGCCCGAAGCTAAATCATGTAGGTTATGTTCCCGAGCAGCGAGGGCGAGGAGGTGCAGGATGCAGATGATGCGGCAGGTGTAACGTCTGCTGTCTGAGGAAAGCCCTTACAGAGGAGGGTTTCAATATGACTGTCATCGGCCCGTTAGCAACGATTGAAGACGCTCTGTATTTTTGAGAAAAGCTTCTCTTCGTTGGCATGCACAGTTTTTTTTTTGGTATTAATATTGATTCAGAACTAAGAGACTGGCCGACTGACTGACTGACACAGGCTCAGGTGTTTAATTAGACACCCAATTAGCATTCTATGCAATCAGTGAAGGACATGAGGATTCAGAATTGCTGAAGTGGGGGCAGTCTTTTAAGAATGCATTATACTTGATACATTCTTCTGCAGGATATCAAACTTTTCACATGGCTTCTCCTAAAGCAAGAAGGCATCCCTTTGTTTTCTCGGGCGAGGTCACGAGTTACGTTTTGGAGAAGCTGTATAAACCGAGGCTGCATTTCAAGGGAGGAAGCGTGTGACGTTTTATTCTCATCACTTATCAGACTGAACCTGTGTATCTTCTTCTAGGTTAACAGACCTCTCGGGCATTCTCACAGATGGACCAGTAAACTACAAGTACAAGACCAAGTGCACTTGGCTGATAGAAGGATAGTAAGTATCACCCCCCCACCCCCATCTCTATAATCATTCATCCTACTTTGTTCTGCTTGGTTAAAACCTGTGATGGCATCTAGCTGAAGCGCTGCGGATGAAGAGCTTTGTTTTTGTTTTTTTACTTGGTAATTGGAAGCAGTTTGTCTCTGCATGTAGTTATTGTGCTCCATTGCTTTGGGCCCAATTACCGCACTGCAATGCCCTCAGGGATGGATATGACATACGGGATGCATTTTATTCCGCTGGTGTTGCAGCTAGTCATGACATGTGATGTCTTCCAACGGTCACTATCTGAAAGGATAAAAAAAGTAGAACATACAAAGAATAAATCATGTTTGGTCCCATTAAGCTGTTCATTTTCTCTATGACATTAGCACGAGCTGAAAATGAATGAATTCTTTCACTTTTCTGCACAGACGGCAGATCAAAAGCGCCACTTAAAGCACACTATACATCTAAGGTTTTCAAAAATGCATCGTTGCATATCTGCATGTTCCATTTATCAATAATTACGTCTGTTCCATCCACTAGATCCATTCACTGATACGTAAATGCACTCCAATTCTGAGGTTGTCCCGCTTTCTCATAGAACAACAGTGTCTTTGTTCTGGTGTAACTGGATCCCCTTGTACTCGTTTGTTGGTCACCATCAGGTTACCATTGACTGTTTGTATAAATATATGTATTAAGATATCGGTACGTTGCTCACTATGCGCACACTAGTATCCCGTTTTTGAGTTGTGAAACCATGCGTAATCTTTTTCTAACGGGGTCACACAAACCATTCCACCCCGTTATGGTTGCTTTTTTTTATTATTTATATTTTTAGAAGGTTATGAAACTAGAAATTGCGAAGTAAACGGTTTGATTGGGACGTCGCGACGTCTCAGAGACCACAGTGACAGTTTTCTTCCCCCCCCCCCCCTCCATCATACCCATCTGTACTGTGTTCTGCCTCCTGCTCCCAGTCCTAACGCAGTACTCAGGCTGCGCTTCAATCACTTCGCCACAGAGTGCAGCTGGGACCACATGTACGTCTTTGACGGAGACTCCATTTACGCCCCTTTGATTGCTGTCTTCAGGTGAGCGCCCGCCATTCTGCACAGTGGAGAGCTGTGAAATGGGCAGGGGGTGGGGGGGATGGGGGGGGTGTGGAAATAGCAGCTTTAATAGCTCTGACAATTGAGTTCCTTATGCAGTCAAATGAGTCCGCGTGTAGGCAAACAAAGGGCCTCGCAATAGAAATAATAGAAAGAAAATATTGCAATTTCTCAGATCAGCCCTGAAAACCACTTGTTTCTGGAGGTTTATTGCATGTATTCTATTGCCCCCCCCAAAGGCAATCTACAAGCATGTGGGTGGCTTCTTTCATGTGACAAGAATTCATTAAAAAACAGCAATGCCACAATGATTTAGCAACCTCCAGCGTTTCAATTCCGCAACAGAGGGTTATCTCCTGTTGCTCCCAGGACATGAAATATCTAATTTGGCCTTTTTTCAACCAAGGGAAGATTATCTGGCATTTAAACATGAAAAGCCTTGGACCTGTGGAGCGTTAGTAAGGACAATAAAGACGCTTACACGGTTTATTATAGATGGGTACATACTTATGCTGGGGAAATAAGGGAATGGTTGCCTCGGGGTTGGAGGCGTTTGTTACCAGACAGGTAACGCGGGAACAAAAGCAATTGGGGCTTGCCAGCGGTGCTCTTAGACCCAGAGTGTGTGAAATAAATAAATCATTCTCTTTTTCCGTGTGGTTGCCAGTGGTCTTGTGGTGCCAGAGACGAGGGGCAACGAGACGGTCCCTGAGGTGGTGACAACGTCCGGCTACGCTCTGCTTCACTTCTTCAGCGACGCCGCCTACAACCTGACCGGCTTCAGCATCGCCTACTCGTACGTCCAGCTTCATGCACACAGTTCATACATGGTGACCTAGATCAAGTAATTAATAACAACACGTGTACCTAATACAGCCTATGAAGAAAAATCGTTTTGCAGGCTAAATCATAGACGATAAACGAATGTACAATAAGCACAACAGACTATCAAGAGATTGTCAACAGCAAACGTGACAGAAAGCATGACCATAGTGCAAAAAACCCCCCAAAACAATTGAAACTTGATGAAGGACATCAGGTGCAGGTAGTCAGAGTGCACAACAAAGCATTTAACATTTGGTCTGCTTTTAAAAGTCAATTAATTAAATAAGCTGTAGGTTGCTAATTCTATTACATGCATTTAACATTTGGTCTGCTTTTAAAAGTCAATTAATTAAATAAGCTGTAGGTTGCTAATTCTATTACATGCATTTAACATTTGACCTGGGGGAAAAAAAAAGTACAATGCTGGGAACATAAAACTCTTTGATAGGTCCCCGTAATGAGTCCCATTAAGGGGATATTGAGCTGACCCTGGAATGACTAACTGGGACATTTAATGGAACCGACTCATCGTTAATGAAATTTGTTACACCTGTTCCCACTAAAACGAATAACAATGTTGGTGATTAAAAAAAACCAAATGGGCTGTCAGTTTTATACGGCTAACAATACGTCATCTGGTAAAACCGCCTCATACACTTAAAGCAATCAAGGTGGCTTTAAGGCAGAAATTGTGATCGTATCAGAATCAATTGCATGAGTTGCATCATGGCGTCACACAGCTCATATCTAACCTCTGTTAGCTGCAGCTAACTAGCTAACGTTGATGTCTTGTGAAGGCATAACTACATGGATTTCTCCATGATGTTGGTTATTTTAAGCTGTCTGGACATAAACTGCTGTTGGTGTGGCGAGCACAGTCTTTATTGTTGTGCTTTTGTTTCCCGACCTTCCTCAAAGGTCACTTGTACAGAAGAGTACAGTACAACACTGTGCATCTGTGTACACCATGTCACCACATCTCACTTACACACACACACACACACACACACACACACACACACACACACACACACACACACACACACACACACCAGGCTGCATTGTGCAGCAGTGATGCCCATGACGGAGTACGTAACATGGGTGAGACTGGGCTCGGTTGTTTGGTTGGTTGTTCTAGTCACAGAAACATACATTGAATTGGAAATGTCTTATTGTAGTTAATAAACATCTGAATCCACTCCATTTTCTCATAAGACATGAAAGTCTGCTATTAGCTGCTAGCTAAAACAATTTAGGTATTATTGTGAGGAAGTTTTGCGATATTTAAGAGATTATCAACACATCATAAATATAAAAAAACTGCGTTGATACTCTCTGTGAATAAGCAGTATTTTTCATTTTGTACATAAATATGGAAACAAGAAAAGGTTCTATGTAAAGTGACGTTGCGGAGGCAAACTAACGACCCTCCAGTCGCCCCGCAGGTAAACACTGTTAGCTTTTAGCGCTGTTAGCTATCAGCAGCCGGCTTGCAGAGGCTACGCTTATATATGTGTATATATGTATATGTATTTCTGAATGAATCCACAGCCTCAGGCTGTCCGCACACACTCTCACATGTACACACCCTGAGGCTGGGGGGGAGGGGGTACGGGTACGGGTTGCCATGACGACCCTCTTGTCACAGCAGCGGAGCTAAGCTTTTTGTAGAAACAGGAGGAGGATTTTTCTACCTTCCGAGATTCCCACCGTCACATCTGTATTGATCTAATGTTACAGAAGAAACCGTTTGTAATCTGAGGCAAATCTGTGTTTTTTTTTTCCATCAGTTTTATGTGCCGTTTCATTTATTTTTCCAGCCATTGAAGCTATTATTTTCGGGGATGTCTTAACGGTCCCACAGTTTCAGTCTCCTTTTGTGTAATTCATTCTAGCTAGAATGTCCTTCTAGCTGAAGCATCTCCTCGGTCTCGCTCCATCTCTCTTCCCGCGCTTCCTTGTATCATTACATTTAATAGACACTTTAGTCCAAAGCCTCTTGCCATAAGTGCATTCAGACTCAATGGGAACAAGAGGTACACATCGGGAAAAAAGCTGAGTTTAGTGCTACACAACATCTGCTTTTTGTGCTACTTGTGGTCCAAGAGCTGCAGAGTCGCTGATGAGTCTCCAGGGCTCCGCCACAAAAACACTTCCATATTCCATCATCATTAAATTTCTTTGTTAAAAATAACACTAACACGTTAATGTATCACACCGCCTCCACTTCCTGTCCCCCTCCAGGATGAACTCCTGCCCCAACAACTGCTCGGGCCACGGCCGGTGCAGCACGGCCAACTCGGCGTCGGGCCGCGTGTACTGCGAGTGCGAGGAGTACTGGAAGGGGGAGGCCTGCGACGTCCCGTACTGCCGGGACGACTGCGGCAGCCCGGGTCGCGGCTACTGCGACCTGACGGGGGAGAAGCTGTGCGTCTGCAACGACAGCTGGCAAGGTGAGTTATTAATTCCACACGCTGCACCTTGAGTTTCATCAATCGGTTAGAAAGGCGCCAGCGGCGGTGTTTGTTCGTTCTGAAAACAAATGCTACTGTTTTCAAGATGCAAGGTGTAATGAAAAAGGTCATTTTGATGTTTCAGTTTTGTTCATAACTTAGTGGGAAATTGGAACCGACAACAGTAGAAGAAAAAAAAAGCTGGACGGCAGCAGTTTTCTTGTTTGTGCTCAGCCACCTGATTCAATGATGTTTGGAGTTATGAAACAAAAGATACCGGGCTTCATTATTGGAGTTGTTTATCCTGCATTTGAGTTAAGTTTGTTTTGCACATAAAGAATCCCTTTTTGTTATTTTTCTCAATGTCACACGCACAAATCATTATTGGTATTTTATAAATCGTGTTTAATTAACACAATGTTAATTGTTGCGTCTTTACCTGGTGAACTTGTTTCTACTCTCAAAACAATTCAGAACACATTGGATCTTTAACTGTTATTGTTAGAAGTAGTAGGTGTGTGTGTTGCTATTGTTTTCTTATTATCGTACAGCCCTTCTACTTATTTCAGTGCAGTGAGGTTTGATCATATGAGTACGTGCTGCCCCCTTCTGGATTAACACTGTAATCACAAGTTAATTCAGAAAGTATTTTGGTCTATTTTGTTAATAAATCGCTGGCTGAAAAACATGGAATAATGCTTGAATTATGAAACTTAAAGGGAATGTGTCCCTTTATCTTTCAAGTTGAGTAAAAGAAAAAGTGCTTGTATGCTGTTTTTTCAGGGAAGCACTTTTTTCTGGCCACAAACAAACCTCATTTCTTTGTGGCATTTGTTTCATCCACGTGAGGCATATGTTGTTCAAAAGAGAGGCTTCAGGCGGCTTCTGCTTGTTCATGAATGTGGCGAGTGAGCAATAAAATAAGCCGAAGGCATTAGTGAGACACAGAGGTGTGTGTCTGCGAGGTAACGAGTCACACAGCCTCACAGCGCTCGTCTGATGCACAAACGCTGGGATAAAACGGGGCTGGTCGCCATAGCAACGCCTTTTCAGAGCGAAAAACACACATCCGCTTTTTCTTTTTGGTCCTGGCGAGCAACGTTCTGCCCGTCATCCCGACGTCCACCGAGAGCGAAGTGCTCTCGCCTCGTTTAGCATCGGCTGGTTGTCTCCGCAGGTCCCGACTGCTCTCTGTCCGTCCCCTCCACCGAGGCCTTCTGGGTGCTGCCCAGCGTCAAACCGTCGGCTCAGTCGCTGGGCCGGGCGTCCCATCAGGCCCTGGTGCACTCCGGCCTGATGTGGGTGGTGGGCGGATACTCCTTCAACTACTCCAGCTACCACATGGTCCTCAAGTAAGCAGCTGTTCGGGGCACTTTGAGCCGCCAGTGGGAGAAAAGGGGCTCGAGGAACCTCGAAAGGACGCATTTTGATTTGGCCCCCTCAGAGGAAGTTTTAAAAGTATTATCATTTCAGAAGCTTTAATATGACAAGCATCCAAACAATTAGCTGTTGGCAAATAATACAAATTGAAAAATGTTAACAGGACGTAGTCTGCATCGTCCTTGAAGCAACGTCTCATCCGTTCGAATAACAGAAGCCACTAAAGGGACGAGTCTCTCGTGGAGGTCCGCAGGGATCGAGACAGAGGCCTCGTCTTTAATGACATCATTTCCCCACACAGTTAAATCAGGCTTCAGATATTAGATCGTACGCACGGCGATTCCCCATTGATGTCTGTTCTTCCCGTGTGCAGCTACAACCTGGACAGCGGTACGTGGGACGCGGTGCCGGTCAGCAGCGGTCCTCTGTACAGATACGGCCACTCGCTGGCGCTCTACCAGGTCACACAACACACACACACACACACACACACACACACAGAGTTGTGTGAACATTCTTCAGTTTCTACGACACCTGTAGCCAACTGGTATCGATCTTCCTGCCGAGTTTCCATCCCTGTGTGCGTGTGCGGTCTCCCTGCATCAAGAAGTGGCTTCATGGTTCCAACTGAACTCTGACGGCTTTACTGTACTCCTTCTAGCTGCTCATTATTATAGAGCGCATGTGCTCAGGATTCACACGTGCACTTTAAATTACACTTTAAGATAAGAGTCCTAAAGCGCTTTGTATTCCACTCCACCAAAAAAGAGCTGCGCTGGTTTATTATGCGTTGTTTTAAACTAGATCATTTACTCACCTGACGTCACTGTTTTGATTTTTGATAGACATTTGATAGATTATTGGATTTTTATTAAGAACCGTGAACGTGATTCAATAATGAAAGTAATCATTGCCTCTTTGAACCATTGACACTATGCAGAAGGCCGGCCTTCCATGTGTCCCCTATAAATACCTGTGATTGTCAAATGACCTGTCAGGCACTGGGACACCTGCCTATATTTCTGATGGTGAAGGACGCAGGTGGAATGGACATTAAAAGGGGCTGCGGTGGTAACTCTTCCACACGAGCTCTGACTTCAAGGGCGGGACGAAGCCGGTGACCTCGCTTCATCTCGAGAGGACGCAGACTCGTTTCGACTCCACGAAAGCACAGGAATCCGTAGATTCCAGCCATTGTATAAAAAACAACTATAAATATTCTATTCCATTTGTCATTGTCATGTGACAAGTGTCCTTGGAGATGAGATGTTAACGGAGTGACGAATGCTGAAAATTGGTAGGAGGACGGTAGGAGGATTTGGACCCGAGCACAGTTTATGGTTATTGTTGAATTGATTGATTGTAGATTTACCGACTTCTGAGACTTGAGGTTCAAAACCTACGACTCAAGCAGTAAAGTTTGTAGTTCCATCAACCGCCAGCGCTTCAAGTTGCACCCTCGGGTGCCCCGAAATAAAACCAAGAGTGCTGCGGCTCGTTCCTCGCCTCGCGGTTAAATATGCCAATTTAGTTTTTTTTACAGTTTATTGCACCCGAGTGGCTAAAAATCAATAATGCATTAAAAATTAATAGGAGAGACTAAAGGATTTGAGGCTGCTGACGCCTCCAGACAACAAGGCCCCCCTCTTCTCACCGCACCTGTATTCCACAGCACCGTATGGATGAACAGCAGCTTCTTCAGTGGGGGCTGCATCATCATCATCATCATCATCATCATCATCATCATCATCATAATCATCATCCCACTAGGCCCTTGTGCTCATCAACGCCTCCCTCCCCTCCTGTGCAGGACGACATCTACATGTTTGGCGGGAAGCTGGAGGCCAAATCGGCCAACGTGACCGACGAGATGTGGGTGTTCAACATCCCCCGGCGCACCTGGTCGCCGCGGAAACCGGCCCCGCCTCCTCCCTACGCCCTGGAGGGGCACAGCGCCCACGTGGTGGAGCTGGCCGGCGGCGAGCAGGTGATGCTGGTCTTCTTCGGCTACTCGCCGACCTACGGTTACATCAACAAGGTCCAGGAGTACAACATCGGTAAGTGGCCAACACGCACCCCCCCCCCCTCCCCCCACCACCCATTTATTTCTATTTTGTCTCGTACCTGTGGCCACTTTTAGCCAGTAGATGTCAGTGTTGCACAGCGAAACTTAGAGCACGCACACGCATGCATGCAGATGTACACACCGTCTATTAAACATGCAAATTACACACACACACACACACACACACACACAGGAGGAGGCACCCAGGCTGCAGCGTCTGGGAGGAGACGGTGATTAATGACTGAAGCATTCCCTCTCTGTCCTCCCTCATCTTTGGTTCCTCCTCTCTCCTTCTCATCTCCTTCCCCTCTGCTCCCTTATCCTCCTCTAGGCCACAGCTCGGCGACCTCCTCCCTTCACCTCCTGCCCCCCTCCCTCACCTTTCCCCCCCACCCTGTCCTCCTCCACCGCCATGTGTCCATCCCTTTCATCCTCGCCCCCTCCACCCTCTTTCTCTCTCTCTCTCTCTCTCTCTGGCGGAGCATCGTTAGGCTTCAGAGGCTCGGAGGGACGAGTCTCATGAGGTAAAGGGATTTAATGACCACTCAGAGAGGCAGGTTCACAGCAATTAGCTACCGGGGATCAGAAAAGAGTTTTCTCTCTCTCTCTCTCTCTCTCTCTCTCTCTCTCTCTCTCTCTCTCTCTCTCTCTCTCTCTCTCTCTCTCTCTCTCTCTCTCTCTCTCTCTGATGGGACATTCTCTCCTCCCGTTTGCTCACTCCTGCCCCCCCTCGCACACCATCTTTCCTCGGCACTTGTTTTAACATGCTGATGATCACAATGTGCGACAATGACACCTCGTCCATCAAGTGCAAGCATCGGGGAGGATGTTTTGAAATGAAACACTCTCTTCACTTCCTAAGGCTCGAACAGTGCTGGCTGTTAAACAATCCAGATGTGGATTGTGAGGCGGCGGCACGCAGCAACACGATCCGTTCAGAGGAGACGGTGATCGGTGATCTCGAGTCGGGCAACGAATTCAAATATGTTGTGAGGGCCTTCTAGTACTTTTACTTTGACTTAGTTTCTCGCTGCGTGCTCTCAGAACAACAGGAGCTCCGGGCGTTCCAGCGCTCCAGGCGACGGCTCTTTTTCTCCGGCTTTCCGACTCCCTCCTCTTTCTCAGGCCTCCTTTCCCGCGCTGCGTGCCTCCGTTATTCGGGGCTGCTCGGATGATGTAATCCCTGCTTGTTTTATTCATCTGCAAGCGCCGCGCTGGTCTAATGAAGGGGGGGCGCTTTTAAATCCAATAAGGTCTCATTTCCTCCCTCTTACTGCTCGCCTCGCTCTCTCCGCCTCTCTGCTTCCTCTCTTCCCACGCTCTGTCTCACCTGCTGAATTAAATATGCTGTTTTTTTTTGTTGGAAAACGCTGGGACCTGCCAGAGCATCATAAAGCTCCGATCCATCGCAGTAACCTGATTCCTGTCCGTGTGTTTTTCAGGGTCCAACTCCTGGCAGGTGGCGGCGGCCGAGGGCGCCGTGGTGCAGGGGGGCTACGGCCACAGCAGCGTGTACGACCGCGCCGGCGGCTGCGTGTTTGTCCACGGGGGCTACAAGCCTCTGAGCAACAAGAAGCACGGCCTGGTGGACCACATGTACCGCTACCACGTCCACACCAAGACATGGTGAGCGCACGTCAGAGGAATCCGGACCCGAACCGGCGTCAGGTGCAACAGCTGCGTGCTCGGGTTTGCCGGCAGGCCGATAGAAATAATAACGCAATTCTGACCGAGCTGCCGTGACGGCAGTCGTTGCGGTGCCGGTGAGACCGGACAGGTGGTCTGACCCCGGGCGACCCCCCCCCCCCTCCGGCAGATGGGCGAGTGAGAGAAGACGCCGGACTCTCGGGTCTCTCCTCTCCGCTCTCGCCACATGCGACCCGCTGTCCCGCCGCGCCTCCCGCCTTCCACATGGAATTGGTCTCCGGAGTCGGGTGTCGCTCTTCAGTTTGCGTGGGTGTTCTTCCGCACAGCTGCGGCTCAACGTCCGAGGGGGGGGGGGGGCGCGCCTGAATGGTTTATCCTTAAATCTAAAAGTTAGGCCTCAAAGTCGCCTGAATAACGTGGGCAACTGTCGGCCCGCAGAAATCCATCTTTTTACTCTTTTGACGGGTTTATTAATTTTGTGAGCTCCTTTTTTTCTTAAGAGCCGCCAGATATCAAAGTCTCTGGCTGAAAGGCTGAGCCGCAGTAACTGAAGAAGCCTCAGAAAGCCACCACAGTTGGTCTCCAGTACGTGACCTTTGACCTCAAAGACAGACGGGTCCCAGGCGGCGGACCTCCCTGTGTGTGTGTGTGTGTGTGTGTGTGTGTGTGTGTGTGTGTGTGTGTGTGTTCTTCCCGTGAAGAACAGTTGGCATGAAGGGCAGTCACCACAGGACAGGTCACACACACAGAGTGACGCCACCAATGACATGGCGCCATGGACACACACACACACACACACACACACACATAACTGACAAATTATTGTGTGTCTCCGCCTGTGTGTGTGTGTGTGTGTGCGTGCAGGCTGATCCTCAGGGAGAGCGGCGTAGCGCGGTACCTCCACTCCGCGGTGCTTCTGAGCGGCGCTGTGCTGGTTTTTGGCGGCAACACTCACAACGACACGTCGCTAAGCAACGGGGCCAAATGCTTTTCGGCCGACTTCCTGGCGTACGACGTCGGTAAGTAGCAGGTACCGCAGTGTGTTTGTGCGACCCACGCCGGTCACAGTCGGCTCCAGGTGAGTAACGGGACCAAATGGACCTAGTGGGGAGCGATGCTGAGCAGTATTTGGATGATTAAGGAGCCCGTTCAGGCTTCCCAGTGGCACCATAGAGCAGATGGTGAGGATGTTGGATGTTAGAAGTGTGGGGGGGAGGGGGGGGGAGATGGAGTTCTATAATGACCTCACTTTCAGCCGTGACCAAACTTACATAAACCTGGGAAAGTGATTTAAAAGCTGCAGACACAGCTGAACCCCACATACACATCTTTATATTAAAAAAAAAACATAATCCTACATTACAAAATCCCTTCTGCTTATTTGTCATTGTCATGCTGGTCCAGCTCCGTCGAGCCCCCCCCCCCCCCCACCTGTTTGATCTCCCTCTGCTGTGAAGCATGCGATAAAAAGGGAAAATGCCAATAAAGATATTGGTGGGATGAGGCGCTGAATGAGAAGAAGCATCAAGAAGAGATACGGGGGCTGAGGAAGGAGAGAGGAGAGGAGAGAGGAGAGAGGAAAGGAGTTCCAGGTAATATGCAAACCAGTTTAAGCCATTTAGGGCAAAGCAAAGTCTAAGCGTGTTGCTACATATTTAAATGTAAAAGCAGGGTCTTGGTTTGTCCTCAGGACACCCACTCCTTTATTGCACCCTGAACATATTAATAATGATTTATATCCTGCCTGTTCACAAAGTAATCACAACCCTTATCGACCATCTATTGTAAACGGGGGATTAGATCGCAATTAAATAGATGATGAAACTTGTTTTTAAGGTGCCATTTGTTTCCTTTCCTTTTCTTGTTTCCTCCCCTCCTGTATCCTCGTGTCCCCACAAGATAATGAATTGGTCCCACATGTGGAATTCACCTCTGTCCATCACCTGGCCCCGGTCGCCCCCACCCCCCCCCCGGCTCTGCGCTCGCTGCGAGCAGAGATCTTTCCACCACTAATTTGTTTTTGTTTTGCCGCTCTAACCTTGGCGGTTATTAGCTTCTCCGGCTCTTCTGCTGCTGCACATTAGACTCAGGTCGACACGCACGGCACTTTTCATTTGGATTTAATTCTCCCTCTCACCGTCTGTCCCCCCCCCACCCCACCCACCCATCCACCTTCCCCTCTCCTCCCCCCTTCACTCAACCCTCTGCCACCCTCGCACGTCTAATTAGATTTGTGTGGGGAAAATGAACTCTGATTAAAAATGCAGTACTCCAACGTGACACACAACACAGGCACACACCTGGTAGACACCCACACACACACACAGACACCCACACACACACACACCCACACCCACACACACACACACACGCGCGCGCATGGCAGAGCCTTGGAGTTTGTCTGAAAGATGTTGGGAGCCGAGATATAAAGGATGAGCAAACTGTTGCTGCTCCTTCCTCCTCCTCCTCCTCCTCTTCCTCCTCCCGCACTTCTCCACCAGCAGCCTCCACCAGTGCCGATCAGATCAAACTGTCAATCAGCCGGCCTGCCAGCTTCGATCTGCTCCCATGATTTCTCTCTCTGTCCCACCATGCATTATTAACACAGATGTTCTCATATCCTGAGAGGAAATTAAAGTCTCGGTGTGTATGTGTGTGTGTGTGTGTGTGTGTGTGTGTGTGTGTGTGTGTGTGTTGTGGCTGATAGGTATCTGTTGATCCTGCATTTCTTTTGGTGTAAGATCTGGCAGTTTGACTCTCGGGGTGGTTGTTAGTGTGTGTGTGTGTGTGTTTGTTTTATCTCTTCTTTCATTTTCTTGTAGAGCCACAGGGTTTTATCTGTTGGAGGTTAGATGTCAGCTGTGGTGCTTTTCAGCATCACAATAAACCATGAAGGTTTTTAAGTTCTATTTATTTATTTTTTTACATAAAGAAATGTGGCCCTCGCTCTTAAACAAGCGCTTCCTGATCCGCTGAACAAGGCCCCCCGAGTACTTCATGAGGGGATTCTCCACATCACCACGATCCAACGTTATATTATAATCCAGGTTAAGAGGATAAGTGCTTGTTCCTTGGAATGGAATCAGGGGGGAGGGGGTTGAATCAGGGTCACCCTCCACTGGGCGGTCCTAATTCCAATTAGGAGACGGAACGGTGGCGTGTCATAAATCTGGACTTGGATGCAGTCAAAAGTCCTTCAAGTATTTGCATGAAATCATTTTTTTCCCACTTAGTTTCTTTCTCACCTCCCTGAAACTTTGAATTCAGTCGCTTGTTTTTGCGCTTGCTCCTCTCTCTTCAGCCTGCGACGAGTGGACCACCCTCCCCAGGCCCGGGCTGCACCAGGGACGCCAACCGATTCGGACACTCGGCCGTCGTTAGCAACGGGTGAGCGCCGTCCTCGCGCGCTTTACGGCGCGCTCTCCGGAATGTGCCAACTAGACGAGTCAATCACATGGATGCAAATGAAACCCATCTACATGTGTTATTCTTCCACAGTTCTTCCACAGTCCTTCCTGCAGTGTCCTCTAGGACTTTAGTTGTGTGGGTTGTTTACGGATTGTATGCTAAGTTTAGTCCTGGGTTTAAGTCACTTCTCCCTCTGCTGCAGCCTGTGCAGCTCTCTGTTCCGTCTCTGCACCTCTATATTTGGATGTTCCTCCTGCGTGAAACTTTCTTTTATATTCTCAATCTATAGATTCAGTGC
>CM037922.1:1807500-1837500 GCA_021346845.1 Apeltes quadracus | reverse complement strand
TTTTGCTCCTCGCGTGTTCTCCTCGTCTATCTGTTTTTTTGTTTAACCTCGCTACTTTGTTTCTCCTCCTCTGCTTTGCTCACCTCCTCTCTCAGTTTAGTGAGCAGCAAAAAAAAACAACACACCGATAAAATAACAATGAAAACAACAACTGTCCCGGGATTATAAAACCACCTCCATCTGGATCTCATGCACCCTCACAATGACACGCACTGAAGAGGAAGTCAAACAGAAGGCCAATAAGACACGCTTGACTGGAGGCGATTCTGCAGTGTGTGTGTGAAGGGGATAGATGGAGAGATTAAGCGGCGCTGTGTTCGTGAAGGGGGGGGGGGGGGGGGGGAAGCGTTCGATGCTGTCGTCGCGTGAACCTGGTGTCCTCGCAGCCACGAGGAAAACGAGATAAATCCTCAGACGTCTTTGTTCCTCCGCTCCTCGAGGGAACACTTGAGTCTGGAGACAGCAGGAGGTCAGCGCGCGAGCGTCCCGTCTGACGTCCCGCTGACTCATTTCCGTAACGTCTAAATAGAGATTTATCACTCAACTAGTGGAGAGAAAGTAAGAAGAAGAGCCGAGAAGGAGGGGAGAAGTTAATCCATTGCAATTTGGAGCTAATAATATTCATTTTCTGTAATACATTGCACTTTAGCATATGTGCTAGCCAGCCAGTGAGCTAGCTAGCAGTCAAATAAATAAATAATTAAAAAAGCTGCTTTCCCACAGACTTGCATTGGAAACCGAGACTTTTCTAAACCAAGCGATTACCCATCTTTATGACTAAGCGAATTATTGAAATCCTATTTGATTTTATTTTTTACGTCCTTATTGTATCTTTTACATTTAGGGTTTAACTAATCTACTCACTGCATCCGCGGTTATGTGTGTCTGTGTGTGCTCAATGTAGTTTAAGGAGCAGTGGTGCAAAGCCTGATGGGAAAAGGGACACATCTGGCCCCAACAGCCCGAGGGACTCACTCACATTTTTTCCTCCATATTTGTACGCCAACAAAATGCTGTTGTTCCGAAGGTCCGAGGCGAAAGAGGGCCGAGCGGAAGGGTTCTCTATCTCCACGCGTTGCCTTTTTACTTCTGATATTAATGTTTCCTCCCGCGCTCGCATCTCACACCTGGCAGGTAGAGCTGCGGGATACAAGGATTACTTTGAACGGACAGATTAAAGGCTTTGGCGAAATAGAAAGCAAAGCGTTCTTGTTAGCTTTCACGTGCTAACGCGTGATCATGTGTCACCCGGACAGAAGGACTTAGGTTGAGCATCGGAGTGTTTCGTAAATGCATATATGTCAATTCCTGTGAAGGTGCTCGTTGTTGCCTGAGATCGAAAGGGGGAGATTACTTTCCCCCCCCCCCCACGGAACTCTCTGTGGCCCTTTTGTAAGGGGAAAGAAAGACGGTCCGATATTTTGGCACTCGGGCTCTGCTCTAATGACACGGCAGACAAGCAGATAGCATTGATCAGAGTGACCCCTCTTTCTAAATCAATGGAGATGATCCCATCTAGATAGCGTTACAGCCAATCAATAACAGTCTGTGTGTGTGTGTGTGTGCGTCTGCACTCGATGCTGACGACCCGACCTGTGTCTCGGATAGGCTACCTGTGTGTGTGTGACTCAACGTAGTATTGAGAGGGTGTGTGTGTGCGTGCATGGGTAAGTGTGTGTGGGGGGGGGTGAAGCTTAAGGTCAACCAAGGTGAGTCGTAATGGGACTCTGAGCAGATCCAATCTGGGACCACTTGTGGCAAAATGAATTGGCCTCACACACAGGAAGTCTATCCGTGAGCGTGTGTGTGTGTGTGCGTGCGTGTGCACGTACGGCCGGGTGTCTGCGCGTTCCTCAGAGTGTGTTTGTATATGTGTAAAGGCCACGCTCGCTGGGGAAAACTAATCTAATTTTGACAGGTTTGCACAGACAAAAGGCCACATTTATTGAAAAAACCCCACAAAAAAACAAGAAGCACGGCATTGGATTTGCAGCTGCGAGTGTGTCGCGCCCGAAACGAATGTCTCGCCGCTCCGAGACCAGGGGGGTGTAAAATGCCACATGATTGCGTTGCGGCGTCTCCGTTTCCCTGCCGTCTGGTCGGACGCCTCCGCGGTCGATCGGATGGCGTCTTTGGAGTCCTCTGTCACCGATATCCCCCCCCAGGCTCCCCTGAGCAGGGCGAAACGCGGCGAGCGGGTCAAACGAGCGTCCGGACGTCAAGGTTAAAACAGATTGATGTCGGGTTAAAAATGAGAAGGGTTGAGTTTGGCCCCCTCCGACCTGCACGTGGCCGCGGTTCATCCTGCGAGAAGAAGAGTGCGAACAAGGGAGGAATGAGAATAGAAGCATTCGTAGGCAACGAGCCTCTTTTTCCGCTCAGTTTGACTTCTCGGTTTTGTCACAGAAACAAAACCCAGTTTTTTTAAAATCCTTTTTTCACTTATCTTTCACTCATTTTTATGACGTTTTCTTTTGCAGATTTTCAGACATTTTTCACACTTTTTTCCTGACATTTTTCACATATCTCTGAGACATCTCTGAGACACTTTTTTTTCAGATATTTTTCTGACATTTCTCGGACAATGATCTCTTTCACAACGGACCAACAGCTGCAGTCACTTCGGATTCACAGCTGGTACAATACGAGACACCCCTTCCACTACCTTTTCGTGTTTATTTTCCGCATCAGCATCACCAGGCTGCGGTGTTAATGTGCTTTAGAGAAAATCATTGAGCACATAAATCCAGACTGCTGCAAACCCAGACTTTATTACTCTGCGCAAGACATATGCCGTGAGATATGATAATGCATTCACGGGTCCACAGTTGACAGAAATAGGCTCCAAACGCCGCGGCCGCGTCTATCATTCAACCTACGCCGCCGCGCTGCACGTTGGCCTGCAGCGCCCGGGCTGCAAACCACATCAGAGGAAACGGTTTCTCGACACCGACGTTTTATTGTTTTTTGTCGGGGATCGGATCATTGCCGTGGCAGATCCAGGGTCAGCGGTCCATAACGCATTACCGGCAAACTGCTGTTACGGTGCCACAAATGTTCAGGCTGAGAAATCCGCTTTTATCCCAGAAGAACGGAAATGATCTCACGTTTGTGGTTTGTGGATTTTGTTTGTTTTTGTTGTCACCGCGGAACAAGTGCTTCAAGTGGAGTGTTCTGCAGGAGCTGATTGTGACGGTTCTTACTCGCCTTTTAACATCCGTCCAAAAGTGCTACGAACCGAATGTTGAGAACTAGAAATGTTTGTTTGTTTGACAGGACGTGCTTCTTAAGTGAAGTCGGCACAAACCCAGACCGGGCCTTTCCCACGTTGGCACCACGTGCCGACTCGCACTGAGTTCAGATCTCAGCGAGGCTTCGACCCCATGCGGACACAACCTGGATAATTCATCAAACCCAGGTCCATCATCTCCCGCTCATATGGGGGGTCGGGGGGGGCAAATGGCCGTTCGAGTGCTATTCTGATTGTGCCGTTTCAAAGCAAAAGCAAAGCAAAAATTCTATTGCGGGGAATTAGCAGAGCTTCATTGGCGGCTATTTTTCGATGGAACAAGTCCACCAATGCTGCAGAAGCAATGCATGCTGTTTGTTTATCCAGCCGCCCCTTTGTCCCCCAAATCTATCAAATCCCTCTCCGATCAGGCACGAGACACGTGTGAACTCAATTTCTATTGAATGTGGAAGTATAAAGAGTTTATTTCTCAGTGCAGATCAATTAATTTTTCTTTTAGACTAAGTTTAAATATGAATTTCAATTTCAAACTTTCGAATCCAGTGTCTTTGATCTTTTGTTTTTCAAAGTGTTTGATCTTCCACGTCTCGTGGTCAACGCCGACTGCATCCGGCTTCCCTCGGCCTACCTCGTTCCTCACCACGCGGCCCCCGCAGCGCGCAATGTAAACACACGGAGAAGCCTCTGCTGGCTCGCACACGCACACACACACACACACACACACACACACACACAGGATTTGTATGCGGCGACAGGTTCACCGCATTCCGACTTTGGAGCGTCTCTCTCGTCTCTCTCTTTCTCTGTAAAATAAAAAGCTGCGGAAACATGTACTTCCCCACAAAGATTTGTTAGCTCCTTCTGTTACAAGATGTGCGTCTGTGAGTGTGTGCGAGTGTTTGTGTGTGTTTGTGTGTGTGTGTGGAAAGGGAGAAAGAGATAACATTGTTCTCCCAGAAATCTATCAGCTGCAACAGGATTGCTTCCCCCCCCCTCCACTCCGCTTTTCCTTGTGTTTCATTCCTGTTTCCATCTTCCCCGTCTCTCTCTCTCTTTCTCTTTCTAAATCCACTCTTCCCCCCTCATCTTTTCTTCCTCTCTCCACCACCTCCTCCTCCTCCTCGTTTTCCATTACCCCCCCCCTCTCCACCTCCCCCAAACAGAGCACCAGTTGCACCTCATAACATCTAGTTTAGCCGCTGAACGCCAAACAATGGATCGCTGGAGTTAACTTAAGTGTGTGTGTGTGTGTGTGCCTCCTCTACCTCTGACGGGGAGAAAAGAGATGAATATGAAGATGGCAGAGAAATGGGAGCAAAGAGGGAGGCGGGAGGGGGGGGGGGGGGGGGGGGGGGCGTAACGGATGGGCAGAAGGACGAGAGAGGAAAGAGAGAGACTTCAGAGGAAGTTACAGGGAGAAATGAGTGATAGAGGGCGAGAGAATAAAAGCAGATGTATAGGGATTGGGTGAAGGGGGGGGGTGGGGGGGGGATTAGTTACGGCCGGTGCAGTCTGGAGACAAGAGGGATCGAGGTCGGGCTCAGCAAGGTTGTACTTTGCATTTGTCAGTTCGGCTCGGTTGTGCCGTGTGATTTCCGCGCGCCGGGGGCCTCCTCATCTAGAGGGCAACACATTACACGACGAGTTAGCAGCCGGGGGGGGGACTGATGTACGAGCAAATAAACTCAGTGTGCTGGTGATGAAACACCTGCAGCACGAAGCTTCACTTCCACGTTAAAAGGAAGTTTAATGCCGTGGAATTATTAACATGCGGCGCTGCATCGAGGAGGACCGGGAGGTGGCGATTGAGTCGGTGAACTCGAGGTAAAAGTGGAGGCCTTTTCTCACAGGCAACTATCGGATGAGAGGAGTTTTTTTTTTTATTATTTCTTACTTATTATATCATGTGATGCTTTCACATTTGCTTACACATCTGCTAAAAACTAAAAGTAAAGTAAAAAAAAAGTTGCAAACCCCTGGACTAAACAACCAGCGATTATTTCAACACTTGTTGTGTTCGTGTCTTTGACACTCGGGCAGGAGCGTGAAGGCACTTACACATACATGATGCATGAGGAAACACACCGAAGTTCGAATCCCTCGAGCATGCAGATTATTTTTTGTATCGAAACAAACGTGGATGGAAACCAGCACCTGCAGCGGAGATTCTGCTGCAAGGAAGCAGAAGCGCATTAAGCTGCGAGGCGGAGTGAGGCGGGTTCCTGGGGGGGGCAACGTGGGGATCGGGAATTGGATGAATCAAGACTGTTGTTCTTCTTGTTTATTATTTGCTGGTATTCCTCCCCCTCCCCCCCCCCCCCCCCCGAGAGACAGGTGTGTGACGCCATTGCTCGCAGGAGTCATCTTTAATGTGGAAATGTGAAACCTTCGGTTCACATGGACTGAAAAATAGCATATTCATTTTTTTTTTTTAATAAGGGAGAAGGAGTCATGGTGATTTTCATAATTTTAATTGGGTAAGAAAAACAACAAAAAACTAATATGGAATCTAAGGCACAATTAACTATTCCAAGCAGAATGTTTTTGAATACATATCTGGGGGGGGATTTTCAAAGCAGTTCCACATGTTGGGAAATAAACCGGTTCTCGCCGAGACATAAACGAGAGGATCCAAACAGCGAGCTGGTGTGTGAAGCTGGACCCGGGAGTTGATAATCGAGCTTAACATGAAGCCCGCGAGCAGCTTGGTCTTCTGCGGGATTTGTTAGAGATTAGAAATGTACAGAATATCATCCAATTTATGCTTACTGCTTTTGACGTGACTGTGAAAGTTTTACCAGATGTCCCGGAAAAATACAGTTTATGAAGCGCATTTACATAAATTTGTGTTTACAGAACGTGTTTGAATGTGTCTGTTTGCATATATATCAGTAGTATATCTCTGTTTTTTCAGTTCCCTGCAAACTCGTGAGTCTTCGTTTGTCCTTCTTTTATGTGTTTTTGTTCAAATCTCACTTGGTTTGCTCGCCCAGGTAAGACTATTCAACGCGCCCGCGTGTAACCTGTCGCTGATTCATCTTTCTTCAAAGGAAACCTGTCAGGTCTCGTTGTTGACCATGTTAAGCGATGTAACATACATGCATACTGAGGAGTGGAAGCATCACTTTTGTCCTAGAAATACGACTGCCGGTGGCAATAAAAACAAAAAGCACCAGTGAATCATTCAGGAAAGCAGCTGAATTCAGCTGAGGATGAAGGTGATTCTGCAGCCGGCTAACAGAGCTACGGCAAATACCAGAGTAGAATCTAACAGCTAACAAGGCTAGCTTTGTATGCAGCTAACAAGGCGGATAATAATAATAACCATAATAGTGATAATAATGCATCCCATTAGCGCTAATGGGATGCATTATTATCACTATTATAAACACAATGAACAGCAAATGAGTTGTGTCAGCAGTGGTTTGTATGGGTTCATTTCACAATTGATTCAATATGATCATTGTGAGTGAGAAAGAAAGTACGAAAAAGATTCTATTTAGAGGAAACTGTGTTGATTGACAGCCTGACTGCGAATCTGCGGCCCATTGTCTGCGTTTCATTCATGATTCACTGCTCAAATGCTGGAATAATGTGCTTTAAATCCCCCCCAGCCAGACCCGGCTCAGCTGACAGACGCTCAGCGGATTCACTGCTCTTATTCTGCTCCGAAACTCATTAACTAAATCCGCCTCTGAAAAAAATAAAAAGAAAGAGTCTTGCCATTATGGGTTTAGGCTTTAAGTAATTACGTTGCAGGTATCTCGCGCAAGAAGTTAGTAAACCTTTCTAATTGCGGTATTGGATTGCTCGTGCCTTTGCTGCAAACCATTAACCAAATGTCTGAGGAGCCCCACGTACCCGCCGTGAGGTAGTTAATTAGAACGGAGCGACGCCGGCGGACGAGACACCCCATAATATCGCTGTATTAATGCTCGAGACGTCTCAGGCTGAGCGACGCCCGCTGACCGCAGGAGACGCTTCCAGCTGCAGCTCCTCCTCACACAGGCCGCACGTCTTTTCAACAGTTTCATTCAACAGTCCTTTTTCCAGGGGATTTTTGTCACATATATTCTGCCCCCCCCACCCCACACACACACACACACACACACACACACACACACTTATTTCTTAATTAACCCCTCCCGTGTCCCCTCTATGCCCCTCCTTGGACTCTCCATCCATTCATCCCGATCCCTGTCTATCGCTCCGTTTCTATGGTTTCTATGGGGGACTTTTCTTTACTTTTTTCGGGGGGGGGGGCAGAGATTGATTGAGTGAATGGTGATAAAGAGACAAGAGGCGAGGGACTGCAAGTGGGAGGGGCAGTGAAGTAGCAGGAAGGGGGGAGACGTGAAAAATCTGTGAGCCATAATCTTCACTCAGCCTGGAGAAGCTCTCCTTACACACACACACACACGCACACACACACGCACACACACACGCACACACACCCACACACACACACATACACGTCGACAGGCACAGACACACACATTCTGGGGGGGGTTAGTTGAAGACAGAATGGAAATCAATGCAACCACTACCACTATGCATGATAATGAGAAACACTATGCCTCTCTTTTTGTGTGTGTGAGGCAGCATGTGTGCAAAATGAGCATCTGTTTGTGTGTGTGTGTGTGTGTGTGTGTGTGTGTGTGTGGATGTGATTTTGTATCTGCAGAGTATGTGTTTGTGTTGGTGTGTGCGGCCTAATCCTATCTAAGCCTTTGGGTGTGTGTCCGACTTTGATTCAGAGCCGTAGGCTTGGTGTATCTGCCCCGGCGGTGTGTGTGTGTGTGTTTGTGTGTTTGTGTGCCCTCGTACTGTATGCGCACACGTCTATATAAATACATGAGTGTGTGTAAGTGCCGCGGCCTCGCCGGAGGTCGACTCCCTGAACGCCACGAGGGAGAGTTCAGGTTCAGCAGAAAGTCACTTTATTAAAAGTGGCAGGAAGGTGCCGGGGCAGCGAGTGAGACTAAGCCTCTTCCTGGTCACGCTGTCTTTGCCCCGGCAGTTCAGCCGGACGTCAGCTGGGGGGGAAATAGAACTGGGGGAGGAGGTGGGGGTTGGAGGGGCGGGGGGGCGTTTGAGGCAGCGGCGAGGTTAAATTCCAAGGTGGTGCAACTACAAGCAGCGCGAACCCGTCCAGATGCAGAGGGCTTGAAGTGGCGATCTGAAATCATTATTCCTGGTCACGCTGCAGGTTGCAAGAAATCCATACGACCACCGGCGCCGCGGCGCGTTGGGCAGTTCATCAGCAGCTCATTCGCCACATTAGAGACGTGAGACGGGAAGCACGGCGGAGCATTAAAGGCGCGTTTGTGAACGTCTTTAATTGACACATTGCTTTGGTTCAACGTTTACTGAAATAATAAATCAATTGATAGGCAGAGTGATTATCTCATGTATTTCCTCTATACAACCGGACGGGCTGTGTTTCTACAGGAGGCCGCGAGGGACAAACCTGGTAAAGGAAGGGTGAGCGCGGAGGAATCATTTGGTGCCATGAATTCTACATGATGTTCCTTCAAGAAGCGTTTTTTTTTTTGGTCTTGCATCCGTCATGCTTCTCATAATTTAGCCATTTGCTCGAGAGGTTCTCTAACATTGTTTTAACGGAAAGAACATGTGGGCCTGCTTTGAAAGTGACATACGATTTTCTTTTTAAACAACAGCTATGTGCGTGTGTACACTGCACTCCGACTGTGTGCCAGTGTGTGTGTGTGTACAGAGTGTATCAGTGTGTGAGTGTGATTAGTGAGAGTGTCTGTTCTGTTAGTTGGAGGGCTGTTGTCTCGAAAGATCATCCATTTGTCTCCATCTGGCCCTCTGGCTGCAGATACATCCCTGCTACGTCACACACACACGCACACACACACAAAGGCGCACACACTCTCTCACACTCCAATGGCGCCTGCACTCGGCGCCGGTGGGAGCCAAGGTCCTCACCCGCCGCACTTGAAATGCTTTTTGAAGACAAAAGCACTGGTTAGCATTTTATCAAAGCCGCCACTCAAACGCATTTTAATCTGCATCTTCAATGAAATCATTTTCTCTGTGATTTCCAGGTTGCGTAGTCGGCAGGATAAAAGCCTTTAATATCGAGTGTGACGTACAGGTGGAGCCGCCTGGCCTCTCATTTACTCGGAGATGGAAAAGGTGACGCTCCGCCTACGTTTAAAAAGCACGGCTCCGTATCTCTCCCCCCCCCTCATGCATGATGAGTGTCGCTCCGGAACCTGAAATAAGTGCCACGCTGTAATCGAGAGAGACGTGTCATCAGCCGAAAGCTTTCCTGTAAACACCCGGGACAACGTGCACTGTGTGTGTGTGTGTGTGTGTGTGTGTGTGTGTGTGTGAGAGAGAGCTTTAATTCAAACAATGTTTATTCATAGGATTGGACTGTTTGGCCAGGAAGTGGGTCGTGCTCACGACACAGCATAGCAAACACTCTTTGAGAGGGATGCGATATTAATGTCAACACGCCCGTCTCATTTCCCTCCCGCGGTGGCAGATTCGGCTTCTTTAAGCCGAGAGCTCGCGTTCTGGGACCAGCAGGGGAAAGGTAGAAGGGGAAAGAGAAAAGGTGAACTTCACACACCCAGCGGACAACCAGCTAAAGACGAGCTAACGGCGCGCTGACGGCGGCCAAGCTCCGATTTTAATCTAGCTCGGGCTCTAAATTAGGGGGTTACGAGTTTCAGATTAAAATATCGAAGATCAAAGATCAAATCAAAGATGATGTTCTGTACCAAGGAAGCTGCAACAATAATAAGAACAGTCCCCGTGTGCGCTGCGTCGGCTCGGCCCTGGCAGCAGCTGTGCAGTCGAGTGTGTAATCAAGGCGATCAGCTCAACAGAAACACAAAGCCACAGCTTCCACAGAGAATGAGATGCACCCGGCGCACTTTTATAAACTCTGAAATACCAAACTGTTGCATGACAAATGAACACATGACAACACTTCGTGGAAACGTGACTTAACGTGTTGTTGTGCTGCCTGTGTGCGCTCAGGCTGCTCACTGGCACACATTAAGCAGACATAATCAATATCCACACGTGCATCTGGAGCCGAGGCGTCAGGATGAGAAATCAGAATACGGCGTAATTGAAATGATTCCGTTTAAAAAACATATCTTGTTTGGAATAAGAAGCTGCGCTCGGGTCGGGTTTTAAAATGCTCGACGAATGAAAAGTGGATTCTCATTCGTTACGAACTTCAAAACAAATTAGTCACATTCCGTGGGACTTCTTTCCGCTCATCGTTACAATGTCCCCGACCGGTAAAAACATGAAAACAACATGTGAAATATCTAAAAGCCGGCCTTTAATTCACACTCTGGTCCAGCTGTCGGTGCGTTCAAGAGTCAAGGCGTCTCCATAAGGTTTGTGAGACCCGTACGGGTCAAACTAAAGGGCCGATGTGGCTTCACACGCTTTTCAGAGACGGTAAATATCACGTTCACACGCTCTCCAGGAATGTTTTTTTAAACGTCCGTGCTGGTAATCCCAGTCTCCGGTGCGGCAGCAGCGCACGGCTTCAGTCTAGAGAACAGAATTTAAAAAAGCTATTTTAAAAGTTGCCTGTCCGCGGCAAAGAAGCAAAAACTAATGATAAGGGCCTCTGCAGAAACAAATCGGTGGCCAGTTTAGCTGAAGAAGGTCGACTGAGTTCAGGTCTTGTAAATTTTTTCATGTTTCATTTATCAAATTCTTCACATTTGCCTTCTCAGGCACAATGTGCCGCAGTGTTTTGAAAAAAAAAACCCCAAACATTAATCTGCTGGGTGTGTGTTGACACAAAGAGTCTCTCTTCATCTTTTCTCTCTACGCCCGAATGCATATTAATTATTTAAAAACACAACCCCACACACACACACACAGACGGCGAGGGCGCGCAATCCTCCTCTCCGAAACGTCTCCGCCATTAAGCCACAACGTGTCGACTGAAGATAAATGTATAGTTTGGGGTTTGGTTGGACGTGTGCGCGCGACCCCACACAGCCGTGATGACAGACGGCTGGTCGTCACTGTGACGGTTAAAGGCTTCAGTTGAACCGCCAGCGAGACTCACCATGCAGAAGGATGCGGAAGCCGGTGAGGCCTCGTTCTCACTGCAGCGTCATGAAGTAAACAGTTAGGAAAGCGTTGTGCGGGATGAACGAGCGTGTCACCTGCAAGAAGTAAAGAAGTCGCATTTTGACCGGTGTGGCAGCTTGCTGAGAATAACACAAACAAAGTTTATCCTGAGAGTGACACGTACACAATACAGTTTATTCTGATAACTGAGCATATGCAATAAAGTTTATCTTGATAATTAAAAAAACACACTAAAGTTTAACCTGATAATAAACGATACACAATAAAGTTTAACATCCTACGAATAGCAATTAAGTTCTTCCTGAGAATAACACATAAAACAATAATGTTTAATCCCAAATGGTGTCAGAAGGAAGATGCAACTGTTTAGAGACCAACGTCACGAGCAGCAGAAATAAACTATTTTAAAGAGGATGGTTTTTTATCGACTAATCTGCCGGTTGTGTTCGCAATCAATCAAAAAAAAAAAAAAAACGGTCAACTAAATTTCCTTCAGCGCAAATTCCTGGTTCGTTCACCTTGAAAACCTAATTAAAATCTGCACTGTTGATCCATCGATCGTGTAAACGACAACTCAACTTTAATTCTTAATAATAAAAGAACCCTGAAGCAACACTTGAATAATGTAATTAACACCAGACAAAGGACGGAAACGTAGGCAAAACGTGTAATATAAATAAATAATATGAATATTATTATTTCACGTCAAGAGAACTTTTCTTTTCACTCACTTCCACCAGCATTGATTTTTTGACACAAAATCAAGAGAAGCGGGAGGGAAAGCCTGTGCAATTAACCCACAAAGCACACTGACAACCCCAAAAAAACCTCTTCACTTCCTCCTTCAGCTCCCCACTGCACCCTGCCTCCATCTCTCCATCTCCCTCTCCTTCTTTCCCTCTGAAGTCCAGTTGTTGGATCAGACGGGCTAATTAGAGCAGCGGATAATGAGCGAGCAGAGGAGGAGGAGGAGGAGCAGGAGGAGGAGGAGGAGGAGTGTCAGATGGAGAGACGGAGAAGAAAGGAGTCATACTTCAGGGATGTCAAATTCCTATCAAAGGACTTATTTCCTCTCGCACTGAACCGAGCTGTAAGCGGCTTCTTTTATTCAATCCCGTGTTTACTTATTAACAACCGGATAAGTCGAACCAGCAGAAGAGTCAAATGGAATCACGTGCTCGTTGTTTCAGTAGGAGGCTTCTGCAGAGGATGACACCTGTGCATCTCTGGTGCTTCCTCTGCGATCCACCAGGATATGAGCTGCATGATGAATTCACGTTGTAGAGGGAAACCCTGCTGTCAGCAGTACGACTACGTTCATTTTCTATTATCATCTCTTTGTTGCTGTTTTGTGTCTCTTAGTAGTCATTTTGTCACCAATTTGCTTCTCTTTGTGGCCGTTTGGCATCGCTTTAAAAGGCGTTTGGGCCGTCCTCCTTTTCTTTGAAAGCGTTTTGTGTGTTTTGACAACCATTATGGTCTTTATTTCATTTCATTTTGATTTTATTTAAACTATTTACTCTCTTTGTAATTTTGCCCATTTTTGTGCCTTTGTGGTCAGTTAATGAGTCATTTGGAGCATCTCTTTGTGACCAGTTTGCGTCTCTTTGTGCCATTTCAACAGGTTTTCATAGTTGTCGATCCATTTGTGAGTCCTCATTGTGGACATTGTTCGTTTTTTGTCGCTTTTTTGCGTGTCTTTCAGTGACATCGTTGGTAGAGCTGCTCAGTAATACTTCCATCGATGTGGACCACTAAGACATCCTTTACAGCCTCTGCTTTAAGTCTGAAATAAAAAAAGACTTGGCCCTGTCTCACACATGCTGTGTGGCTGATGATGAAATGACGTGAAAGATGAGGGACAAACGAAGGGAGACGGAGATGTCAAGAGGCAAAGAGGAGAGACAGAAGGGGAAGAAGACAGAGATACGAGACCAACGAAGGATTCCGAGACAATAAGGAGGATGTTATTCCTGCATCATTACTTCAACACCCATTCTCCCTCTTCAGTCTCATCTTCTCTTTTATTATTCGCGCTCCCTCTCATCTTTTTCTTTCTATTATTCATCCTCTCTCTTCCGATCTCCATCATTAGTTTTTTTTATTTCTCAGTGTCTCTGGCTTTCTGTTGTTCACACACAGACAAATGAGCCATGAAATATTCGCCATCAAGAGACAGAGAGACTTTCTGTGCGAGTGAGTGAGTGAGTGAGTGTGTGTGTGTGTGTGTGTTTGTGTGTGGGTGGCAGGCTGTTCGCATGCATGCGTGTGTGTGTGTGTGTGTGCGCTCTTTTTGACTTTGAAGTATGTCGGGTCTACTAGCCGTTTTGGAAGGTAGCCCACCTGTGTTCGATGAGATTTTTGCGATCCAAAAATGTATTTGGCAGGAACAAAATCAAATTGGCTTCTAGAAATTGTGAATTCACTGGCTGCTGCACAGCTGACCAGCCAACGAGGAAGGATGTTTCGTGGAGATCTCTGCCAGAAATCAAGAAATGAAAGCACAACGCTAAAAAATGGGCACCAATGCTGGGCAACAATCTGATAGGGAAGATTTAAGATATTTAACATATCTGCCATTTGTATCAAATTATAAAGATCTTTACAGAAGAGGGGGGGGACACATTTTCACCAGGATATAAACACGTTGCAAATCTTACTCACGACGCCACTACGTCAAGGTTGTGAAATGATGGTTAGATTTAGGCCAAAAAAGCAATTTGGTCAAGGTTAGAAAATAAAAAAAACATCATGGTCAGAACTGTAACCCGACAATGTAACAGCATAAAGTGACGTAACAACGTAAAAATATAACAATATAACGGCTTAGCAATATGAGCAAAGTAACAGTGCAACAAAGTAACAATGTATCATGTGATGGGTTTGTTATTGTTTTTCTGTGGTGTCGTCACAGGAAGAGTATCTATCAAGTATAATCGGAGTAGCCCAAACACAGATGTGTCAACACATCAGCCTACCTTGTATGTAGTTTGTATGACGATTAGAAAGACAAAAGTAAACTTCCCAGGACACACGGATTTGTCATAAGTCAGGTTTTCTGACCTTCTTTTGACCTAATCATTGGTTAGTGGCACATTGCTGTCCGTTAATGGCTGCCACAGGTCTGTTGATGTTGCTGCAATTAACTGCTTCCTGACGTGGGTCAGTCAAAGTTCAAAATCACGTAATCTCCCATCAATATAATTAGGTTAACTTGTTTCCAATTAACCAGGCCCAGAAAAGGACGAAACCCTGGAGTGAAAAAGAGGACAGCAGTACAATAGAAGTGAAAAGTCTGCAAAGTTTGAAACATAGTTTACAAAACACCGTTAAAAACATATTTGCCTAATCCTCAATGTTGGGCTGTTAAAGCTGTGTATGCAGAGAGTTGGACCTAAACAGTAAACCCTAAATTCATCATCTGCATTACATAAGCCGCCCTTTGGATGGGCTTTTCGTCAAAGTTAGTCAGGGGCATCAGATTCAATTTGTTTGCGGCACAGCAGCGTTCCAAATGTTGCTCGTCCTCCACCTCTCCATCACGGATATCTATTCAGTTTTCTACTTTGTTGTTGTGTTATTAGGCTGAATATGATTATGTCATGTTGGTAATGAGTAAAATAACCACTTGATCAACCTATATTAAATAAAGCACATCCCAGTTATGGCTTTGTTCTGCTTGAACCTGTTGCTGCCCCCTTATTCAAACAGGCGAATAAACAGAAGTGGCTGAAGGCCGAATTGGATTCATTCACCGTGTTACAGGTCGGTGGAGGTTTGTGTGTTCGCTGCTTGTCACTACGCAGACGAAGCTGACATGAATGTTTTCTCTCTCACGGTCTGCTCGATGTGGTGCGACAGAGATAAACCCTCACACCCCAATGTTTGCTCTGCCGTATCTTCCGCCTGCTGGAAGCGCGCTGTTGCACCCGACCGACAAAACAACCACAGTAGTCGTTGCAATTTCACCAACACAAGCGGACGTGGCGCCGGCTCGGTGCCCTCGGCCTTCCCGAGGCCCAGCGGCAGCTGCTGCTGGCGGGCAGAAGCCCGAGCCTCGGCCTCCCTTTGTTCTCCCGCTGCGGTAACCTCTTTATGAAATGTGAAGTGGTCCGCGGGGCCTCCTGCGCGCATACTGGAGGCTTGTTTTATGGGTTCGACTGAAACGCAGGAACCCCGAACGCCGAAGAGCCGCAGTGCGAGTCAAAGAGTAGAAAAACAGCCAAGCGCGCCGTCGTCGGCTTCTCGACGAGCTTCACAGGCTGAATGAGGCAAAAACGAATTAGTTTAAATTCGGAAAAGCTGTGCCCCCTTTTCATTGATTCTCAAAGCAGATATAATGAATTTGAATTTCTCTTTGGTCAGTAAGTTACTTAAAACAGAAGATGGGCTGTCTGGGATACCTGCTGTTACACTGTAGAGTTCAGGTGTTGTTTTCAGGACTAATTATTCCACCCTTCCTGCAGTCAGATGAGTTTCCCTTAGAGGGGAATCTTCTATCCTTCACTACTTAATTGTTCCTTGAGTTACTTAATTTGCCTCTGTCACGCTGTGCATTAACTTATTACTGGCTGGCTTTACATAAAAGAGCTTTATCCAAAGCAATCAGACTAAATATTAAAATCCTGAAAAGATGGATCCTGGGATTTTATGTCAAATTAATTAGGAATAATTCAACACAATCCTGCACATGCGCGCTATTCTCCCTCACCTACTTGTTAACATGCCTGCATCATTTAATCAAACACAACCTCTCTTGGTTTCTCATCCACTTATATCTATTTAAGTCCGTCGGTTCGGCTGAGAGAAGAAAAGGGTCACCGTGTTCTCGACCTACGACTAATCTCCGCTAAATGAACAAGAGAAAACCAACAGACCTCGCAAAGCGACTAATGATCTTAACCCACCGAGAGATTCATTTAATACTTTTTCTTAGCCCTCAAACTAAAGATTCTTCGGTCAAATAGATGTTTGTGTTCAAACTAAACGACACAGCTGCAGGTTTGCTGGTTTGCTGTAATGTGGATGTCTGGATGTCTTCAAAACAAATTAATAAAAATATTCTCTTTCCTTTCAGAAGAACAGAACAGTCCACTAATATAATATAATATGATACAATACAATATAATGTAATAGCTCCTTCAATTAGAGTTGAGTGGTGCATTTGGTAAAATGGAGGCAGTGGGAAGCTCAATCACTAGTTTTCTTTTCCTTTCAATTAGAAGTAAGCATTTATTCTGATTGCATTGGTCATTAATCACACACACACACACACACACACACACACACCATCTGTATGTATGAATGTTTACATATTTTTATATATATATAATTGTGTGCACACAAGCACTCGCTCATTGCATTTCTTTTCGCTTCATTTCCATTTTAATATAAACCTTTATTTTCCCGGGAGTTGTTTCTGTACGTATGTTTGTATATGAGACTAATGATTTATGAAATAGGCAAAAAATAAAGCCAATAGAACACAGAAAATTACAAAAGTAAAAAAAGAATGCAAAACATAGAAAACAAGGTTCCAGAACAATAGCGCTCTGTAGTCCTAAGCTGGTGGAAATATGACATTCTTGTCTAAAGCAATGCTACATTTATTTTCACCGCTCCTAAAGCTCGTCAGCTTTCCCAAACCAGTAACCTTTCATTTGAATCAAGCTTATGGATTTGATTGCAGAAGGTTTTTTGAGCAAGGCTCCAAAGGAAACGCTAATTAAAAAAAAAAATTGAAGGCTGCAGATGTTGGTTGAATGAAGCAACGGGCTGTGCGTCGTCCCTGAAGGCGCTTTATTCAAACTCAAGAGCCAGCGGCGACGTGTGCAGACGTCTGCGAATGAACCTCTGCCTGCACCGCTGCTGCAGTTAGCCGACAGCATGCTAACTTCGTCCCTGGACGCCGGACCGGATGCCTTCAGCAGTTTTTGTCATTTATTTCAAACAGAGTTTTAAAAATCTCCACTCATAAAGATGTTTTCAGTCGCACCCGTCCACTTCTCTTTTCCTTTTATCACAGCTGGTTTTTTAGAAAAGGTTGCAACCTTGTCATTGGTTTTAAAAGCAACGCGAGGCTGAATCAGCCAAACCACGCGGCCACAAAGTGACCAAACACGCCCGTGCCCACTCTCTCTGTTTTTAAAAATGACCTAACTCGACCCTCAAACTTGATATAAAAAAAAAGAAAAAAAGCCATCAATCCACATACTGGCGGCGGTTAGTCATTAGTGTTAAGAAAGTACGGGCTTGGAGGAAGAACATAACCCTTAGGGAGACGCAGAAAGAGAGATCTGTCAGTAAGAAAGTCATTTACAGGAGCAGCTAAGAGGCTGGAAGGAAAGCAGAAGCAGAGGAGCCTCGCTTCACCAGCCGTCACACTTCAGACTTATCAGGCCGTTTATAATACATCTAAAAATCAAATTAGTCGCAGCCGAGCGCTTTGTTTCAGCGAGGGCGAAACATTCCAAGATGCTGAGCGAGACGTCCCGACGCGAAGATTGTTTGATGCTTCCGTTCTTCTGTTTCATCCCGGTCTATCGTTTGTTCTGAGTCAGACTGTCGAGCTTATTGTGTGTTGATCAACGGCGCGGCGCTTGTTTCAGCCCCACAGATGAAAAACGGGCCGCGGCGAGCCGAATGTTCGCTAAGTTCCTGCATCACACGACAGGGAGACCCGCGGTGAACGAGATGAACGTCCGTAAACCCGCTGTGTAGATAAACTTTAATGCCAGAAGAAGCACAGTTCATGCAAAGTTGGCTACAACAAGTCATTGTTCTTTTTATTCAATCAAATTGTATTTGTATAGTTCACACAGGTTCACATCCAGGATGTGACGAAAGGTTAAGAGATAAAGATGGAAGCTAAAGCTACGGATTGTAGTCTAAAAGTCAACCCTGTTACGATCCTTACGAATATGTAAAAATGTAGCTTAGCGTAGCATAGACGTGCTAACGCCAGTCGCTAACGTGCTGATGTCTGTCAAACGTTATATTGTCATTTAAAAAGAATTCAGTACATGTCTGCTACGACTCGTTTTTTTAGACTTAAACCTGAGCTTCCGAGTTGCCGCCTGGCTTTAGCCAGCTTTGTTTTCTCCTTTTTATTCATTCTAACTTCAGGCAAAACTGTTTCACAAAGCTCTGTCTCTCACTTGAAGCAAAATAAACAAATCCTCTGATTTGTTGCCACGCACCAGAAAGCTTCTGATCTGTAATGTGTTTTAATTTAACTTTACCGAGCAGCAATTCCCGAGCTATCCGGCACGCCATGTTTAATGCACATCAAAACCTGTCTTCGGCGGGCTAATGCAACCCAACGGCATCTTTAATGACATAATGCAAACCAACGCCGTCTTTGATTAAATAATGCAAATGTAATGTTTGTTCCATAATAGAATAATGCAACATAAATTTGTATTTAATGGAATTACGTTAGCCGCAGTAATCACTTGTCTGACGAGCTAATGCTGAATGAAGCAGGAGATTCCCCGCGCTAATGGCCGAGGAGTTCTGGGGCCGCGAGGGAACCGGGGCGTCTGTGTCTGGCCTCCGCCTCTTTCAGTGCCTCTCTGTTTGTCTCCGTCTGTTTGTCTCCATCTGTTTGTCTCCGCCTGTCTGTCTTCATCTGTCCTCCGTCACGCTCTCAGCCCGTCGCGCCTCGTCTTTCCATCCTCGCCGGTCCCGACTGTCGTCTAACGGAAAGTGGCATTTCCAAAGGCACAGAGATAGTTGGAAATGAACCTACGCCAGCTGACAGACACCCAGATGTGCACACACACACACACACACACACACACACACACAGACACACACAGAGCAAGATGTAAGATCTCTACTGAAGGTCGTGTCACAGATTAAATGTTCCCTACTTTTAAAGATAAATCAATCTTCCATTAATGGAAATGGTGTGTGTGTGTGTGTTCATGCATGTGTGTGTGTGTGTGTGTGTGCGTGCGTACAAGTAAAATCCTGCATTATTTCACCTCTCAATATCTTTGTGACACACTTCTGTACTAAATGCATTAAAAGATATGGATGTCGGTACTCAGAAATGTGTGTATTTGTTTTGATGTGTATTGATGTCTGTGCATGTGTGTGTGTGTGTGTGTGTGTGTGTGTGTGTGTGCGTGTGTGGCTGATCAATAGTTGTGATTGAAGGACCCATTTAGCCATCGGAAGCATATGACAAGCTCTGTGAAAACACACACACACACTTCATACGACAGGTAACAAATTAAAAGCTTGAGGATGATGAATATTCATTCCCCATCAATACATTTTACAACCAATGTGGCTCTGACTGTAACTCACCACTCTTACGCACACTGCACACACACACGCACTTTTATTTTCATTAAATTTTTACGACCAACATAAAGCAGTGTGAAGTCATGGTTTATTTATATAAAAGGAAGTGAGAACTGGAGTAGAGCGATGTTTCATCTGCTGCTAGCGTTAGCATCTGAGTTAGCGCTTACCCAGAAATAGTCGGTGCTTATATGAAGCCGGATCGCGATACTTTCCACCTCTTTTTTTCTTTTCTTTAATGTTCAAGTCGGTTAAATTCTATTTAACTTGTGCTTTTCTTACTTTTTGTGAGCTGAAAACCAAACGTTTGGACGAGACCTCGGATGACAAAGGATCCATATTTGTTTTTAACGTTGCAATAATTCTCAAGATTCCCCCCATTAACGTCTCCCTCTTCCTTCCTCTTCCTCTCCTCCTCATCCTCCTCTCCTCCTCTCTCTGTGCGTAGGAGGAAGGGGACTCGAGTTTCTACTGCGAGCTTTGCGATAAGCAATACGTGCGGCACCAACAGTACGACAACCACATCAACTCGCACGACCACCACCACAAGCAGGTGAGTCACGCCGCCTTAACAAGGCCCCCGGAGGTCTGGTTCATCCACCTTAAGCCCCCCCTCCCCTCCCCCGTCCTCCACCCCCCGGCCAAGGTCACCTATTCATTACGCGCCGTCACTCTGCTCGGGTTTCCGTTGGACACACACCGCGGTCGGCAAAGGCACACACAAACACGCAAAACGACACCGGCTCCCGCGGCCGCCTTTTTTGGGGGGAAAATTGATTTTATGTCGCGTGGAGCTCTTAGACTCAGGGCTTTATTTCAGTAATACGGTAAATAAAGATGCTCCTCGTAGCCGCAGAAGCCGCTCGCTGAGTTTTCTTCGTTATCGTTGTCGTCCAGGAACCAGGATCGGCTAATATCTCTTTACGAGCTTTAAATGGGCACAAAATCATGTCTTCTTTTACCTTGTGATATACCCATTAATACCAAGCTATAACCTGGTTATCACTTACTAATTATCCCACTATTACTGTGTTATCACAAGCTGTAATGTAAAAGCGCCAAACATAATGATGAACAGTCTCTTTCCGTGTTCTTGTATCTAATCCTAAAATAAGTAAATCCATTAAAAATCATTGATCTCTTTTCGTGAAAACAAAGGTTACGCTTATTTTTCTTTCAATACAAAACATTAATGATTGTTGTGCAGCGCATCCTTCTGGGTTCAAATCAATACAACATGGTCGCTGATTACATCACAACGCATTATTTCGGTGACATTTCGCCCCGTCGGCAGCGGCATGTTCTGCAACGGGAGGACGCTTTATTCCTCCGCAGTGGAGGATGTGGAAGAAGGCGGCTCGGAGAACTTGCAGCTGTTTTGGCTGTTTACAAAATGATCGTAGCTGGGAGGATGCATTTTGCCGCAATTACCATTTTCCCACTCGCGAGCGATGAAAGAGGCGTAAGATTCCTCCCCGTTAGGCGCGTGTCAGAGTTATTAGGTTTACTTGAGGATGCGGCGCGTTCGGGGGCATATTGTTCCAGACTGCAACACTTGCAGGAAATGGATTTTCTAGCTTTAATATTCTCCAGCCTGTGCGAGCACACACACACACACACACAGAGAGAGCTTAGCCGCCGTTCTTTCGGTCCACGCGGTCGGTCACGGCCTCCTTTTGGAAATGAAGTGGTTTGCAGGGCGCCAACGTCGCCGGCGCTGGAGGTGCTGCTGTGACGGATGCAGACAGGCGGAGAAGAGACACACGGATTATCTCAGATTATTCTGCCTAAAGAGGCCGCGTGCTCTTTTTAATTGAATAGTTAATTGCGAGATGAACGGCTGGTCCGGTGACACGTGGTCGGTTCAGCGGTCGCAGGTTAAAGAGGGACTTTTCCACTTCGGCGGCGGCGATATTGCACGTTTTACTGAAGACTGCAACCGAATTAATGACTATTTAGAGAAAATTTAAGGCCCAAAAGGTTACGCAACACCACGACAGATGACGATGTCACACTTCAAAAGAAAGCCACGAAAATTAGATCCAACTCAGGTCAAATCGACTCTCCAGAAGCGTGTAAGCGCTTAGCGGCGAACAGCAGAGCACTGAAAGGCTGTTTGTTTAACACAACATTAAATACACTTCTAACCTTTTGCTTTGAGCTCCTTAAACCAGCCATTGATCAACGCTTAGTAGCAGCGACGGTTCGAACGTGACGGAGGAGAGGTCACGTGATGACACCGCGCCTCTTTTCATCGGTCGGATTGATATCAATACGCTGATGATGAATAAATAATGAACAGGTCGTTAAAGTTGGTTGAACGTGTGTCTTTGGCGCCGTGCGGGTGCAGATGAGGCTCGGCCGTCTGCGCCCACTTCCACGCTGATTGATGGAAAGATTAAAAAACCTTTCATTTCTTTTTGTCAGACTGAGTGAAAATCTGAAAAAAGCAACGTTCAGCAATTAGAACCGACAGGAAATGACCTTCCACGCGCTTTGATACAATCAATCATAGTTAATTATTAAGTCCAACAATAATACAAAGATCTCAGGACTTGAAAATTGATTCCTCTTTTAAATAAATCAAGTGCTGAAACTTTGTAGCAGAGGAAGTCTGATTTCTTTGTTCGTAATAAATCCGTTTTTTTAATCAAGCCAAACTAAATAGATTGTTTGTCTTTTTTGATTGCGTTTAAACAACATTTCAAAGCATCGTTTTTACATCAGAGTTTGGGCTTTTTATGTTTCATGAATAGTATAGAATACTTATTGTATCAGTGTTAGTTCATCAAACAGCTACTAAACGCACAAACAGGTACATATGAACCGTTACAATATTCTCCTCTTAGTCTCTTTTAATGCAATATTAAAAACATTTACTTCCTTTTATTTTGGGCTTTGACTGAATCACAAAGGTTATTAAAGTGTCTTCCTGTCTGTCCCTTTGTCCCTCTGTGTTTTATCTCTCCGTCTGTTTAGTGTCTGTTTATCTGTTTGTCGGTTTCTCTGTCAGCTCGCTGTCTGTGTGTTTGTTGTCATCTGTCTGTCCGTGATATGAACCCACCCGGTATATTATTATTATTACATGTCACACGCACACACACACACACACACACGCACACACACACACACACACACACACACACGCACAGAGTATCAGTATCTCCGGCTTGCAGACAGAGCTCAGTAAGTGAATTAAGCTGGTCTGGATTGTACTAAAGCCGGCACTGGCTGACTTAGTGAGCACAGATACACAGAACTGACACACGCACACGCACACACACACACACACACAGACACACACGCACACGCACACATTGTACTTTTTCAGCAGATAAGGACTCGCGTGGACACACACACACACACACACACAAACTAAATGCTGCAAGATCAACACATTTGGGCATTTCTACGTCTTAATCCTCCCTGCGAGCCTCGTGCTAGCCTCGTGCTAGCGCTCACGCTAACGACGTCCAACCTGCTTCTCCCGCAGCGCCTCAAGGAGCTCAAGCAGAGGGAGTTCTACCGAGCGCTGTCCTGCAGGAGGCAGAGGAGGCGCCGGGAGGAGAAGAGGGAGGAGCGAGCGCTGAGGAGGCTCCGCAAGCATGAAGAGAGGAGGACGGGAGAGTGGTGAGGCCTCCGCTGCACCACGCTCGTTTCTCCCGCCATTTCCCTTTCGCCGGTAGATTTAGAGTTTAAGGAGAGACGGAATCGTTCATCCGTCTGGTTGCATTTGTACGACGTGAGGAATGTTGAGCGATGCTGATGTGGAAAACAAGCCGCCATTGAAAAAACGTCAACGGTGTTTTGTTTTAATGCTACGCTAACGTGTCCTTCCTGGCGAAGTGACGTAAGTGAGAGAAGCCAGGAGGAATGTGAGCATAGTGGAACGCACCCCCGGGCAGCTAAATGGAAGTGGGCCGTATTCAGTTTTTCATCTAAAGTCCAACCCGTAATTTTGTTTGTTAAGTCGGCACGCTGTAATCCATCACCTCTTTGTTGATGTTCGTCAAACTTTCTCGAGAGCGCCACCAAACTCCAAAGTGCTCACGTGATGTTTGTCTTTAAAAGAAAAAGAAAAAGAAACCTCTAAGGCAAACGATAAACAAAATCAGAGGTATGAAAACGGAAGATTTTTTTTTTGGCTGCTTGCAACATGGAAACACGATGTGACGAGAGTTCATCTGGCGAGCTACCAAACGGAGAATTCTCAAAGCGCACAAACAAGAGCACACACATGCAAACATTCGAAACCCGGAGCTGCGAGGCAAAAACCTGAAGATGCCCACGCAAGAGAGAAAGAAAAAGAACCGAGGTATAACCGCCAGAAAAAACAGCCCCTGCAGACAGAATGAAACACACCCGGGACGCGTGAATCCAACAAACGGCAGAATTAGAATTTTAATGCACTTGTCGACCGAAGAGCCAGATGTCGGCCTCCGCGTCTCCGGAAGAGACTCCGCCAGCTTCGATGCGCATCGGTAAAAATAAATCACAGGAGGAAAGGGAGGGGATCACTATGACTACAACCAGCGTCGGCACGGCAACCAATTAAAATCAGCTGAATGGGAATAATCAGCGTTAGTGTCTCTGACCAATCACGTCGTGCGTCCGCCTCCCCCTCCCCCCCTTGCAGCACAAAGAGCCATGTGTCCGTATCGGCTGTCACTTGCAACAATGTGGCTGCTGGCACAAAGGGGGGGGGAGCAGGGCCAAATTGATTTTCAGCTGGATTTCAGCTCTTCCTCTCGCCCTCCTCACTGCTTGACTCCTTGTTTCCTCTTGTTGTCCCCCCCTTTCTTTTCCTCGCCGCTTTGTTCCTTCCCTGATCCCTTATCTTTTCCGCCTTTTACGTTCGGCGCTTCCTCCCCTCTGTTCCTTTGATCTCGTTTACCTTTCCCTCTCGTCCATCCTCTCATCACCTGCTTTCATCTCCTCTTTTCCCATTCATTATTTTATGCTTTCCTTCTTAACCCTCTCCTGTTTGTCCTCTTCTCTTTCTGTTGTCTTCTCTCCCTATGCTTCCTTCTTTTTTCCTTCACTCACCCTTTAATACTCACCTGTCCTCCTGTTTCATCCTCTCCCCCTACTTTCTTTCCACCCTCTTTTCCCCTGTATTTGTGTCCTCTTTACCTTTACTTTCCTCCTGTCCTTTTATATTCATTACCTTTCATTTGCTTCCCATCACTTATTTCATTACGTTCCATCCTCTTCTCCCCTCTTCATTTATTGTTCCCCACATTTCTTCTCTCCTCTTTCCTCCTTCCTTCTTTGTCTTCTCCGCTGATCTTTCATGCTCTTTTCCTTCATTCCTTCACCCCACCCTAATAATTAATGAATTACCTGAACTGGTCTTCATCTTCTCACCCCGTTCCTGCCTCTCCTCAGTGCTCCTGGTTCTGGGCCCATGTTCCGCTCCACCACGGTGGCGGTCGAGCCAGCGAACCAGACCAGACCGGAATTCGTGCAAAACTGGGACGGCGTCGATTACGGCGGCGCCTCTCTGGGAACAAGTAAGAAACCCTCATTGGCATAAAAGCCTCGCCCGCTTAAATAGTTAATGAGTGTGTGTTTGGTTTTTGCCGATGGAGACATCGCTCCTGATGTTGGGGAAACTGAACGCCTTGTGATGCGGCCGCAGCAACGCTGACGCATCTTTATCGACGGCGGCCTTTAGAAGGGAAATCAACAGCTCAGAAATGTCAAACGCGCACAGATGAGATGTTCCGGGTTGAGGGGAAAAAAATAAGTGTTGCAAGACACAACGGAATGAAACGTCGCTCGGACACTCGGGGACTCTGTCACACATAATTCCCACCGTCGACCAATTGCAAACAGTCTTGGCGGCTCTGACCTTTAAGTGGATACGGAGTTAGAGGATGAAGGGAGCTATCGTATTAGTCCACAACACCAGTCTGTGGTTGTGCGCTACGGACTAGCACTTTGGGCTAATGGCTGTGATGGTGCAACATCAGCATCATGTGTAGAGACTTAAACGTTAAACTGTTGTTGCCCAGCTGGTGACCAAAGGTGCAAAATGGTTCAAGGTCGACCTCAGCATGTCAAGGTGAAGTAAAATCCAGATGTGTCTTGAACTTGCATTTCTGTCTAATGGCCAGCAGGGGGCGACTCCTCTGGTTTATTCCCTCGGTAAACACTGTAAACATGAGTTTATGGTCTCTAGCCATGACGACTTTATCCACGACGTTGGAAAATGTACACTTCACTGCTGCGGAGCCCAAAAGTACATTCCTTTGACCCGTCTTCCTTTTTTATTTATCCTATCTGAGTGAACCGTATGCAAAAGAAAACTGCACCCAGTACAACTATATCCAGCTAATGCAGTCAGTGTTTCGGCTACCCATTAATCATGGGTGGTGAAGTTATTAGAAAACACCTCTCAGTGCAGCATAAATCTATTTAGCAGCACCACCAAGTATAGGCTTAAAAAAAAACATGAAGTTGAAGTAACACCTTTCCAGAACACAGAAAAAAAGAGCTGAACATTAAGAATGAGATTGGAGCAATATTTCCCTGTTAAATGTGTCATTTTTTGAGTTTGTTCTGATTCCGGAGGTGAAATCTCCCCGCGGCCCATCCGAGTGGATTTTAGAGGGCAGGACGATCCTTTTTTTGTAATAAAGAAAGAATCAACATCAATCAATTGTCCCGCTGCCTCCTCAGAAAACACAACGGTTGCATATTTAGTTTTCTTTTCTCATTTTAAAAGTTGAAACCGACGGAAAAGTTCAACAACTGCATTTAAAGTCGACCCTCTGCGAGTGCTGAATGTGAAAAACACGTTGAGCATCGGAGGAGCAATAATTCATTCGCCGGCTTCCCTTCGGAAACGTCTCAAATGCTTAACAAAAGAGGTTTCGCGTGTGCGCGGAAGGCAAATTATGGATCACGTTTAAAAGGTGGGAGTCGTCTTTAAACCCAGCGAGATGATTTGCCGGAATCCTCCGCCGCTCGGATGTGCGGACAGATGAATGTTTGGCAGCGTGTTGTGGTCCAAAGTGGGTGTGAACAAATGACAATGACGTGTTGGAATAAACCCTTTATCTTACCCGCTCCCTTCCCCCCCTCCCCTCCTCGCCTCCTCCCCCCTCATTTCTCAGTAAGCCACACATTCATCTTTGCGCTTACGTTTTATCTAAGTCCATCCTACACCCATTTATCACACTGCGATGTGTGAAAGCAGCAGAGGAATGAATGCATTTGGAGCTTACTGTACGGGGAGGCGTCATGATGAACGCTCCTCTCCCTCCTACTCGTGTGCTTACACTCAGGTTATCAGATAATCCCGCTCATGTGTCTCCTCTAATCCTTAATTCCACTTCCACCTGCAGAGCCTCTGACCCAGCTGGCCCGGCCCTTCCTTCCCCTCGACCCGGCGCTGCACAGCAGGCTCCTGGGCGGCGTGCGGTGGGCGTTCGCCCCGAGGGACGCCAACAGCACGGCGACCGCCGCCGCCGAACCCTGCGCCCTTAACGAGCCCCGAACGGACCGCAGCGGCCTCGCCGCCGGCGACTCCGTTCCACTGAAAGACAGCCACTTTAACGGCGTCCCTTGGGCTCGTGACTATTCGAGCCGTCCCGTCTCTGCCGATAACCACCCAAAGTCGGCCGAGAACGCCGCCGCCGACATCGGCAGGGACGCCCCGTCCAGCGCGCGGCAGGCTCCGCCCCGTCTCCTTCTCGCTGCCCAAAAGGAGCTGCGTCCTCCTCCACCAGTCGGCCGCCGTCTTCGTCCAGGCCGGCCGGGGCTGCGGTCCGACGGGGAGGCAGGAGGAGGCGCAGGACAGAGTCAAAGACCCGGGGGGGAGAGCCGCTTGCCGGCGGCTCGGATCGGCGGAGGGACGCTCGGACGCCGGAGACCAGCGCAGTGGGGACGTCGACGCCGCAGTAAGGCGCCCTGAGCCTGCAGCCAACGTGTCCACCGAGGGAGGGACGGGGGGACTCTCTGTCGACGGCTCGGCGGTCAGTGGGTATGGAGCCTCCGTGTGTGACAGCAACGGGGCTGGAGCCCAGCTGGGCGGTGAGAGCGGGACTGGAGCTCATCTTCATTCAAACTGTGGGACACCGGGACAGATTTCTGACTGTGTCAGCGCACTTGTGGCCAAAGATTCAACGAGCGGGGACAGTGGGGTCGACGTCCGCGACAATGAGACGATTCCGACCCCGGGGTCAAAAGGTCGTCTTTGTCCCGCCTCAAATCAGCCTTGTGTTGTTTTAAACCAGCCCAAAGAATCTTCAACCAAAACACTTCCCAAAGAATCGACTCCTTCGCACCCGAATCGTCCCCGAGAGCCTTTTTGTCGCGTCCTGAGCCGGGACGGCGCTCGGGTCCTCCTGTGGCCCTCGGAGATGGTGAGCCACACCAGGACGTCGCCCTCCATCTCCTTCAGCGTCAACCCGCTGCTGTACGACTTCAGAGCACATCATAACAGGGCCAAGGAAGGGGGGGAGGAAAAGAAAGGAGGACCGGAGGAAGGGAGGGAGAGAATAAAGCCGCCTGTGATCAAACGACCCGAATGCCAACAGAGGCAGGAAGTTATGGAGCGAGCAAGGGAGGTGAAGACAGATGAAAGGGAAGGAGAGGATGAAGGAGGACAGGCAGGAAATCCTATGGAACTTGTGGCCCATTGTAGCAGCGGCGACGCGGCTCCGGACCGCTGCGGCTGCCGTGATGAAAGCGCTTTAAAATGTGTTCCCGTCTCAGCAGAATGCGGCCTTCAAAAAGCAGGCGGGAGCAGGAGGAGGAGGAGGAGGAGGAGGGGAGGGTCGAGGAGAGGCACGAGGAAGAGGGGCAGGAGGAAAAAGGGAGAAGAGACCAACCGGAAAGAGTCCGGCAGGAGGACAACAAGTAGCGTCTCTGAGAATCAGGTGTTTGAAGGCAGAGGAGACGAGAGGTCGAGGAGAGACGGCGGGGAAAAAGAGGAGAGGAGGGAAAAGGCGCTATTAAGTAATCTCGCGGCGCATCGGCCGGCGGGAGGGAGAGAAAAGAGGACGAGTGGAGAAGAGAGAGGGATGAGAGGAGATCAGGCGGAGCGAGAGGGGGCAGGTAGGAACGAGAGGCGAGCGGAGCTATTAAGTAATCTTCCCGTGAATCGGTGTAATCGGTGTAACCAGCTGTGTCTGCAGGTGAAGAAGGAGGCCGGGCGGCATCAATCCCGGCAATCAGCCGGCGGGTGGGGCCGGGGGCTCGGAAAGCTCCTCCGCAGGGGTGCGGCATGCGACTCGGCGCTTAGCCCCGTCCCAGAGACGCCACGTCAGAGCGACGCAGGGACGGGGGAGGCGGGCGGGCGGGAGGGGCGGAGAGACGAGGGGCAGAGGAGTCCGAGAGCTCTTCAACGGGACGCCCGGGACCCGGCCGTCAGCGGGGACGTTTGTCCCGTTCCCACAGCGTGCGACCCAGCGATTAGCCTCGCCCGGACGGCGTGCGGTCAAAGACAAACGGCCGCCGGCAAGAGGAGGGCGGACTCGCCCGAGGGAGCCCCGAGGAAGAAGAGGCAGAGGGGAAGGAGGCAAACGAGGAGAGCGGCGTGCAGCTTTGAGGCGGGAGGTAGGGCGCGCTCGAGGCCCGACCGCTGACCTCGACGAAGGCGAGGACCCCGCGAAGCCCAACGACGCCGGCGCCGGGACGCCTCTGGACAGCTGCGTGTGCGGCCCGGAGGAAAACGACAACCGGACAAAACGCAGCCTGGGTCACGAAACAGATAACAGCGAGGGGTCGTTGGACCGCGGCTGCACCGACAGCAGAGGCGGCGACGGCGAGGCCTCGGGGGGCGAAGGGGAGAGCGGGGCCGGGGGACCCTTCGGCGACCTTCCCACCTGCGGCGCGCCGGGTGAGGGCGACCGGCGCCACGTGGACGCAAGACGCGACGAGGACCTCGAGCTGAGGCCCGACGATCGGCCGGACGAACCGGACGCTCCCACGGAGGACGCCCGCCTCCAACGCGCAGTCGAGGCGGCGAGCTGTCACCCCGCCGGCGAGGAGGCGGGAACCGAGGCGCAGGGTCGCCTTCCACACCAAAGCAACGCCTCTGGTCCAGTCGATTGCAGAACCTGCGGCGGTATCGATTCCCGCAGATGTCTTGGCGGCGCAGGGGGACGGCCGAGAGGGAGAGGAGGGAGGCGGAGGGGAAGAAGCTGACGGAGAGGCGGGCGGAGTGGGAGAAGGAGTGGGCGAGGAGAAAGGAAAAGGAGGACAGGGAGAGGAGGAAGGAGGTGGATTTCGAACACGTCTACGCGGAGAAGAGGCCTCGCTTCCCTCGCGGCCCCCCCACGCGGTGCCTCCCCCTCCACGCCCCCCTCCTCCTCCCGCCT